>CM042391.1:19033450-19368735 GCA_023634145.1 Thymallus thymallus
GACCTCTGTCTGTCTATCTCTCGACCTCTGTCAGTCTATCTATCTCTGTCTGTCTGTTGATATATCTCTCTTGGTCTGCCTATCTATCTGTCCATCTCTGTCTGCCTATCTCTCTGTCGATCTCTGTCTGTCTGACAGTCAGTCTATCTCTGTCTGTCTCTGTCTGTCTGTCGATCTCTGTCTGTCTCTCTGTTGAGCTCTGTTTGTCTATCTGTTGATCTCTGTCTATCGCTGTCTGTCTATCCGTCTATCTCTGTCTTTCTATCTGTCTCTCTATCTGTCCGTCTATCTATCTCTCTCTGTCTGACTGTCTGTCTATCTCTGTCTGTCGATCTCTGTCTGTCGATCTCTGTCGATCTCTGTCTGTTGATCTCTGTCGATCTCTGTCTGTCTCTCTGTCGATCTCTGTCGGTCTCTCTGTCTGTCTGTCTTTCTCTGTCTGTCTCTTTATCTCAGTCTTTTGATATCTGTCGATCTCTGTCTGTCTGTCTGTCTGTCTCTGTCTCTCTATCTGTGTCTGTCTCTCTCGATCTCTGTCTGTCTATCTCACGACCTCTGTCTATCTCTGTCTGTCTCTCTATCTCTGTCTGTCTCTCTGTCTCTCGATCTGTCTATCTCTGTCTGTCTGCCTCTGTCTGTCTCTGTCTGTCTGTCAATCTCTATCTCTCTCTGTCTGTCAATCTCTGTCTGTCGATCTCTTTCTGTCTCGGTCTTTCTCTCTCTATCTTTCTGTAAATCTTTCTGTCTGTCTATCTCCATCTGTCTTTCTCTCTGTCTCTGTCTGTCTGTCTGTCTGTCGATCTCTGTCTTTCTGTCTATTATCTGTCTATCTCTGTCTGTCTGCCTCTGTCTTTCTCTGACTGTCTGTCAATCTCTATCTCTGTCTGTCAATCTCTGTCTGTCTCTGTCTATCTCTCTCTGTCTGTCTATCTCTGTCTGTCTCTGTCTTTCTCTCTCTATCTTTCTTTCTGTAAATCTTTCTGTCTGTCTATCTCCGTCTGTCTGTCTGTCTGTCTGTCTGTCTGTGTCTTTCTGTCTATCTGTCGATCTTTGTCTGTCTGTCCATCTGTCTGTCTATCTCTGTCTTTTTATCACTGTCTATCTCTCTGTCTGTCTGTCGATCTCCGTCTGTCTGTCTCTGTCTGTCGGTCTCTGTCTATCTCTCAGTCTTTGTCTGTCTATCTCTCGATCTCTGTCTCTGTCTGTCTGTCTGTCTATCTGTCGATCTCTGTCTGTCTGTCTATCTCTGTCTGTCTGTTGATCTCTGTCTTTCTGTCTATCTGTCTCTCAATCTCTTTCTGTCTATCTGTCAATCTCTGTCTTTCTGTCTATTTGTCGATCTCTGTCTGTCTGTCCATCTGTCTGTCTATCTCTGTCTTTTTATCACGGTCTATCTCTCTGTCTGTCTGTCGATCTCTGTCTGTCTATCACTGTCTGTCTGTCTGTCTGTCTGTCTGTCTGTCTGTCTCTCTCTCTGTATGTCTATATCTGTCGATGTCTGTCTCTCTCTGTATGTCTATATATCTGTCGATCACTGTCTGTCTGTCTATGTCTGTCTGTCTATATCTCTCTGTCTGTCTGTAAATTTGTCTGTCTGTCTATCTCCGTCTGTCTGTCTCTGTCTGTCGGTCTCTGTCGATCTCTCAGTCTTTGTCTGTCTATCTCTCGATCTCTGTCTCTCTGTCTGTCTATCTGTTGATCTCTGTCTGTCTATCTGTCTCTCAATCTCTTTCTGTCTATCTGTAAATCTCTGTCTGTCCATCTGTCTGTCTATCTCTGTCTTTTTATCACTGTCTATCTCTCTGTCGGTCTGTCAATCTCTGTCTGTCTGTCTGTCTGTCTGTCTGTCTGTCTGTCTGTCTGTCTGTCTGTCTGTCTGTCTGTCTGTCTGTCTGTCTGTCTGTCTCTGTATGTCTATCTATCTGTCGATCTCTGTCTGTCTTTCTGTCTGTCTGTCAATCTGTCGATCTCTGTCTATCTTTCTGTCGATCTCTGTCTGTCTGTCTATCTATCTGCTGATCTCTGTCTGTCTGTCGATCTCTGTCTGTCTATCTCTCTGTCTGTCTGTCTATCTCTGTCTGTCCGTCTATCTCTATCTATCCACCAATCTATCTATCTCTGTCTGTCTGTCTGTCTCTCTGTCTCTAGATCTGTCTGTCTCTGTCTGTCAATCTCTGTCTGTAAATCTGTCTGTCCATCTTTTATTTTGTCTGTCAGTCTCTGTCTGTCTGTCTGTCTGTCTGTCTATCTCTGTCTGTCTCTCTATCTGTGTCTGTCTCTCTCGATCTCTGTCTGTCTATCTCTCGACCTCTGTCAGTCTATATCTCTCTTGGTCTGCCTATCTATCTGTCGATCTCTGTCTGACTGTCTGTCTATCTCTGTCTGTCAATCTCTGTCGATCTCTGTCTGTCTCTCTGTCGATCTCTGTCGGTCTCTCTGTCTGTCTATCTATCTCTGTCTGTTGATCTCTGTCTGTCTGTCTGTCTGTCTGTCTATCTGTGTGTGTCTATCTCTCTCTGTCTGTCTTTCTCTGTCTGTCTCTCTATCTCTGTCTGTTGATCTCTGTCTGTCTGTCTGTCTCTCTATCTGTGTCTGTCTCTCTCGATCTCTGTCTGTCTATCTCTCGACCTCTGTCTGTCTATCTCTCGACCTCTGTCAGTCTATCTATCTATCTCTGTCTGTCTGTTGATATATCTCTCTTGGTCTGCCTATCTATCTGTCGATCTCTGTCTGACTGTCTGTCTATCTCTGTCTGTCGATCTCTGTCGGTCTCTCTGTCTGTATCTCTCTCTGTCTGTCTTTCTCTGTCTGTCTCTCTATCTCTGTCTGTTGATCTCTGTCTGTCTGTCTGTCTGTCTGTATCTGTGTCTGTCTCTCTCGATCTCTGTCTGTCTATCTCTCTCTGTCTGTCTTTCTCTGTCTGTCTCTCTATCTCTGTCTGTTGATCTCTGTCTGTCTGTCTGTCTGTCTGTATGTATCTGTGTCTGTCTCTCTCGATCTCTGTCTGTCTATCTCTGGACCTCTGTCTATCTCTGTCTGTCTCTCTGTTGATCTCTGTCTGTCTCTCTGTCTGTCTATCTCTCTCTGTCTGTCTATCCCTCAATCTCTGTCTGTCTGTCTGTCTGTCTATCTGTGTCTGTCTATCTCTCTCTGTCTGTCTCTCTATCTCTGTCTGTTGATCTCTGTCTGTCTGTCTGTCTGTCTGTCTGTCTGTCTGTCTGTCTGTCTGTCTGTCTGTCTGTCTGTCTGTCTGTCTGTCTCTCTATCTGTGTCTGTCTCTCTCGATCTCTGTCTGTCTATCTCTCGACCTCTGTCTGTCTATCTCTCGACCTCTGTCAGTCTATCTATCTCTGTCTGTCTGTTGATATATCTCTCTTGGTCTGCCTATCTATCTGTCCATCTCTGTCTGCCTATCTCTCTGTCGATCTCTGTCTGTCTGACAGTCAGTCTATCTCTGTCTGTCTCTGTCTGTCTGTCGATCTCTGTCTGTCTCTCTGTTGAGCTCTGTTTGTCTATCTGTTGATCTCTGTCTATCGCTGTCTGTCTATCCGTCTATCTCTGTCTTTCTATCTGTCTCTCTATCTGTCCGTCTATCTATCTCTCTCTGTCTGACTGTCTGTCTATCTCTGTCTGTCGATCTCTGTCTGTCGATCTCTGTCGATCTCTGTCTGTTGATCTCTGTCGATCTCTGTCTGTCTCTCTGTCGATCTCTGTCGGTCTCTCTGTCTGTCTGTCTTTCTCTGTCTGTCTCTTTATCTCAGTCTTTTGATATCTGTCGATCTCTGTCTGTCTGTCTGTCTGTCTCTGTCTCTCTATCTGTGTCTGTCTCTCTCGATCTCTGTCTGTCTATCTCACGACCTCTGTCTATCTCTGTCTGTCTCTCTATCTCTGTCTGTCTCTCTGTCTCTCGATCTGTCTATCTCTGTCTGTCTGCCTCTGTCTGTCTCTGTCTGTCTGTCAATCTCTATCTCTCTCTGTCTGTCAATCTCTGTCTGTCGATCTCTTTCTGTCTCGGTCTTTCTCTCTCTATCTTTCTGTAAATCTTTCTGTCTGTCTATCTCCATCTGTCTTTCTCTCTGTCTCTGTCTGTCTGTCTGTCTGTCGATCTCTGTCTTTCTGTCTATTATCTGTCTATCTCTGTCTGTCTGCCTCTGTCTTTCTCTGACTGTCTGTCAATCTCTATCTCTGTCTGTCAATCTCTGTCTGTCTCTGTCTATCTCTCTCTGTCTGTCGATCTCTGTCTGTCTCTGTCTTTCTCTCTCTATCTTTCTTTCTGTAAATCTTTCTGTCTGTCTATCTCCGTCTGTCTGTCTGTCTGTCTGTCTGTCTGTCTGTGTCTTTCTGTCTATCTGTCGATCTTTGTCTGTCTGTCCATCTGTCTGTCTATCTCTGTCTTTTTATCACTGTCTATCTCTCTGTCTGTCTGTCGATCTCCGTCTGTCTGTCTCTGTCTGTCGGTCTCTGTCTATCTCTCAGTCTTTGTCTGTCTATCTCTCGATCTCTGTCTCTGTCTGTCTGTCTGTCTATCTGTCGATCTCTGTCTGTCTGTCTATCTCTGTCTGTCTGTTGATCTCTGTCTTTCTGTCTATCTGTCTCTCAATCTCTTTCTGTCTATCTGTCAATCTCTGTCTTTCTGTCTATTTGTCGATCTCTGTCTGTCTGTCCATCTGTCTGTCTATCTCTGTCTTTTTATCACGGTCTATCTCTCTGTCTGTCTGTCGATCTCTGTCTGTCTATCACTGTCTGTCTGTCTGTCTGTCTGTCTGTCTGTCTGTCTGTCTGTCTGTCTGTCTGTCTGTCTGTCTGTCTGTCTGTCTGTCTGTCTGTCTGTCTGTCTCTCTCTCTGTATGTCTATATCTGTCGATGTCTGTCTCTCTCTGTATGTCTATATATCTGTCGATCACTGTCTGTCTGTCTATGTCTGTCTGTCTATATCTCTCTGTCTGTCTGTAAATTTGTCTGTCTGTCTATCTCCGTCTGTCTGTCTCTGTCTGTCGGTCTCTGTCGATCTCTCAGTCTTTGTCTGTCTATCTCTCGATCTCTGTCTCTCTGTCTGTCTATCTGTTGATCTCTGTCTGTCTATCTGTCTCTCAATCTCTTTCTGTCTATCTGTAAATCTCTGTCTGTCCATCTGTCTGTCTATCTCTGTCTTTTTATCACTGTCTATCTCTCTGTCGGTCTGTCAATCTCTGTCTGTCTGTCTGTCTGTCTGTCTGTCTGTCTGTCTGTCTGTCTGTCTGTCTGTCTGTCTGTCTGTCTGTCTGTCTGTCTGTCTGTCTGTCTGTCTGTCTGTCTCTGTATGTCTATCTATCTGTCGATCTCTGTCTGTCTTTCTGTCTGTCTATCAATCTGTCGATCTCTGTCTATCTTTCTGTCGATCTCTGTCTGTCTGTCTATCTATCTGCTGATCTCTGTCTGTCTGTCGATCTCTGTCTGTCTATCTCTCTGTCTGTCTGTCTATCTCTGTCTGTCCGTCTATCTCTATCTATCCACCAATCTATCTATCTCTGTCTGTCTGTCTGTCTCTCTGTCTCTAGATCTGTCTGTCTCTGTCTGTCAATCTCTGTCTGTAAATCTGTCTGTCCATCTTTTATTTTGTCTGTCAGTCTCTGTCTGTCTGTCTGTCTGTCTGTCTGTCTGTCTGTCTGTCTATCTCTGTCTGTCTCTCTATCTGTGTCTGTCTCTCTCGATCTCTGTCTGTCTATCTCTCGACCTCTGTCAGTCTATATCTCTCTTGGTCTGCCTATCTATCTGTCGATCTCTGTCTGACTGTCTGTCTATCTCTGTCTGTCAATCTCTGTCGATCTCTGTCTGTCTCTCTGTCGATCTCTGTCGGTCTCTCTGTCTGTCTATCTATCTCTGTCTGTTGATCTCTGTCTGTCTGTCTGTCTGTCTGTCTGTCTGTCTATCTGTGTCTGTCTATCTCTCTCTGTCTGTCTTTCTCTGTCTGTCTCTCTATCTCTGTCTGTTGATCTCTGTCTGTCTGTCTGTCTGTCTGTCTGTCTGTCTGTCTCTCTATCTGTGTCTGTCTCTCTCGATCTCTGTCTGTCTATCTCTCGACCTCTGTCTGTCTATCTCTCGACCTCTGTCAGTCTATCTATCTATCTCTGTCTGTCTGTTGATATATCTCTCTTGGTCTGCCTATCTATCTGTCGATCTCTGTCTGACTGTCTGTCTATCTCTGTCTGTCGATCTCTGTCGGTCTCTCTGTCTGTATCTCTCTCTGTCTGTCTTTCTCTGTCTGTCTCTCTATCTCTGTCTGTTGATCTCTGTCTGTCTGTCTGTCTGTATCTGTGTCTGTCTCTCTCGATCTCTGTCTGTCTATCTCTCTCTGTCTGTTTTTCTCTGTCTGTCTCTCTATCTCTGTCTGTTGATCTCTGTCTGTCTGTCTGTCTGTCTGTCTGTCTGTCTGTCTGTCTGTCTGTCTGTCTGTCTGTCTGTATGTATCTGTGTCTGTCTCTCTCGATCTCTGTCTGTCTATCTCTGGACCTCTGTCTATCTCTGTCTGTCTCTCTGTTGATCTCTGTCTGTCTCTCTGTCTGTCTATCTCTCTCTGTCTGTCTATCCCTCAATCTCTGTCTGTCTGTCTGTCTGTCTGTCTGTCTATCTGTGTCTGTCTATCTCTCTCTGTCTGTCTCTCTATCTCTGTCTGTTGATCTCTGTCTTTCTGTCTGTCTGTCTGTCTGTCTGTCTGTCTGTCTGTCTGTCTGTCTGTCTGTCTGTCTCTCTATCTGTGTCTGTCTCTCTCGATCTCTGTCTGTCTATCTCTCGACCTCTGTCTGTCTATCTCTCGACCTCTGTCAGTCTATCTATCTCTGTCTGTCTGTTGATATATCTCTCTTGGTCTGCCTATCTATCTGTCGATCTCTGTCTGTCTGTCGATCACTCTGTCTGTCGACCTATCTCTCTCTTTCTGTCTATCTGTCCATCTCTGTCTGCCTATCTCTCTGTCGATCTCTGTCTGTCTGACAGTCAGTCTATCTCTGTCTGTCTCTGTCTGTCTGTCGATCTCTGTCTGTCTCTCTGTTGAGCTCTGTTTGTCTATCTGTTGATCTCTGTCTATCGCTGTCTGTCTATCCGTCTATCTCTGTCTTTCTATCTGTCTCTCTATCTGTCCGTCTATCTATCTCTCTCTGTCTGACTGTCTGTCTATCTCTGTCTGTCGATCTCTGTCTGTCGATCTCTGTCGATCTCTGTCTGTTGATCTCTGTCTGTTGATCTCTGTCGATCTCTGTCTGTCTCTCTGTCGATCTCTGTCGGTCTCTCTGTCTGTCTGTCTTTCTCTGTCTGTCTCTTTATCTCAGTCTTTTGATATCTGTCGATCTCTGTCTGTCTGTCTGTCTGTCTCTGTCTCTCTATCTGTGTCTGTCTCTCTCGATCTCTGTCTGTCTATCTCACGACCTCTGTCTATCTCTGTCTGTCTCTCTATCTCTGTCTGTCTCTCTGTCTCTCGATCTGTCTATCTCTGTCTGTCTGCCTCTGTCTGTCTCTGTCTGTCTGTCAATCTCTATCTCTCTCTGTCTGTCAATCTCTGTCTGTCGATCTCTTTCTGTCTCGGTCTTTCTCTCTCTATCTTTCTGTAAATCTTTCTGTCTGTCTATCTCCATCTGTCTTTCTCTCTGTCTCTGTCTGTCTGTCTGTCTGTCGATCTCTGTCTTTCTGTCTATTATCTGTCTATCTCTGTCTGTCTGCCTCTGTCTTTCTCTGACTGTCTGTCAATCTCTATCTCTGTCTGTCAATCTCTGTCTGTCTCTGTCTATCTCTCTCTGTCTGTCTATCTCCGTCTGTCTGTCTGTCTGTCTGTCTGTCTGTCTGTCTGTCTGTATGTCTGTATGTCTGTCTGTGTCTTTCTGTCTATCTGTCGATCTTTGTCTGTCTGTCCATCTGTCTGTCTATCTCTGTCTTTTTATCACGGTCTATCTCTCTGTCTGTCTGTCGATCTCTGTCTGTCTATCACTGTCTGTCTGTCTGTCTGTCTGTCTGTCTGTCTGTCTGTCTCTCTCTCTGTATGTCTATATCTGTCGATGTCTGTCTCTCTCTGTATGTCTATATATCTGTCGATCACTGTCTGTCTGTCTATGTCTGTCTGTCTATATCTCTCTGTCTGTCTGTAAATTTGTCTGTCTGTCTATCTCCGTCTGTCTGTCTCTGTCTGTCGGTCTCTGTCGATCTCTCAGTCTTTGTCTGTCTATCTCTCGATCTCTGTCTCTCTGTCTGTCTATCTGTTGATCTCTGTCTGTCTATCTGTCTCTCAATCTCTTTCTGTCTATCTGTAAATCTCTGTCTGTCCATCTGTCTGTCTATCTCTGTCTTTTTATCACTGTCTATCTCTCTGTCGGTCTGTCAATCTCTGTCTGTCTGTCTGTCTGTCTGTCTGTCTGTCTGTCTGTCTGTCTGTCTGTCTGTCTCTGTATGTCTATCTATCTGTCGATCTCTGTCTGTCTTTCTGTCTGTCTGTCAATCTGTCGATCTCTGTCTATCTTTCTGTCGATCTCTGTCTGTCTGTCTATCTATCTGCTGATCTCTGTCTGTCTGTCGATCTCTGTCTGTCTATCTCTCTGTCTGTCTGTCTATCTCTGTCTGTCCGTCTATCTCTATCTATCCACCAATCTATCTATCTCTGTCTGTCTGTCTGTCTCTCTGTCTCTAGATCTGTCTGTCTCTGTCTGTCAATCTCTGTCTGTAAATCTGTCTGTCCATCTTTTATTTTGTCTGTCAGTCTCTGTCTGTCTGTCTGTCTGTCTGTCTATCTCTGTCTGTCTCTCTATCTGTGTCTGTCTCTCTCGATCTCTGTCTGTCTATCTCTCGACCTCTGTCAGTCTATATCTCTCTTGGTCTGCCTATCTATCTGTCGATCTCTGTCTGACTGTCTGTCTATCTCTGTCTGTCAATCTCTGTCGATCTCTGTCTGTCTCTCTGTCGATCTCTGTCGGTCTCTCTGTCTGTCTATCTATCTCTGTCTGTTGATCTCTGTCTGTCTGTCTGTCTGTCTGTCTATCTGTGTGTGTCTATCTCTCTCTGTCTCTCTTTCTCTGTCTGTCTCTCTATCTCTGTCTGTTGATCTCTGTCTGTCTGTCTGTCTCTCTATCTGTGTCTGTCTCTCTCGATCTCTGTCTGTCTATCTCTCGACCTCTGTCTGTCTATCTCTCGACCTCTGTCAGTCTATCTATCTATCTCTGTCTGTCTGTTGATATATCTCTCTTGGTCTGCCTATCTATCTGTCGATCTCTGTCTGACTGTCTGTCTATCTCTGTCTGTCGATCTCTGTCGGTCTCTCTGTCTGTATCTCTCTCTGTCTGTCTTTCTCTGTCTGTCTCTCTATCTCTGTCTGTTGATCTCTGTCTGTCTGTCTGTCTGTCTGTATCTGTGTCTGTCTCTCTCGATCTCTGTCTGTCTATCTCTCTCTGTCTGTCTTTCTCTGTCTGTCTCTCTATCTCTGTCTGTTGATCTCTGTCTGTCTGTCTGTCTGTCTGTATGTATCTGTGTCTGTCTCTCTCGATCTCTGTCTGTCTATCTCTGGACCTCTGTCTATCTCTGTCTGTCTCTCTGTTGATCTCTGTCTGTCTCTCTGTCTGTCTATCTCTCTCTGTCTGTCTATCCCTCAATCTCTGTCTGTCTGTCTGTCTGTCTATCTGTGTCTGTCTATCTCTCTCTGTCTGTCTCTCTATCTCTGTCTGTTGATCTCTGTCTGTCTGTCTGTCTGTCTGTCTGTCTGTCTGTCTGTCTGTCTGTCTGTCTGTCTGTCTGTCTGTCTGTCTCTCTATCTGTGTCTGTCTCTCTCGATCTCTGTCTGTCTATCTCTCGACCTCTGTCTGTCTATCTCTCGACCTCTGTCAGTCTATCTATCTCTGTCTGTCTGTTGATATATCTCTCTTGGTCTGCCTATCTATCTGTCCATCTCTGTCTGCCTATCTCTCTGTCGATCTCTGTCTGTCTGACAGTCAGTCTATCTCTGTCTGTCTCTGTCTGTCTGTCGATCTCTGTCTGTCTCTCTGTTGAGCTCTGTTTGTCTATCTGTTGATCTCTGTCTATCGCTGTCTGTCTATCCGTCTATCTCTGTCTTTCTATCTGTCTCTCTATCTGTCCGTCTATCTATCTCTCTCTGTCTGACTGTCTGTCTATCTCTGTCTGTCGATCTCTGTCTGTCGATCTCTGTCGATCTCTGTCTGTTGATCTCTGTCGATCTCTGTCTGTCTCTCTGTCGATCTCTGTCGGTCTCTCTGTCTGTCTGTCTTTCTCTGTCTGTCTCTTTATCTCAGTCTTTTGATATCTGTCGATCTCTGTCTGTCTGTCTGTCTGTCTCTGTCTCTCTATCTGTGTCTGTCTCTCTCGATCTCTGTCTGTCTATCTCACGACCTCTGTCTATCTCTGTCTGTCTCTCTATCTCTGTCTGTCTCTCTGTCTCTCGATCTGTCTATCTCTGTCTGTCTGCCTCTGTCTGTCTCTGTCTGTCTGTCAATCTCTATCTCTCTCTGTCTGTCAATCTCTGTCTGTCGATCTCTTTCTGTCTCGGTCTTTCTCTCTCTATCTTTCTGTAAATCTTTCTGTCTGTCTATCTCCATCTGTCTTTCTCTCTGTCTCTGTCTGTCTGTCTGTCTGTCGATCTCTGTCTTTCTGTCTATTATCTGTCTATCTCTGTCTGTCTGCCTCTGTCTTTCTCTGACTGTCTGTCAATCTCTATCTCTGTCTGTCAATCTCTGTCTGTCTCTGTCTATCTCTCTCTGTCTGTCGATCTCTGTCTGTCTCTGTCTTTCTCTCTCTATCTTTCTTTCTGTAAATCTTTCTGTCTGTCTATCTCCGTCTGTCTGTCTGTCTGTCTGTCTGTCTGTCTGTGTCTTTCTGTCTATCTGTCGATCTTTGTCTGTCTGTCCATCTGTCTGTCTATCTCTGTCTTTTTATCACTGTCTATCTCTCTGTCTGTCTGTCGATCTCCGTCTGTCTGTCTCTGTCTGTCGGTCTCTGTCTATCTCTCAGTCTTTGTCTGTCTATCTCTCGATCTCTGTCTCTGTCTGTCTGTCTGTCTATCTGTCGATCTCTGTCTGTCTGTCTATCTCTGTCTGTCTGTTGATCTCTGTCTTTCTGTCTATCTGTCTCTCAATCTCTTTCTGTCTATCTGTCAATCTCTGTCTTTCTGTCTATTTGTCGATCTCTGTCTGTCTGTCCATCTGTCTGTCTATCTCTGTCTTTTTATCACGGTCTATCTCTCTGTCTGTCTGTCGATCTCTGTCTGTCTATCACTGTCTGTCTGTCTGTCTGTCTGTCTGTCTGTCTGTCTGTCTGTCTGTCTGTCTGTCTGTCTGTCTGTCTGTCTGTCTGTCTGTCTGTCTGTCTGTCTCTCTCTCTGTATGTCTATATCTGTCGATGTCTGTCTCTCTCTGTATGTCTATATATCTGTCGATCACTGTCTGTCTGTCTATGTCTGTCTGTCTATATCTCTCTGTCTGTCTGTAAATTTGTCTGTCTGTCTATCTCCGTCTGTCTGTCTCTGTCTGTCGGTCTCTGTCGATCTCTCAGTCTTTGTCTGTCTATCTCTCGATCTCTGTCTCTCTGTCTGTCTATCTGTTGATCTCTGTCTGTCTATCTGTCTCTCAATCTCTTTCTGTCTATCTGTAAATCTCTGTCTGTCCATCTGTCTGTCTATCTCTGTCTTTTTATCACTGTCTATCTCTCTGTCGGTCTGTCAATCTCTGTCTGTCTGTCTGTCTGTCTGTCTGTCTGTCTGTCTGTCTGTCTGTCTGTCTGTCTGTCTGTCTGTCTGTCTGTCTGTCTGTCTGTCTGTCTCTGTATGTCTATCTATCTGTCGATCTCTGTCTGTCTTTCTGTCTGTCTATCAATCTGTCGATCTCTGTCTATCTTTCTGTCGATCTCTGTCTGTCTGTCTATCTATCTGCTGATCTCTGTCTGTCTGTCGATCTCTGTCTGTCTATCTCTCTGTCTGTCTGTCTATCTCTGTCTGTCCGTCTATCTCTATCTATCCACCAATCTATCTATCTCTGTCTGTCTGTCTGTCTCTCTGTCTCTAGATCTGTCTGTCTCTGTCTGTCAATCTCTGTCTGTAAATCTGTCTGTCCATCTTTTATTTTGTCTGTCAGTCTCTGTCTGTCTGTCTGTCTGTCTGTCTGTCTGTCTGTCTGTCTGTCTATCTCTGTCTGTCTCTCTATCTGTGTCTGTCTCTCTCGATCTCTGTCTGTCTATCTCTCGACCTCTGTCAGTCTATATCTCTCTTGGTCTGCCTATCTATCTGTCGATCTCTGTCTGACTGTCTGTCTATCTCTGTCTGTCAATCTCTGTCGATCTCTGTCTGTCTCTCTGTCGATCTCTGTCGGTCTCTCTGTCTGTCTATCTATCTCTGTCTGTTGATCTCTGTCTGTCTGTCTGTCTGTCTGTCTGTCTGTCTATCTGTGTCTGTCTATCTCTCTCTGTCTGTCTTTCTCTGTCTGTCTCTCTATCTCTGTCTGTTGATCTCTGTCTGTCTGTCTGTCTGTCTGTCTGTCTGTCTGTCTGTCTCTCTATCTGTGTCTGTCTCTCTCGATCTCTGTCTGTCTATCTCTCGACCTCTGTCTGTCTATCTCTCGACCTCTGTCAGTCTATCTATCTATCTCTGTCTGTCTGTTGATATATCTCTCTTGGTCTGCCTATCTATCTGTCGATCTCTGTCTGACTGTCTGTCTATCTCTGTCTGTCGATCTCTGTCGGTCTCTCTGTCTGTATCTCTCTCTGTCTGTCTTTCTCTGTCTGTCTCTCTATCTCTGTCTGTTGATCTCTGTCTGTCTGTCTGTCTGTATCTGTGTCTGTCTCTCTCGATCTCTGTCTGTCTATCTCTCTCTGTCTGTTTTTCTCTGTCTGTCTCTCTATCTCTGTCTGTTGATCTCTGTCTGTCTGTCTGTCTGTCTGTCTGTCTGTCTGTCTGTCTGTCTGTCTGTCTGTCTGTCTGTCTGTCTGTCTGTATGTATCTGTGTCTGTCTCTCTCGATCTCTGTCTGTCTATCTCTGGACCTCTGTCTATCTCTGTCTGTCTCTCTGTTGATCTCTGTCTGTCTCTCTGTCTGTCTATCTCTCTCTGTCTGTCTATCCCTCAATCTCTGTCTGTCTGTCTGTCTGTCTGTCTGTCTATCTGTGTCTGTCTATCTCTCTCTGTCTGTCTCTCTATCTCTGTCTGTTGATCTCTGTCTTTCTGTCTGTCTGTCTGTCTGTCTGTCTGTCTGTCTGTCTGTCTGTCTGTCTGTCTCTCTATCTGTGTCTGTCTCTCTCGATCTCTGTCTGTCTATCTCTCGACCTCTGTCTGTCTATCTCTCGACCTCTGTCAGTCTATCTATCTCTGTCTGTCTGTTGATATATCTCTCTTGGTCTGCCTATCTATCTGTCGATCTCTGTCTGTCTGTCGATCACTCTGTCTGTCGACCTATCTCTCTCTTTCTGTCTATCTGTCCATCTCTGTCTGCCTATCTCTCTGTCGATCTCTGTCTGTCTGACAGTCAGTCTATCTCTGTCTGTCTCTGTCTGTCTGTCGATCTCTGTCTGTCTCTCTGTTGAGCTCTGTTTGTCTATCTGTTGATCTCTGTCTATCGCTGTCTGTCTATCCGTCTATCTCTGTCTTTCTATCTGTCTCTCTATCTGTCCGTCTATCTATCTCTCTCTGTCTGACTGTCTGTCTATCTCTGTCTGTCGATCTCTGTCTGTCGATCTCTGTCGATCTCTGTCTGTTGATCTCTGTCTGTTGATCTCTGTCGATCTCTGTCTGTCTCTCTGTCGATCTCTGTCGGTCTCTCTGTCTGTCTGTCTTTCTCTGTCTGTCTCTTTATCTCAGTCTTTTGATATCTGTCGATCTCTGTCTGTCTGTCTGTCTGTCTCTGTCTCTCTATCTGTGTCTGTCTCTCTCGATCTCTGTCTGTCTATCTCACGACCTCTGTCTATCTCTGTCTGTCTCTCTATCTCTGTCTGTCTCTCTGTCTCTCGATCTGTCTATCTCTGTCTGTCTGCCTCTGTCTGTCTCTGTCTGTCTGTCAATCTCTATCTCTCTCTGTCTGTCAATCTCTGTCTGTCGATCTCTTTCTGTCTCGGTCTTTCTCTCTCTATCTTTCTGTAAATCTTTCTGTCTGTCTATCTCCATCTGTCTTTCTCTCTGTCTCTGTCTGTCTGTCTGTCTGTCGATCTCTGTCTTTCTGTCTATTATCTGTCTATCTCTGTCTGTCTGCCTCTGTCTTTCTCTGACTGTCTGTCAATCTCTATCTCTGTCTGTCAATCTCTGTCTGTCTCTGTCTATCTCTCTCTGTCTGTCTATCTCCGTCTGTCTGTCTGTCTGTCTGTCTGTCTGTCTGTCTGTCTGTCTGTCTGTATGTCTGTATGTCTGTCTGTGTCTTTCTGTCTATCTGTCGATCTTTGTCTGTCTGTCCATCTGTCTGTCTATCTCTGTCTTTTTATCACTGTCTATCTCTCTGTCTGTCTGTCGATCTCCGTCTGTCTGTCTCTGTCTGTCGGTCTCTGTCTATCTCTCAGTCTTTGTCTGTCTATCTCTCGATCTCTGTCTCTGTCTCTGTCTGTCTGTCTGTCTATCTGTCGATCTCTGTCTGTCTGTCTATCTCTGTCTGTCTGTTGATCTCTGTCTTTCTGTCTATCTGTCTCTCAATCTCTTTCTGTCTATCTGTCAATCTCTGTCTTTCTGTCTATTTGTCGATCTCTGTCTGTCTGTCCATCTGTCTGTCTATCTCTGTCTTTTTATCACGGTCTATCTCTCTGTCTGTCTGTCGATCTCTGTCTGTCTATCACTGTCTGTCTGTCTGTCTGTCTGTCTGTCTGTCTGTCTGTCTGTCTGTCTGTCTGTCTGTCTCTCTCTCTGTATGTCTATATCTGTCGATGTCTGTCTCTCTCTGTATGTCTATATATCTGTCGATCACTGTCTGTCTGTCTATGTCTGTCTGTCTATATCTCTCTGTCTGTCTGTAAATTTGTCTGTCTGTCTATCTCCGTCTGTCTGTCTCTGTCTGTCGGTCTCTGTCTATCTCTCTGTCTGTGTCTTTCTATCTCTCGATCTCTGTCTGTCTGTCGATGTCTGTCTGTCTGTCTGTCTGTCTGTCTGTCTGTCTGTCTGTCTGTCTGTCTGTCTGTCTGTCGATCTCTATCTGTCTGTCTATCTATCTGTCGATCTCTGTCTGTCTATCTCTCTGTCTGTATATCAATCTCTGTCTGTCTATCTCTCTGTCTGTATATCAATCTCTGTCTGTCTGTCCGTCTATCTCTATCTATCTACCAATCTATCTATCTCTGTCTGTCTCTCTGTCTCTAGATCTGTCTGTCTCTGTCTGTCTGTCAATCTCTGTCTGTAAATCTGTCTGTCCGTCTTTTATTTTGTCTGTCAGTCTCTGTCTTTCTGCCTCTGTCTTTCTCTCTCTGTCTGTCTGTAAATTTGTCTGTCTGTCTATCTCCGTCTGTCTGTCTCTGTCTGTCGGTCTCTGTCTATCTCTCTGTCTGTGTCTTTCTATCTCTCGATCTCTGTCTCTGTCTATCTGTCGATCTCTGTCTGTCTATCTGTCTCTTGATCTCTGTCTGTCTGTCTATCTGTCGATCTCTGTCTGTCTGTCTATCTCTGTCTGTCTGTTGATCTCTGTCTGTCTAGCTGTCTGTCGATCGCTGTCTGTCTTTCTGTCTCTCTCTGTCTGTCTGTCTCTGTCTGTCAATCTGTCGATCTCTGTCTGTCTTTCGATCTCTGTCTGTCTACCTATCTCTTATTCTCTGTCTGTATGTCTGTCTGTCTGTTGATCTCTCTGTCTGTCTGTATATATATCTCTCTCTGTCTGCCTATCTCTCTGTCTATCTCTGTCTGTCTCTGTCTGTCTGTCTCTCTGTTGATCTCTGTCGATCTCTGTCTATTGCTGTCTGTCTCTGTCTATCTCTGTCTTTCTATCTGTCTGTCTATCTGTCTGTCTATCTATCTCTCTCTGTCTGTCTAGCTCTGTCTGTCGATCTGTCTGTCTGGCTCTGTCTGTCTGTCTGTCTGTCTGTCTGTCTGTCTGTCTGTCTGTCTGTCTGTCTGTCTGTCTGTCTGTCTGTCTGTCTGTCTGTCTGTCTGTCTATCACTGTCTGTCTGTCTATCTGTCGATCTCTGTCTTTCTGTCTATCTGTCGATCTCTGTCTGTCTGTCCATCTGTCTGTCTATCTCTGTCTTTTTATCACTGTCTATCTCTCTGTCTGTCTGTCGATCTCCGTCTGTCTGTCTCTGTCTGTCGGTCTCTGTCTATCTCTCAGTCTTTGTCTGTCTATCTCTCGATCTCTGTCTCTGTCTGTCTTTCTCTCTCTATCTTTCTGTAAATCTTTCTGTCTGTCTATCTCCGTCTGTCTGTCTGTCTGTCTGTCTGTCTGTGTCTGTCTGTCTGTCTGTCTGTCTGTCTGTCTATCTGTCGATCTCTGTCTTTCTGTCTATCTCTCGAAATCTGTCTCTGTCTGTGTCTATTTGTCGATCTCTGTCTGTCTGTCTATCTCTGTCTGTCTGTTGATCTCTGTCTGTCTATCTGTCTCTCAATCTCTTTCTGTCTATCTGTCAATCTCTGTCTTTCTGTCTATCTGTCGATCTCTGTCTGTCTGTCCATCTGTCTGTCTATCTCTGTCTTTTTATCCCGGTCTATCTCTCTGTCTGTCTGTCGATCTCTGTCTGTCTATCACTGTCTGTCTGTCTGTCTGTCTGTCTGTCTGTCTGTCTGTCTCTCTCTGTATGTCTATCTATCTGTCGATCTCTGTCTGTCTTTCTGTCTGTCTCTCTCTGTATGTCTATCTATCTGTCGATCACTGTCTGTCTGTCTATATCTCTCTGTCTGTCTGTAAATTTGTCTGTCTGTCTATCTCCGTCCGTCTCTCGATCTCTGTCTCTGTCTCTGTCTGTCTGTCTGTCTGTCTATCTGTCGATCTCTGTCTGTCTGTCTATCTCTGTCTGTCTGTTGATCTCTGTCTTTCTGTCTATCTGTCTCTCAATCTCTTTCTGTCTATCTGTCAATCTCTGTCTTTCTGTCTATTTGTCGATCTCTGTCTGTCTGTCCATCTGTCTGTCTATCTCTGTCTTTTTATCACGGTCTATCTCTCTGTCTGTCTGTCGATCTCTGTCTGTCTATCACTGTCTGTCTGTCTGTCTGTCTGTCTGTCTGTCTGTCTGTCTGTCTGTCTGTCTGTCTGTCTGTCTGTCTCTCTCTCTGTATGTCTATATCTGTCGATGTCTGTCTCTCTCTGTATGTCTATATATCTGTCGATCACTGTCTGTCTGTCTATGTCTGTCTGTCTATATCTCTCTGTCTGTCTGTAAATTTGTCTGTCTGTCTATCTCCGTCTGTCTGTCTCTGTCTGTCGGTCTCTGTCGATCTCTCAGTCTTTGTCTGTCTATCTCTCGATCTCTGTCTCTCTGTCTGTCTATCTGTTGATCTCTGTCTGTCTATCTGTCTCTCAATCTCTTTCTGTCTATCTGTAAATCTCTGTCTGTCCATCTGTCTGTCTATCTCTGTCTTTTTATCACTGTCTATCTCTCTGTCGGTCTGTCAATCTCTGTCTGTCTGTCTGTCTGTCTGTCTGTCTGTCTGTCTGTCTGTCTGTCTGTCTGTCTGTCTGTCTGTCTGTCTGTCTGTCTGTCTGTCTGTCTGTCTGTCTCTGTATGTCTATCTATCTGTCGATCTCTGTCTGTCTTTCTGTCTGTCTATCAATCTGTCGATCTCTGTCTATCTTTCTGTCGATCTCTGTCTGTCTGTCTATCTATCTGCTGATCTCTGTCTGTCTGTCGATCTCTGTCTGTCTATCTCTCTGTCTGTCTGTCTATCTCTGTCTGTCCGTCTATCTCTATCTATCCACCAATCTATCTATCTCTGTCTGTCTGTCTGTCTCTCTGTCTCTAGATCTGTCTGTCTCTGTCTGTCAATCTCTGTCTGTAAATCTGTCTGTCCATCTTTTATTTTGTCTGTCAGTCTCTGTCTGTCTGTCTGTCTGTCTGTCTGTCTGTCTGTCTGTCTGTCTATCTCTGTCTGTCTCTCTATCTGTGTCTGTCTCTCTCGATCTCTGTCTGTCTATCTCTCGACCTCTGTCAGTCTATATCTCTCTTGGTCTGCCTATCTATCTGTCGATCTCTGTCTGACTGTCTGTCTATCTCTGTCTGTCAATCTCTGTCGATCTCTGTCTGTCTCTCTGTCGATCTCTGTCGGTCTCTCTGTCTGTCTATCTATCTCTGTCTGTTGATCTCTGTCTGTCTGTCTGTCTGTCTGTCTGTCTGTCTATCTGTGTCTGTCTATCTCTCTCTGTCTGTCTTTCTCTGTCTGTCTCTCTATCTCTGTCTGTTGATCTCTGTCTGTCTGTCTGTCTGTCTGTCTGTCTGTCTGTCTGTCTCTCTATCTGTGTCTGTCTCTCTCGATCTCTGTCTGTCTATCTCTCGACCTCTGTCTGTCTATCTCTCGACCTCTGTCAGTCTATCTATCTATCTCTGTCTGTCTGTTGATATATCTCTCTTGGTCTGCCTATCTATCTGTCGATCTCTGTCTGACTGTCTGTCTATCTCTGTCTGTCGATCTCTGTCGGTCTCTCTGTCTGTATCTCTCTCTGTCTGTCTTTCTCTGTCTGTCTCTCTATCTCTGTCTGTTGATCTCTGTCTGTCTGTCTGTCTGTATCTGTGTCTGTCTCTCTCGATCTCTGTCTGTCTATCTCTCTCTGTCTGTTTTTCTCTGTCTGTCTCTCTATCTCTGTCTGTTGATCTCTGTCTGTCTGTCTGTCTGTCTGTCTGTCTGTCTGTCTGTCTGTCTGTCTGTCTGTCTGTCTGTCTGTCTGTATGTATCTGTGTCTGTCTCTCTCGATCTCTGTCTGTCTATCTCTGGACCTCTGTCTATCTCTGTCTGTCTCTCTGTTGATCTCTGTCTGTCTCTCTGTCTGTCTATCTCTCTCTGTCTGTCTATCCCTCAATCTCTGTCTGTCTGTCTGTCTGTCTGTCTGTCTATCTGTGTCTGTCTATCTCTCTCTGTCTGTCTCTCTATCTCTGTCTGTTGATCTCTGTCTTTCTGTCTGTCTGTCTGTCTGTCTGTCTGTCTGTCTGTCTGTCTGTCTGTCTCTCTATCTGTGTCTGTCTCTCTCGATCTCTGTCTGTCTATCTCTCGACCTCTGTCTGTCTATCTCTCGACCTCTGTCAGTCTATCTATCTCTGTCTGTCTGTTGATATATCTCTCTTGGTCTGCCTATCTATCTGTCGATCTCTGTCTGTCTGTCGATCACTCTGTCTGTCGACCTATCTCTCTCTTTCTGTCTATCTGTCCATCTCTGTCTGCCTATCTCTCTGTCGATCTCTGTCTGTCTGACAGTCAGTCTATCTCTGTCTGTCTCTGTCTGTCTGTCGATCTCTGTCTGTCTCTCTGTTGAGCTCTGTTTGTCTATCTGTTGATCTCTGTCTATCGCTGTCTGTCTATCCGTCTATCTCTGTCTTTCTATCTGTCTCTCTATCTGTCCGTCTATCTATCTCTCTCTGTCTGACTGTCTGTCTATCTCTGTCTGTCGATCTCTGTCTGTCGATCTCTGTCGATCTCTGTCTGTTGATCTCTGTCTGTTGATCTCTGTCGATCTCTGTCTGTCTCTCTGTCGATCTCTGTCGGTCTCTCTGTCTGTCTGTCTTTCTCTGTCTGTCTCTTTATCTCAGTCTTTTGATATCTGTCGATCTCTGTCTGTCTGTCTGTCTGTCTCTGTCTCTCTATCTGTGTCTGTCTCTCTCGATCTCTGTCTGTCTATCTCACGACCTCTGTCTATCTCTGTCTGTCTCTCTATCTCTGTCTGTCTCTCTGTCTCTCGATCTGTCTATCTCTGTCTGTCTGCCTCTGTCTGTCTCTGTCTGTCTGTCAATCTCTATCTCTCTCTGTCTGTCAATCTCTGTCTGTCGATCTCTTTCTGTCTCGGTCTTTCTCTCTCTATCTTTCTGTAAATCTTTCTGTCTGTCTATCTCCATCTGTCTTTCTCTCTGTCTCTGTCTGTCTGTCTGTCTGTCGATCTCTGTCTTTCTGTCTATTATCTGTCTATCTCTGTCTGTCTGCCTCTGTCTTTCTCTGACTGTCTGTCAATCTCTATCTCTGTCTGTCAATCTCTGTCTGTCTCTGTCTATCTCTCTCTGTCTGTCTATCTCCGTCTGTCTGTCTGTCTGTCTGTCTGTCTGTCTGTCTGTCTGTCTGTATGTCTGTATGTCTGTCTGTGTCTTTCTGTCTATCTGTCGATCTTTGTCTGTCTGTCCATCTGTCTGTCTATCTCTGTCTTTTTATCACTGTCTATCTCTCTGTCTGTCTGTCGATCTCCGTCTGTCTGTCTCTGTCTGTCGGTCTCTGTCTATCTCTCAGTCTTTGTCTGTCTATCTCTCGATCTCTGTCTCTGTCTCTGTCTGTCTGTCTGTCTATCTGTCGATCTCTGTCTGTCTGTCTATCTCTGTCTGTCTGTTGATCTCTGTCTTTCTGTCTATCTGTCTCTCAATCTCTTTCTGTCTATCTGTCAATCTCTGTCTTTCTGTCTATTTGTCGATCTCTGTCTGTCTGTCCATCTGTCTGTCTATCTCTGTCTTTTTATCACGGTCTATCTCTCTGTCTGTCTGTCGATCTCTGTCTGTCTATCACTGTCTGTCTGTCTGTCTGTCTGTCTGTCTGTCTGTCTGTCTGTCTGTCTGTCTGTCTGTCTCTCTCTCTGTATGTCTATATCTGTCGATGTCTGTCTCTCTCTGTATGTCTATATATCTGTCGATCACTGTCTGTCTGTCTATGTCTGTCTGTCTATATCTCTCTGTCTGTCTGTAAATTTGTCTGTCTGTCTATCTCCGTCTGTCTGTCTCTGTCTGTCGGTCTCTGTCTATCTCTCTGTCTGTGTCTTTCTATCTCTCGATCTCTGTCTGTCTGTCGATGTCTGTCTGTCTGTCTGTCTGTCTGTCTGTCTGTCTGTCTGTCTGTCTGTCTGTCTGTCGATCTCTATCTGTCTGTCTATCTATCTGTCGATCTCTGTCTGTCTATCTCTCTGTCTGTATATCAATCTCTGTCTGTCTATCTCTCTGTCTGTATATCAATCTCTGTCTGTCTGTCCGTCTATCTCTATCTATCTACCAATCTATCTATCTCTGTCTGTCTCTCTGTCTCTAGATCTGTCTGTCTCTGTCTGTCTGTCAATCTCTGTCTGTAAATCTGTCTGTCCGTCTTTTATTTTGTCTGTCAGTCTCTGTCTTTCTGCCTCTGTCTTTCTCTCTCTGTCTGTCTGTAAATTTGTCTGTCTGTCTATCTCCGTCTGTCTGTCTCTGTCTGTCGGTCTCTGTCTATCTCTCTGTCTGTGTCTTTCTATCTCTCGATCTCTGTCTCTGTCTATCTGTCGATCTCTGTCTGTCTATCTGTCTCTTGATCTCTGTCTGTCTGTCTATCTGTCGATCTCTGTCTGTCTGTCTATCTCTGTCTGTCTGTTGATCTCTGTCTGTCTAGCTGTCTGTCGATCGCTGTCTGTCTTTCTGTCTCTCTCTGTCTGTCTGTCTCTGTCTGTCAATCTGTCGATCTCTGTCTGTCTTTCGATCTCTGTCTGTCTACCTATCTCTTATTCTCTGTCTGTATGTCTGTCTGTCTGTTGATCTCTCTGTCTGTCTGTATATATATCTCTCTCTGTCTGCCTATCTCTCTGTCTATCTCTGTCTGTCTCTGTCTGTCTGTCTCTCTGTTGATCTCTGTCGATCTCTGTCTATTGCTGTCTGTCTCTGTCTATCTCTGTCTTTCTATCTGTCTGTCTATCTGTCTGTCTATCTATCTCTCTCTGTCTGTCTAGCTCTGTCTGTCGATCTGTCTGTCTGGCTCTGTCTGTCTGTCTGTCTGTCTGTCTGTCTGTCTGTCTGTCTGTCTGTCTGTCTGTCTGTCTGTCTGTCTGTCTGTCTGTCTATCACTGTCTGTCTGTCTATCTGTCGATCTCTGTCTTTCTGTCTATCTGTCGATCTCTGTCTGTCTGTCCATCTGTCTGTCTATCTCTGTCTTTTTATCACTGTCTATCTCTCTGTCTGTCTGTCGATCTCCGTCTGTCTGTCTCTGTCTGTCGGTCTCTGTCTATCTCTCAGTCTTTGTCTGTCTATCTCTCGATCTCTGTCTCTGTCTGTCTTTCTCTCTCTATCTTTCTGTAAATCTTTCTGTCTGTCTATCTCCGTCTGTCTGTCTGTCTGTCTGTCTGTCTGTGTCTGTCTGTCTGTCTGTCTGTCTGTCTGTCTATCTGTCGATCTCTGTCTTTCTGTCTATCTCTCGAAATCTGTCTCTGTCTGTGTCTATTTGTCGATCTCTGTCTGTCTGTCTATCTCTGTCTGTCTGTTGATCTCTGTCTGTCTATCTGTCTCTCAATCTCTTTCTGTCTATCTGTCAATCTCTGTCTTTCTGTCTATCTGTCGATCTCTGTCTGTCTGTCCATCTGTCTGTCTATCTCTGTCTTTTTATCCCGGTCTATCTCTCTGTCTGTCTGTCGATCTCTGTCTGTCTATCACTGTCTGTCTGTCTGTCTGTCTGTCTGTCTGTCTGTCTGTCTGTCTCTCTCTGTATGTCTATCTATCTGTCGATCTCTGTCTGTCTTTCTGTCTGTCTCTCTCTGTATGTCTATCTATCTGTCGATCACTGTCTGTCTGTCTATATCTCTCTGTCTGTCTGTAAATTTGTCTGTCTGTCTATCTCCGTCCGTCTCTCGATCTCTGTCTCTGTCTCTGTCTGTCTGTCTGTCTGTCTATCTGTCGATCTCTGTCTGTCTGTCTATCTCTGTCTGTCTGTTGATCTCTGTCTTTCTGTCTATCTGTCTCTCAATCTCTTTCTGTCTATCTGTCAATCTCTGTCTTTCTGTCTATTTGTCGATCTCTGTCTGTCTGTCCATCTGTCTGTCTATCTCTGTCTTTTTATCACGGTCTATCTCTCTGTCTGTCTGTCGATCTCTGTCTGTCTATCACTGTCTGTCTGTCTGTCTGTCTGTCTGTCTGTCTGTCTGTCTGTCTGTCTGTCTGTCTGTCTGTCTGTCTCTCTCTCTGTATGTCTATATCTGTCGATGTCTGTCTCTCTCTGTATGTCTATATATCTGTCGATCACTGTCTGTCTGTCTATGTCTGTCTGTCTATATCTCTCTGTCTGTCTGTAAATTTGTCTGTCTGTCTATCTCCGTCTGTCTGTCTCTGTCTGTCGGTCTCTGTCTATCTCTCTGTCTGTGTCTTTCTATCTCTCGATCTCTGTCTGTCTGTCGATGTCTGTCTGTCTGTCTGTCTGTCTGTCTGTCTGTCTGTCTGTCTGTCTGTCTGTCGATCTCTATCTGTCTGTCTATCTATCTGTCGATCTCTGTCTGTCTATCTCTCTGTCTGTATATCAATCTCTGTCTGTCTATCTCTCTGTCTGTATATCAATCTCTGTCTGTCTGTCCGTCTATCTCTATCTATCTACCAATCTATCTATCTCTGTCTGTCTCTCTGTCTCTAGATCTGTCTGTCTCTGTCTGTCTGTCAATCTCTGTCTGTAAATCTGTCTGTCCGTCTTTTATTTTGTCTGTCAGTCTCTGTCTTTCTGCCTCTGTCTTTCTCTCTCTGTCTGTCTGTAAATTTGTCTGTCTGTCTATCTCCGTCTGTCTGTCTCTGTCTGTCGGTCTCTGTCTATCTCTCTGTCTGTGTCTTTCTATCTCTCGATCTCTGTCTCTGTCTATCTGTCGATCTCTGTCTGTCTATCTGTCTCTTGATCTCTGTCTGTCTGTCTATCTGTCGATCTCTGTCTGTCTGTCTATCTCTGTCTGTCTGTTGATCTCTGTCTGTCTAGCTGTCTGTCGATCGCTGTCTGTCTTTCTGTCTCTCTCTGTCTGTCTGTCTCTGTCTGTCAATCTGTCGATCTCTGTCTGTCTTTCGATCTCTGTCTGTCTACCTATCTCTTATTCTCTGTCTGTATGTCTGTCTGTCTGTTGATCTCTCTGTCTGTCTGTATATATATCTCTCTCTGTCTGCCTATCTCTCTGTCTATCTCTGTCTGTCTCTGTCTGTCTGTCTCTCTGTTGATCTCTGTCGATCTCTGTCTATTGCTGTCTGTCTCTGTCTATCTCTGTCTTTCTATCTGTCTGTCTATCTGTCTGTCTATCTATCTCTCTCTGTCTGTCTAGCTCTGTCTGTCGATCTGTCTGTCTGGCTCTGTCTGTCTGTCTGTCTGGCTCTGTCTGTCTGTCTGTCTGTCTGTCTGTCTGTCTGTCTGTCTGTCTGTCTGTCTGTCTGTCTGTCTGTCTGTCTGTCTGTCTGTCTATCACTGTCTGTCTGTCTATCTGTCGATCTCTGTCTTTCTGTCTATCTGTCGATCTCTGTCTGTCTGTCCATCTGTCTGTCTATCTCTGTCTTTTTATCACTGTCTATCTCTCTGTCTGTCTGTCGATCTCCGTCTGTCTGTCTCTGTCTGTCGGTCTCTGTCTATCTCTCAGTCTTTGTCTGTCTATCTCTCGATCTCTGTCTCTGTCTGTCTTTCTCTCTCTATCTTTCTGTAAATCTTTCTGTCTGTCTATCTCCGTCTGTCTGTCTGTCTGTCTGTCTGTCTGTCTGTGTCTGTCTGTCGGTCTGTCTGTCTATCTGTCGATCTCTGTCTTTCTGTCTAT
Source organism: Thymallus thymallus (assembly GCA_023634145.1). Lineage (NCBI taxonomy): Eukaryota > Metazoa > Chordata > Actinopteri > Salmoniformes > Salmonidae > Thymallus > Thymallus thymallus. Next base: position 19,058,032 of record CM042391.1, read on the forward strand.
CTCTCGAAATCTGTCTCTGTCTGTGTCTATTTGTCGATCTCTGTCTGTCTGTCTATCTCTGTCTGTCTGTTGATCTCTGTCTGTCTATCTGTCTCTCAATCTCTTTCTGTCTATCTGTCAATCTCTGTCTTTCTGTCTTTCTGTCTATCTGTCGATCTCTGTCTGTCTGTCCATCTGTCTGTCTATCTCTGTCTTTTTATCCCGGTCTATCTCTCTGTCTGTCTGTCGATCTCTGTCTGTCTATCACTGTCTGTCTGTCTGTCTGTCTGTCTGTCTGTCTGTCTGTCTGTCTGTCTCTCTCTGTATGTCTATCTATCTGTCGATCTCTGTCTGTCTTTCTGTCTGTCTCTCTCTGTATGTCTATCTATCTGTCGATCACTGTCTGTCTGTCTATATCTCTCTGTCTGTCTGTAAATTTGTCTGTCTGTCTATCTCCGTCTGTCTGTCTCTGTCTGTCGGTCTCTGTCTATCTCTCTGTCTGTGTCTTTCTATCTCTCGATCTCTGTCTGTCTGTCAATCTTTCGATCTCTGTCTATCTGTCTGTCGATGTTTGTCTGTCTGTCTGTCTATCTGTCTGTCGATCTCTATCTGTCTGTCTATCTATCTGTCGATCTCTGTCTGTCTATCTCTCTGTCTGTATATCAATCTCTGTCTGTGTGTCTGTCTGTCTCTCTCTGTATGTATATCTATCTCTCAATCTCTGTCTATATCTGTCTGTCTATCTGTCTGTCGATCTCTGTCTGTCTATCTCTCTGTCTGTATATCGATCTCTGTCTGTCTGTCTGTCTGTCTGTCTGTCTGTCTGTCTGTCTGTCTGTCTGTCTGTCTGTCTGTCTGTCTGTCTGTCTGTCTCTGTCTATCTGTCTCTTGATCTCTGTCTGTATTTCTGTCGATCTCTGTCTGTCTTTCTGTCTCTCTCTCTCTCTGTCTGCTGTCTCGGTCTGTCAATCTGTCGATCTCTGTCTGTCTTTTGATCTCTGTCTGTCTACCTATCGCTCATTCTCTGTCTGTCTGTCTGTCTGTCTGTCTGTCTGTCTGTCTGTCTGTCTGTCTGTCTGTCTGTCTGTCTGTCTGTCTGTCTGTCTGTCTGTCTGTCTATCTCTGTCTATCTGTCTATCTATCTCTGTCTGTCTGTCTGTCTGTCTGTCTGTCTGTCTGTCTGTCTGTCTGTCTGTCTGTCTCTGTATGTCTATCTATCTATCTCTCAATCTCTGTCTATCTCTGTCTGTCTCTCTGTCTGTCTATCTCTCTCTGTCTATCTATCTGTCGATCTCTCTTTGTCTGTCTATCTGTTGATCTCTGTCTGTCTGTCGATCTCTGTCTGTCTGTCTATCTGTCAATCTCTGTCTGTCCATCTATCTGTCGATCTCTGTCTGTCTGTCGATCTATATCTGTCTGACTGTCGATCTCCGTCTGTCTGTCTGTCGATCTATATCTGTCTCTCTGTAGATCTCTGATCTCTGTCTGTCTGCCTCTGTCTGTCTATCTGTCGATCTCTGTCTGTCTATCTCTGTCTGTCTACCTGCCTGTCTGTCTATCTCTGTCTGTCTATCTGTCGATCTCTGTCTGTCTATCTGTCGATCTCTGTTTGTCTGTCAGTCTGTCTATCTCTCTGTCTGTCTGTCGATATATCTCTGTCTGTCTGTCTGTCTGTCTGTCTGTCTGTCTGTCTGTCTGTCTGTCTGTCTGTCTGTCTGTCTGTCTGTCTGTCTGTCTGTCTGTCTGTCTGTCTGTCTGTCTGTCTGTCGGTCGGTCTGTGATATCCATCCATCCATCCATCCATCCATCCATCCATCCATCCATCCATCCATCCATCCATCCATCCATCCATCCATCCATCCATCCATCCATCCATCCATCTATCAATCATCTGTCTGCACCACCAAGTTAGAACAGTAGGCGAAATTAAGAGGTGAACGCCGTTTGGGCCTTTGCATGTACCACAACTACTATCAGTAGCACTGTCAAAGCTGTACAAAATAAAGTCTGCAAACAAGCACACACCGGCCACGAACGATTTGTTTACAATACCGCATTGGTGAAAATAGACCAAATTATTAGGGTGAGGCACATGGGCTACTAACAGCTTACTGCACAACATACACTTAGTACGAAATAAGTATGAACATGTATGCACTAACTTACTGTAAGTCGCTCTGGATAAGAGCGTCTGCTAAATGACTAAAATCTAAAATGTAGTATTACTTCTAAGCTATGGTATAAATAGCTCTCTGACATATTACAGAATTTATGCAGCAGCATATAAGAAATTTTTGGACTCATAATTTATAATTTGAGTTGGATGTATTTTTCCAGTCTGAGCTTGTTTATTTCAAACTTCCCGGTTTCAATGCTTGGAGTTAGCCACTGTCACCGATTCCTTCCAAACCACTCATTGTTGAATTTGCAATTTCCAACTTGTTGTTTAATGTTTATGTCCAATGGCCGATGAACACCGATATCATTTCTCTTCATTATTTCTCTTCATATTAAAAAGGATTTGCCAGTATATTGTCGACTTGATTCAAGATGATGACTGCTAACTAAGATTTTGAAAGTAAGATGTTGACATGATCAGTCCAATCTGTGGCCAATTGGAAGGGCACTTATAATGTAACTCTATGGCAGGACACAAAGGGCTTAAATGTTTGATGTCTACCCTTACTAAGGACTTACACTTGGTCGTGACGTAGTGTCCCCATGAGTGACAGAACCCTGAGTCAATCACGGCGCAATGCTCCTATTTTCTGCTGGCTTGCCCCACCACCACAGAAAGCACTGAGCTAGGCTGAAACACCTGCATTTTGGAGCTGCCTTACTCAAGAAAACAAAAAAGAGACCATGTTTGTATGCGGATTTATTAACTCAATGATATATATATTTTTTGCATTGTTTGCAAACTGAAATGTGACAGATATTAATGCCAAAATAAAATAAAAAACAGGCAAGCCCCCCAAATTTTTTAAATATATGTATATATTATTTATTTATTTATTTGCTAAAAATGTGGATCTCAAAATGACGGGTCGCCACTGTCTATTGTACCATTAGAACAACAGTTGAATTTTGCCAGCTTAACATCAACATTAGGGTAGACTAGTTGAATAAGCATACATGTGCAGAGAATACAGAGATTACATTTAAAACAATATCTAGCCTAATAGGCAGAAATATGTCATAATCCTCAACCTTTGCACAGTGACCAGAATGTACAAATGAGCCTAGGTACAGTGCTTGAAAGTATTCAGACCCCTTGACTTTTTACACATTTTGTTAGGTAACAGCCTTATTCTAAAATGTATTAAATAGTTTTTTTCTCTCATCAATATACACACAATACCTCGTAATGACAAAGCATTAATTGATAAAAAATAAAAACTGAAATATCACATTTACAAGTATTCAGACCCTTTACTCAGTACTTTGTTGAAGCACCTTTGACAGTGATTACAGCCTCGAGTCTTCTTGGGTAGGACGTTACAAGCTTGGCAAACCTGTAGTTGGGGTGTTTGTCCCATTCTTCTCTGCAGGATGGATCTGCACAGCTTTTTTCAGGTGTCTCCAGGTTCAAGTCTGGGCTCTGGCTGGGCCACTCAAGGACATTCAGAGACTTGTCCCGAATCCACTCCTGTGTTGTCTTGGCTGTGTGCTTAGGGTCGTTGTTGGAAGGTGAACCTTTGCCCCAGTCTGAGGTCCAGATAGATAGATAGATAGATAGATAGATAGATAGATAGATAGATAGATAGATAGATAGATAGATAGATAGATAGATAGATAGATAGATAGATAGATAGATAGATAGATAGATAGATAGATAGATAGATAGATAGATAGATAGATAGATAGATAGGTACTTTATTGATCCCCCGGGGGGGGAAATTTCATTATCAAGCAGCTACAACAAAAACACAGGGCAGGTGCAAAATGCCACAACGAAAGTACACAAAAGACAGATACATGGTACATGATACATAGAGCGGCAGTATGAAAAGGTATAGAAATACAGGATATCTGGAGTGCAAAAAAAAGCTATAAAAGGACATTGCGTAGTATGAGTGGTTGGCTGAATATGTACACTATACATTGGTGGATGTTGGATGGTTAACTATACTATACAGGTTGATGGCAGAGAAATACTTCAGTAGCTAATGCGTATGATATGAGCGAGGGTAATAATAGTTTACTTAATAGACAGAATGGGTAAATGAACAGGTAAGTGAAAATTTTGCATGGTTAAATTAGCTGTACAGTTAGGTATACAGTTATATTTACAGATAAGTGAATACTTGCATGTTTACACAAACTCTACAGGTAAATGACAGGAAGAGATATTTTAATAGCTAAATGTGTGTATGATATCATTGGGGTAATAATAGTAATTCCCTTAAAATACAGTCCTTAGTGCGCAGGGTTTAATTACAGACAACTGCACTTATTGCACATTTGATATACTAAAAGCAATGAGAAAAGGTGCAACTGGCAGGATACTAATATGCATTCCTGAGTGAATGCCTAGGTCCAATAATTACTTACAATATTGCATGTGATATAATATAACAACTGTACATGGGTATGTATATACAGACCTGTATGAATAAGTAGGTCCTGAGTGGATGAGTGCTGACGGAACAGAGTTACTCACGGATGGATGCATAATTGTTAAACTAGGTCCTAGCACCCCAACAGTTCCAGATCTATGTTGCCGACGGCACGGCACCCCGGTGAGGCATTATATAGTCTCATAGCCGCCGGCAGGAAGGACCTCCTGTGGCGCTCTCTGGCACACCGTGGTGGGATCAGTCTGTGACTGAAAGAGCTCCTCTGCGTCATGACCATAGCGTGCAGAGGGTGGGTGACGTTGTCCATGATGGCCAGCAGTTTGGCCAGGATCCGTCTCTCCGCCACCTCCTCTAGAGTGTCAAGGCTCATCCCCAGGACAGAGCTAGCCTTCCTGATCAGCTTATTTACCCGAGAAGCATCACCGGCTTTGATGTTTGCTCCCCAGCACACCACTGCAAAAAAGATGGCACTGGCCACCACAGACTGGTAGAAGGTATGCAGTAGTTTACTGCACACGTTGAAGGACCTGAGCCTCCTCAGAAAGTAGAGTCGGCTCTGGCCCTTTTTGTACAGGGCCCCGGTGTTACCAGCCCATTCCAGTCTGTTGTCCATATGGACCCCCAAGAACTTGTATGACTCAACCATTTCCACATCCATCCCCTTTATAGGGACTGCAGTCAGTTGTGCCTTGGTTCTCCTGAAGTCCACCACCATCTCCTTAGTTTTGCTGATGTTGAGCTGAAGGTGGTTCTGCTCAAACCACAACACAAAGTCACTGATTGTGCTCCTGTACTCCTCCTCCTGCCCACCCCTGATGCACCCTACAATAGCAGAGTCATCCGAGAACTTCTGTAGGTGGCATGTTTCAGAGTTATATCTGAAGTCTGAGGTGTAGAGGGTGAACAGGAAGGGGGACAGGACCGTACCCTGGGGGGCCCCTGTGTTGCTAACTGCCCGTTCTGACACACAGCTCTGTAGTCGCACAAATTGTGGCCTACCGGTCAGGTAGTCCGTGACCCAGGAGACTAAGGGTGCTTCCACTTTCATCCTCCTCATCTTCTCACCCAGTAGCAGGGGCTGAATGGTATTGAAGGCACTGGAGAAGTCAAAAAACATGACCCTCACAGTGCAACCTGCGTTGTCCAGGTGAGAGTAGGCCCTCTGCAGAAGGTAGATGATTGCATCATCCACCCCGATGTTGCGCTGGTATGCAAACTGCAGGGGGTCCATTGATGAACACACCAGGGGTCTGAGGTGAGCGAGGACTAACCTTTCCAGGGTCTTCATGATGTGGGATGTTAGCGCTACAGGTCTGAAGTCATTCAGGACAGTGGGGTGTGCCTTCTTGGGCACTGGGACGAGGCAGGATGTTTTCCACAGCACAGGGACCCTTTCTAGGCTCAGGCTAAGGTTGAAAAGACGCTGGAGTATTCCACACAGTTGGTCAGCACAGACCCTCAGCACCCTTGGGCTGATGCCATCGGGGCCCGCCGCTTTCCACTGGTGTAGTCTCTCCAGCTCTCTCTTCACTTGGTTGGTGGTGAAAGCCAGCCCAGGTAGGGAGGTGGGGGGAAGGGGGGTGTTGAGGATCAGTCCAGGGGGGGCAGGGGCGGAGGTGGAGTCACTGATTGTCTCAGCAGAGGTGCTGTGAGCAAAGTGGGGGTGGGATAGCCGTGAGGGTGTGTGGTCTGGGGAGCTGGAGGGGAGGTGGACAGGGCCAGTATCAAACCTGTTAAAAAATTGGCTCTGTCCTGGGTCCCCTCCGTCTGCCCACTGTTTGACTTTTTGAAGCCAGTGATATTTCTCATACCCTTCCACACCTCTCTCACCTGGCTCTGCCTCAGCTTGTCCTCCATCTTCTCCTTATACACTCTCTTCCCCTCAGCAATCCGCAACTTCAGCTCCCTCTGGACGCATTTCAATTTGTCCTTGTCCTTCTCCTTGAAGGCCCTCTTCTTCTCATTCAGCAGGGCCTTCAGGTCGCTGGTGACCCAGGGTTTATTGTTTGGGAAACAGCGTACCTTCCTGGTGGGTACAGTGTTGTCTACACAAAAATTAATATAGTCTGTTATGCAGTCAGTGAGTCCATCGATGTCCTCCCCATGAGCCTCACAGAACACATCCCAGTCTGTTGTTTCAAAGCAGTCCTGTAGGGCCTCATTCGCCTCCGGGGACCATCTCCTAATAGTCCTGGTGGTTGCAGGCTGCTGTTGGACCATAGGCCTGTAGAGTGGGGTGAGGTGGACAAGGTTGTGATCCGATCTACCGAGGGGAGGGAGTGCAGTGGAGTTGTATGCATCCTTCACATTAGCGCTCTGGAACAGGTTTTCATCAAGGATCTCTCTGTACTTTGCTCCGTTCATCTTTGCCTCTATCCTGACTAGTCTCCCAGTCCCTGCCTCTGAAAACATCCCCACAGCAGGATGCTGCCGCCTCCATACTTCACAATAGGGATGGAGACAGGTTTTCTCCAGATGTGACGCTTGGCATTCACTGAGGAGACTAGTTAGGAGTGGCTTCCGTCTGGCCACTCTACCATAAAGGCCTGATTGGTGGAATGCTGCAGAGATGGTTGTCCTTCTGGAAGGTTCTCCCATCTCCACATATGAACTCTAAAGTGACCATCCGGTTCTTGGTCACCTCCCTGACCGCGACCCTTCTCCACCGATTGCTCAGTTTGGCAGGGCAGACGAAGAGTCTTGGTGGTTCCAAACTTCTTCCATTTAACAATAATGGAGGCCACTGTTCTTAGGGACCTTCAATGCGGCAGACATTTTTTGGTACCCTTCCTCAGATCTGTGCCTCGACACAACCCTGTCTCGGAGCTATACGGACAATTTTTTCAACCTCATGGCTTGGATTTTGCTCTGACATGCACTGTCAACTGTGGGACCTTTTTATATCGAGTATCATAGCAAAGGGTCTGAATACTTATGTAAATAAGGTATTCTTTTTATTTATTTTTTAAACATTTGCAAAAAAGTAAAATATGTTTTCGCTTTGTCATTATGGGGTATTGTTTGTAGATTGCTGAGGAATTGTTTTTATTTAACCCATTTTAGAATAAGGCTGTAACGTAATAAAATGGGGATAAAGTCACGTGGTATCAATACTTTCCGAAGGCACTGTAGGTAGGCAGACCATATATACCTACAGCCATGTCTATCAGGCATGCTTAGGCAAACATTTTTATAGTAAAATCAGCTTCAGTTTTAGAGATTTACAACAGTAAATTATTGCAATATTGTTTCTCACTGTTTGCTAGTAAACTTAGCTAGCTAGCTTGCTGTATATGCTTGTTATTTACATCTGTTTGGAATCCTATCTTATGTCATGTTTATAATTTTGTGAGATTGAAGTGCATCCAAATCATAATCATAACCAATGTCAATCCTCATCAATTATGTTTCATAGCAACTAGTAAAATAATTTACAGTTGCTGATGTTACACATGTTTACTAACAAGTTACAAATGCAGGCGTGGCGCATGACAAGTTAGCAGGTGCCAGGCTAACTATTTAGCCAACTCCAGCCATGTGCGAACATTTGCTAGTAAACCTAGCTTTATATGTCTGGTTGTAGTTTGCTGTTTATTAGCTAGCCATATTACGACTAAAGAGAGAAGAGGTTTTACTATCGAGATAGAAAAGATCTCAGCTTGTAAAACCTCTTCTATTTATTGTCATAGATATGGCTACCGATAGTTGTTTAGCTAGATAGTTAGCTAGCCACCTATCTAACTAAGTTAGCATTGATAAAAATAATTAGATTTCCCCTGTAGCAAAGGAGTATATTAGCTACAAATACATAATATGGGTTTCAGTAGATAAACTGAAGTTAGCTAACTAGCTAGGTGGTTTGCAGGAAAAATAACTGTAAGTTAGCTAAATCCAACTCTTTGTTTCAAATCCTCTTTTCTATATTCCGGTTGAAACATGTATGGTTGAATGTCACCATGTAGCTAATAGATGTTGCATCGTCGAATTCATGTTGATGAGGAATCACTTGAAGCCATTGCGTCTGGTCAGTTCTTTTAGTTTTGCTCAAAGGATTCTTGTTGGTGTCCGCCTCCTTTAAAAAAAATCCATCTTGGGTGAGAGACGGGGGCCAGAGCAAGAAGCATCCCCAACACACACATCCCCAACCGATCGCTGAAAGACGTCCAATGGCTCTATCCAATAAGGGCAACCATATCTTCACCCACAAAAACCTATAGTGTGATCAGTAGAACATAGGTCCTTACAGTGTAATCAGTATAACATAGAGCCTTCGCGAAATGTATTTTTTAGACCCCCCCCCCCACCCGAAATATCTTGCTGCAGATGTAAAATGCTTCTTATTGTAATTTCTGCTCGCCATAAGGGCTTCATTTGCACTTCTCAACTCATTTGCACTTCTCAACTCATTTGAGAATGTAGCTACTTGTCTCCAGTACTTTTCTCGGTGTAGCCAGCCTACTTTTCTTCGGTAAAATGCAAGATTAACTTCATGCAAAATATTAGGAAATGTAGCCGGCTACACTCTTTCTATGATAAACAATAGAAAATATTATGGCAATGCATCGTTTTTGCAAAAAAGTACCTTGTTTACTTGGATGGCTGCCAGCCAAATAGCGTTGCACTTTCTGTGAAGGAAATCTATATTTCCACGTCCCTGATCACTTTATTGAAGCAAAACAAACACTGTTGACATTCAATATAAAACGCGACCTCTATCAATACACAGCTGGACTGCGACCAGCTTTCTCCCATTGTGCTATTTACAAACAAACACGTGACTGGCTCAACTGTTCTGGGGAACTATGGTAAGCAACATTTAGGGACTCCCTAAATCGTTCTCAGATTTATAACCAATTGCACTCCAAACACCCAGAAAAGGCTACTCTCCTTGATGTTATCCTCACAAATAATTCTGTTTTCTGTAATGACATTAGTGATCACTGTTTTACAGCCTGTTGTTATAATGGCTGCTTGTCATAGACGCTTGCTTTCATGAGAAAGCCTTCCTTCATGACATGCCTCTGTAAATTTGTATAGAATCAGCTTGATCCCCTCAGTCGAAGACGCTTGTAACTTCTTTTTTGATATTTTTTTTTTTTGATGTCCCTTAATGTTGATGATGTGGTTACTGACAAGAAGCACATGGCTGAGCTCTTTAATCACCACTTCATTAAGTCAGGATTTCTATTTGACTCAGCCATAACTCCTTGCCCGTCCAACATTTCCTCATCTCCCACCTCTTCTAATGCGACTAGCCCCGATGCCTTGATGCTCCTGGGGAGGTTCCCATTGCTTGGAAGGTAGCCACGGTGTGTCCTTTATTTAAAGGGGGAGGTCAAGCTGATCCTAACTGTTATATTTCTATTTTGCCCTGTTTATCAAAGTGTTGGAAAAAAATTTCAATAATCAACTGACTGGCTTTCTTCATGTCTATAGTATTCTCTATGGTATGCAAACTTGTTTGTACCATGTCTGTGCTGCTACCATGTTATGTCGCTACAGTTTTGTTGTCATGTTGTGTTGCTACCATGCTGTGTTATTGTCTTAGGTCTCTCTTCATGTAGTGTTGTGGTGTCTCTCTCTCTACCTGTCTATCTGCCTGACTGCCTGCCTGTCCATATGTCTGTGTGGTGTTATGGTAGAATAAAGTGGCATATCCTCTGATTGGAAAGGACTGCAAGGTCACACCATGACAGCAGCATGGATCACCAAGCCCTTGGGCGCAACTGTTCAGAGGGCCAGATAGAAATGTCATGTCTAGAGATAACACTCCTCCCAGTGGTGTATGGTTCCCTGATGTGTATAATTGCAAGCGGTTTGATGTTTGTATCTATCTACTGAACAAAAATATAAACGCAACATGCAACAATTTTATTGAGTTACAGTTCATATAAGGAAATCAGTCAATTGAAATAAATTAATTAGGCCCTAATCTATGGATTTCACATGACTGGGAATACAGCTATGGACAGAAGGTAGGGGCTTGGATCAGAAAACCAGTCAGTATCTGATGTGACCACCATTTTCCTTAAGCAGCACGACACATCTCATTCGCATAGAGTTGATCAGGCTGTTGATTGTGGCCTGTGGAATGTTGTCCCACTCCTCTTCAATGGCTGTGCAAAGTTGCTGGATATTGATTTATTAGGATTCCCATTTGCCAACGCCAATGGCGACAGCTAGTCTTACTGGTGTACTACACATACCGAAAAAGACATTACAGAGAAAAATACTTTAGAATTTACATACATTAACATGTAGTGTATGTGTGTGCATCTATCAGTTACACATACTGTACATACACACAAGTACGTCACATGGGGGAGAGGTGTTGTGCCGTGAGGTGTTACTTTATTTGTTTTTGTTTTTTGAAACCAGGTTTGCTGTTCACTTACGCTATATTAGATGGAAAGGAGTTCCATGCACTCATGGCTCTGTATAATACTGTACGTTTCCTTGAATTTATTCAGGATCTGGGGACTGTGAAAAGACCGCTGGTGGCATGTTTTTAAAAAAATAATAATTTAACCGTTATTTAACTAGGCAAGTCCGTTAAGAATAAATTCTTATTTACAATGACGGCCTACACCGGCCTCCCCTCACCTGAACGATGCTGGGCCAATTGTGTGCTGCCCTATGGGACTCCCGACCATGGCCGGTTGTGATACAGCCTGGGATTGAACCAGGGTCTGTAGTGACACCTCTAGCACTGAGATGCAGTGCCTTAGACCACTGTGCCACTCGGGAGGCCTAACTAGGTCTTTTTTTTGCAGCACTTCTTTGCAGCACTTAAGACTGGAAAATAACCAAGATAAGATAAAACTAGAGACTTGCTTTGTGGACTGTGGTGTCAGAGCATCTCTTTATTACAGACAGAACTCTCCCCATCTTTACAACCATGGGATCTATATGCTTTGACCATGACAGTTTACAATCTAAGGTAACGCCAAGTAATTTAGTCTCCTCAACTTGTTCAACAGCCACGCCATTCATTACCAGATTCAGCTGAGGTCTAGAAATTAAGGAATGATTTGTACTAAATACAATGCTCTTATTTTTAGAGATGTTCAGGACCAGTTTATTACCAGATATGTCACCCATTGAGCATGTTTGGAATGCTCCGGATTTCCGTGTACGACAGCGTGTTCCAGGTCCCGCTAACATCCAACTATTCCGCACAGCAATTGAAGAGGAGTTGGACAACATTCCACAGGCCACAACCAACAGTCTGATCAACTATATGCGAAAGAGATGTGTTGCGCTGCATGAGGCACATGGTGGTCACACCAGATACTGACTGGTTTTCTGATCCACGTCCCTACTTATGCACATCTGTATTCCCAGTCATGTGAAATCAGTAGATTTGGCCTTAATTAGTTTATTTCAATTTACTGATTTCCTTATATGAACTGTAACTCAGTAAAATCTTTGAAATTGTTGCATGTTGTATTTTATATTTTTGACCAGTATACAAATACTATCTAAGACACAGTAATAGCCATCTCAAAACAGGGCTAACACTCCGAAAATTATAACTAAACTCAATTTACTTAAGAATCAAACTTTCTTTCTATCAGATAGTCCAATGCATAAAGACAGCATGAAAGTGTCAGGCTCTGGCCATAGAGAAGCCTATTTGCTTCTCTATGTAACCATGGTCAGAGTCTGACAGGTCTTTTCTTTCTGCTTCTGGTGGTGGTTTGTGTCAGATCCCTAATTAGAGGCAGCTGTTGCGCATCGTCTCTAATTAGGGATCCTACATAGGTTTGTAGATTTTCACACGGGGTTGTGGGTCGTTGTCGTTATATGTCGCAGTCACGGTTAAAGTAAGTGTGCTTTTGTTACATCCGTTCATTAGTGTTTGTTTTTGTGAACGTGACGTTTTGTCTATAGTGTTTGTTTTCAGTGTTGTTATAGTTCGTCATTTGTTTGTGTTCATTATACATAGTATAAAATAACAAGGAAATAAATGTCGAACTACTATCCCTGTGCTGCGTCTTGGTCCATGTATGCACCCACACGTGACAGAAAGGGAACCAATGGAACACACACAGACAGTTGCTTTCTGACAGCAGAAATTATTCTCAAACCGGGTATACCAGTATTTATTTGTGTAACTTCCTGCTGTTCTTAATAACATCCCCTACTTTCTCCAATGCAGAAACAGTGTGTCCATTAATCCCTACTGTTAGATCAGATGGGGCTCAGAGCAGAGAAAAGTACAGCAGGAGTTGGCACTGGGATTATTTATGTAAATTTGGCTACACTTACAGTAAGAGTAATAGTCTAGTAACCCTACGACTTTGTCCCTCCTCTAGTCTACTCATCATTTCTCTATCATCGTTTTTTTTCACCCTCTTTTTCCAGTTTGTGTTTTCAGATCAGGGTTGAGTGTAGAAGCCCCACTTCCCCGTCCCAAATCGACCCCTATCAACTACCCTTGGACACTCTTAATACTTTTGACAAATTGTGGCATGTGTTATGACACTTTATGCACTTATGACACTGTCAAAAGATGAATTCCCCGTTATGAATGTGATATCAGATTGTTTCAGATCTACGATGGCCCATTATGTGGTGTATAGGGGTAGAAGTTAGGGTAGGGCCTGATTTTGGAACTAGGCATCTGTCTTTAATTTTGGCAGCTGACCATTATACTGTACCTCTCCACTCAGATAGCTCCTCCCCTGCTTCCCCACCTCACCTGCTCCCTCCCTCCACTAACCATACTGTACCCCTGCCCCTCCAGTCTTAAAGCTCTTCCCTGTCCCCTCCCTCCCCCCGCCTTCCTGTCTCCACCCTCTCTCCAGTGAGTGATAAAATGGATTTGCATCCTTGCTAGTTACTAAAGCAGATTAGTCCAGATGAGCTGCGTTGAACCATAGTGGCTTCCTGCTTGTCCCTGATTGGCTGTTCAGCTCCCCCCAAACAGATCTCAGTGGTCACTCAGTGGCTGAACACTTTATTTTGGTGGCGAGAGAGAGAGACATCTTTATGTTCATGGTAATCTATTGAGCGTTAAAGTTAGAAGAGGGGCCATTCTCCATTCAAACTAACTTTTATTTGATGTTAGTTTTGAGAAATGCAACTTTGTTATATGTCAAGCTCAAAACTGTAGCCTAGCTTACATTTTAAGGTAGTTTGAAAAGAAAACACTAAAAGCTTTGCTCCGCACAACCTCAGTTCAAACCCCCAATGTTTCCTTTTTATGAGGCCTACTAGATGTACACTATATAACCAAAAGTATATGGACACCTGCTCGTCGAACATCTCATTCCAAAAGCATGGGTATTAATAAGGAGTTGGTCCCCCCTTTGCTGCTATAACAGACTCCACTCTTCTGGGAAGGCTTTCCACTATATGTTGGAACATTGCTGTTGCTGAATGAAAGTTCCCACAAGAGCATTTGTGAGGTCGGGCACTGATGTTGGGCGATTAGGACTGACTCGCAGTCGGCGTCCCAATTCATCCCAAAGGTGTTCGATGGGGTTGAGGTCAGGGCTCTGTGCAGGCCAGTCAAGTTATTCCACACTGATCTCGACAAACCACTTGTGTATGGAGTTCGCTTTGAGCACTGGGGCGTTGTCACGCTGAAACAGGAAAGGGCCTTCCCCAAACTGTTGCCACAAAGTTGGAAGCACAGAATCGTCTAGAATGTCATTGTATGCTGTAGTGTTAAGATTTCCCTTCATAGAAACTAAGGGGCCCGAACCATGAAAAACAGCCTCTGACCATTATTCCTCCTCCACCAAACTTTACAGTTGGCACTATGCATTGGGGCAGGTAGTGTTCTCCTGGCATCTGCCAAACCCAGATTCGTCAGTCAGACTGCCAGATGGTGAAGCGTGATTCATTCCTCCAGAGAACGTGTTTCCACTGCTCCAGAGTCCAATGGCGGCGAGCTTTACACCATTCCAGCCGACATGGTGATCGTAAGGCTGCTCAGAGATGGAAAACCATTATATGGTGTAAAGCTCATGAAGCTCCCGACGAACAGTTATTGTGCTGACGTTGCTTCCAGAGGCAGTTTGGAACTGGGTAGTGAGTGTTGAGGACAGACGATTTTTACGCGCTACTCACTTCAGAACTCGGCAGTCCAATTCTGTGAGCTTGTGTGACCTACCTAGACATTTCCACTTCACAATAACAGCACTTACAGTTGACCGGAGCAGCTCTAGCAGGGCAGAAATTTTATGAACTGAATTGTTGGAAAGATGGCATCCTATGACGGTGCCATGTTGAAAGTAACTGAGCTCTTCAGTAAGGCCATTCTACTGCCAATGTTTGTCTATGAAGACTGCATGGCTGTGTGCTCGATTTGAGGTGACCAGTGTCAGCGAGCAATTCGAGGGCAAGGACAGACACTTAGGTTTCCATGGTAACGCTGCTGCCAGTGATTAAAAGGCCACGCATCCCAGAGTCAGTTGGCCTTGTTAGGGCCGTCATGGTGATTAATTATACACTCCCGCTAACAAGGACTGGGTCAAAGTTACCTACAGTTAGGGGTCATGGAGAAGGGCTATTTGGGCTGTATGGATATGTGGGTCTCCTATTATTATTGTATGAAGCCTACAGCTTACTTAGTGAATGGACTGATAATGGTGAATTCAATACTATACAAAAGCCTTGTTAGGTGCACATTTGTGGCTGTTGAATGCTAATTAGTGTCATTTCAACTGTTGTCGTGTTGGCTTCCTGTCTTCTCTGCTCTGTTCTGCTTCCCTCTCTTTTTCAGTTCCTCCTCTCCCTTGTGCTCCATCTCTCTCTTTCTGCCTCTCCCTCCATCTCTCTCCCCTCTTCTTTCCTCTCATGTACATTTTCTCTCACCATGTTTTCTATTCTCTAAACATACACACACCCTGCTAACCCGCAGGAGGCTAATCTGGTGTGGAGAATTAGTGTCTAAATAAGGCCACCGTCGTTCCTCAGATTTCTGCCCCCATCCACCATTGTCACATGGCATCACCCATATCACATGACCCCGGCCAGGAGTTATACCTCACCTCACCATGTGGCCTGAACAGGAAACTTTGGGCCATATATGATACATTACTGGCCAGGGAGTGTACACTATAGAAATGGACCCTGCTCGGATATTAATTTAGATTAGATGAGATTCAGGGGAAATAATTATCGTAGAGTAGGTGGGTTATATGTGGAACAGGTATAGATCTAGGATTATTGTTGTATCTCAGTAGAATAAATGTTAGATGTAGTATAAATATTTGTATATGTGCAGCAGGGACAGCGAAACAGGGGATTGGCCCGTTGTGACAATGCTAGGCTGGTTGCCACTCTGAGTGTGAAAGTATCTGTCAACCGTGTGTGTGTGACAATGAGAGTAAGGCCTTTTTGGTAAGCTGTGACTTCCTGTCTGTGCGGTTCACTGTTAGAGATGGAATTGCATCTGTGTGAGAAAGGGACAAATTGTAGCAGGACTGAAGTAAATTGTCCTTGCTGTCAGTTTCCTGTTTTGCTTAGGTGTATGTGTGTTCTGCATTAGTAATTTAGAGGTGAACACACACACAGTAGGGAGATCATGGAGAGAAAAATTTGTATTTTACTTAACTAGGCAAGTCAGTTATTTACAATGACAGCCTAGGAACAGTGGGTTAACTGTCTTGTTCAGGGGCAGAACAATATATTTTTACCTTGTTAGCTTAGCTTCGGTTGCTGGCCCAATGCTCTAACCACTTAGCTACCTGCCACCCCAAAGATAGAGAGAGGACAGAAAGTAGACGAGAGCAGTTGTATGGAGTAGTGGAGAAAGGAGAAACCTCAGAACAGATGGGCTTTTGATGTCATGCTCGAAGTCTATGAGAGAGAGAGGAGTGATATAAACAGTAATGTCATGAAGAGCTTGCATCAGCAGTCAGACTGGGAGAAACATGGATGTCAAACTGAATCACAACACATCCCTACAGCACACACACACAAACACTTTGAGTTACATTTTTACTGCTTTAATCCTTCCTGTCACACACAGAGAGAGAGAACTTGTGTACACACATATACAGTGCTTTCGGAAAGTATTCAAAATCCTTTACTTTTTCCACATTTTGTTAGATTACAGCCTTATTCTAAAATGTATTAATTATTTTCCTCATCAATATACACACAATACCCCATAATGACAAAGCATAAAAGGTTTTTAAATAAAATACGGAAATATTACATTTACATAAGTATTCAGACCCTTTACTCAGTACTTTGTTGAAGCACCTTTGACAGGGATTACAACATTGAGTCTTCTTGGGTATGACGCTACAAGCTTGGCACACCTTTATTTGGGGAGTTTCTCCCATTCTTCTCTGCAGATCCTCTCAAGCTCTGTCAGGTTGGATGGGGAGCGTCACTGCACAGCTATTTTCAGGTCTCTTCAGAGATGTTCGATTGGGTTCAAGTCCGGGCTCTGGCTGGGACATTCAAGGACATTCAGAGACTTGTCCCGAAGCCACTGCGTTGTCTTGTCTGTGTGCTTAGGGTCGTTGTCCTGTTGGAAGGTTGAACCTTTGCCTCAGTCTGAGGTCCTGAGTGCTCTGGAGCAGGTTTTCATCAAGGATCTCTCTGTACTTTGCTCTGTTCATCTTTGCCTCGATCCTGACTAGTCTCCCAGTCCCTGCAGGTGGACTCCTATCCAGTAGTAGAAACATCTCAAGGATGATCAATAGAAACAGGAAGCACCTGAGGTCAATTTCGAGTCTCATAGCAAAGGGTCTGAATACTTATGGCAATAAGGTATTTCTTTTTTTTATTTTGAATAAATGTGCAAACATTTCTAAAAACCATTTAAAAATCCTCAGCAATTTACACACAATACCCCATAATGACAAAGCAAAGACTTTAGACTTTTAGAATAAGGCTGTAACGTAACAAAATGTGGAAAAAGTCAAGGGGTCTGAATACTTCCCGAAGGCACTGTACACACACACACACACACACATACATAGACATACAAGAATACAAATACACAGTCAGCACAACACACCGTAACACACCCTGAGCTGTTTTTGAGTCAGCGGCAACATCAGACCTTTTCTCTATGATGTCTGCTTTAGACCTGAGGCCACATGACACTGTTCTCTGGAAAGAAGAGATACCACACCACCAAGATCTCTGTGTGTGAGTGGGTGGGGTGGGTGGGTACAACTACTGGATCTTGAAATATTTGTTGGTTGGTTATGTATCCACTTTTTTGTTAGGTAGCCTATGAATGATTTAGATCAGTGTGTGCCACAGAGATATGGTGCAGAGGGTGAGTTAATTCAGCAGGTCATTATAGTGGTGACAGATCTGTTGTTACACCAGCCAGTGGCAGGAAGTGAGGGCAGCAGCAACCGGTCTGAGGGAGCAATAATGAGCAATAATGAGCAGTGACACCGCCTGGTGATGGCAGGAAAGATTAAAGCAGTAAAATGTATGTGTGGCTCATACAGTTGGCTCGTTTACCTATTTTTATCCAAATGTTACATTTGAATACATTTAGAATTGTTTGCCGGTTTGTTTGAAAATAAATACAAATGCAAAACAGTTGGAAATAGTCTGGATGTTTGCATCTTGCTGCCTGTCTTCAGTGGATTTAGAAGATACAATATTGCTTTGATAATCTCCTCCCTGTGTATTCCTCGTAACCTAACCTATTTACAGTATACTGTATGTGTGATCCTCAAGATTTTTGTTAAGCACCGCATTGTCAACCAAATGGGATTTATTTTTATACTTTACCAAAAAGGGATTTTCTTCTATAAAGAAAAAAAAAGGTATATGATTGTGTTGATATTAACATCTCTCTCTCTCTCTCTCTCTCTCTCTCTCTCTCACTCTCACTCTCTCTCTCTCTCTACCTCTCTCTCTCTCTCTCTCTCTCTCTCTCTCTCTCTCTCTCTCTCTCTCTCTCTCTCTCTCTCTCTCTCTCTCCCTCTCTCTCTCTCTCTACCTCTCTCTCTCTCTCTCTACCTCTCTCTCTCTCTCTCTCTCTCTACCTCTCTCTCTCTCTCTCTCTCTACCTCTCTCTCTCTCTCTCTCTCTCTCTACCTCTCTCTCTCTCTCTCTCTACCTCTCTCTCTCTACCCCTCTCTCTCTCTCTCTCTCTACCCCTCTCTCTCTCTCTCTCTCTCTCTCTCTCTCTCTCTCTCTCTCTCTCTCTCTCTCTCTCTCTACCTCTCTCTCTCTCTCTCTCTCTCTCTCTCTCTCTCTCTACCTCTCTCTCTCTCTACCTCTCTCTCTCTACCTCTCTCTCTCTACCTCTACCAGACTACCTGTGCGGACCAGGTGAGAATGTGTTCAGCATTGACTTTACCAGGTTCAAGATCAGAGACATGGAAACAGGCACAGTGCTGTTTGAAATCTCCAAAACCTCCTTATACAGGTGAGACACACACACAGGGGTCTGACTAGGGCTGTGACAGTCATGGAATTTTGAATGACAGTAATTTGCCAGCCAGCTGCCGAGGAGTGCCCCTGAGGACAACGAGGGCCGCATGCTTACGGTCTCCACGGAGGACGTATGTAAGTCATTCAAGCGTGTTAACCCTCACAAGGCTGCCGGCCCAGACGATATCTCTAGCAGCACCCTCAGACCGTGTGCAGATCAGCTAGCTGTTGTGTTTTCTGGCCGTTATCCGCACCTGCGGCCGTCATTGTAAATAAGAATTTGTTCTTAAGTGACTTGCCTAGTTAAATAAAGGTTAAATAAAATACAAAAATAAACCTGCTTTAAGATGTTCACTTTCCTCCCGTGCCCAAGAAAGGGAAAGGAGCTGAGCTGATTGACTACCGACCCATAGCACACTTCAGTAATAAAGAAGTGCTTCGAGAGGCTAGTCAAAGACCACATCACCTCCTCCCTCCCGGACACACTCAACCCTCTCCAATTCGCCTACTGCCCTGACAGCTTCATGGACGCCACAATTACCATTGCACTGCACATTGACCTCACCTACCTGGACAAAAGGAATGCATATGTGAAGAGGCCCTAATCTATGGATTTCACATGACTCGGCAGGGGAGCAGCAATGGGTGGAGCCAGGCCCCAGCCAATCAAAATGAGTTTTTCCCCACAAAAGGGCTTTATCACAGACAGAAATACTCAGTTTCATCAGCTGTCCAGGTGGCTGGTCTCAGACAACTGAAGAAGACTAATGTGGAAGTCCTGGGCTGGTGTGGTATTCTCTAAAATTATAATGGAGGCAGCATATGGTAGAGATATGAACATTCAAGCTCTGGTGGACATTCCTGCAGTCAGCATGCCAATTGCACACTCCCTGAAACTTGCAACATCTGAGGCGTTGTGTTGTGTGACAAAACTGCACATTTTAGAGTGGCCTTTTATTGTCCCCAGCACAAGGTGCACCTGTGTAATAATAAGGCTGTTTAATCAGCTTCTTGATATGCCACACCTGTCAGGTGGATGGATTATCTTGGCAAAGGAGAAATGCTCACTAACAGGGATGTAAACACATTTGTGCACAACATTTGAGAGAAATAAGCTTTTTGTGCATATGGACAATTTCTGGGATCTTTTATTTCAGCTCATGAAACATGGGACCAACACTTTACATGTTGTGTTTATATTTTTATTCAGTATAGAATGAATAGAACGGGCATCCCCATTCAAGTCAATGATGATGTAATGGGTGGACTGTCAGCCATTGCGAGTGTAACCATGGGAGCAAAGCAGGAAGTAAAATATATACTAAAATAGGTGCTGTGATTTGTTGATTCAACTCAATAGACATCACAAAAAAATACATTACATTGCATAGATGCTGTAAAGAGGTCAATGGATCACAGACCTTGGGGGATAGAAGAAGGACGCCGGATTGGCGCACATTCAACAAATCTGATCCAACAAAGTGGATATTCGTAAAATCCGTCATGATTTATGTATTGTAATAGGACCACAATAGGACTTTTCAGTTTTGGAAAAACTGACTGCTAATTGTGACCCGTTTCAAGAAGGTTGGCGTATGTCGCGTGTCACTACTTCACAGGAGAGGCGTTTGCACATTTATTTTTTATTTTTTATCAAAATGCGTGAACATGTGAACTTTTATGTGCCTTAGTCACACACTTGTATGTCATCTGTAAACACAAATAAAATTGTTAAATTACAAGCCTAGTTGGTTTAGGCCCATGATTGGCTGAGATAATGGATGGGCTGGACATGCCTAGAGATGAGTTTGGATTGGGCCATGTAGCGTGCTTCTGCCTATAACATGAGCTGCTCAGTATGTGTAGATAGTCCTTGCTACTGCAGCTTTTTTGAAAGATATAATGTTAGCCATGGAAAACTGCAAAAGGGTTGCTACTGCTCTCAAAAACATTGTTGCCCTGAATTTAGCAGGTGCTATCTAAAACGATCAGTAGGAAAAAGTTGTGATGGAATAATGGGCCAAACAAGCTGTAGCTAGCTACTGTAACTAGCTACAAACCTTTATGGTTGTCAGGTTTAGTGTCCAGAGACCTCTCTGGATATCGCTATGTTTTGGTTTGTTTTTGTTGCGTGGTCCCCAGTTGGAGGCAGCTGGCTGCGTATCCTCTACTGTAATTGGGGATCCTATTCGAGTTAATTGGTTTTCCATCTGGGTGTGGGTTTTTGTGTTTGTACTGTGTACACACCAGTTCATGGTCGCGGTCTCTCCTTTTGTTTGTTGTCTTGCCTAATAAAAGGAATGTCTTTACAGTACTGCTCAGTGCCTCGGGTCCTGTCTCATAGCAACTGTTACAGATAAAAACAAAAACGGACGTCTTACTTAGTATTATATTTAGATCTGTAACACATTTGGCCAAATAGGTGACTGAAAACTTATTGTGTTTTATGATGCAATAAACCACTTTACAAAAGTCAATGATTTGTTATCATTATTATTACTATACAGAGAAACATACAAAAATGTATGCTACACTCTGCCTATTGGCTTATTTGCATATTCACTTTTCAACGACAGTTTGTAAAAGTGTTGTGCTCTTGTAGGAAGCAATCACTCGCCCATTCCTGACCAAAATTAGCAATAGCTGGGATAGTAAATCACTAACTAGCAAAGAATATCATCAAATGTGCACACCCGGCCCTTCTTTGTGATCTCAAATGTGCATTCTAGGCTACTGCTGATGTCTGTGAAATAGAACAAGGCTTCTTCGATGCGCTTCTCAACCTACAACAAAATCACCAACTCAGTCTTGAAGTTAAATTTGGTTTGTTGCATTGAAAGGGACTGTTATGTTGATTCAAACCTACTTTTCACAGTAAAGGGACAATTGTATATGTTTGCCAGGCAGCCATTGCGAGTGTCCCCATGAGTTGACAAGTCATATTACCAGGGTTAGAGGTTCCAAGCCCATTCTACTCAGTATATTTCTATGTGTGCTGCTCCTGCATTGTGTGTGGGGGGGATGAGTTGGTTATTTGAATTAGCTTTGTAGACTTAGGGCAAAAACCAAAATGTGCACCCAGGGGAGCCCCAGGACCGAGTTTGGGAAACCCTGGCCTAGGCAACCGAAGAGGAGGATGAGTGTTACCTTCACTCTCACTCTCTCTCACTGTGTAGATAAAGGCGGAGATAAAAGGACCATTGATCCAAACACCGGGAGGTTTGTCCGCTATCAGTTCACCCCCGCCTTCCTCCGGCTAAGACAAGTTGGTGCCACGTAAGTCCAACCTCAAGTCTAACCTCTCATACTATAACCCTAACCCAAACTCACAAAGAAGAGGGACACATTTTAAACCCAAGGAAATTTATATTTTTTTACCCTCCCCGTCACTCTCTCTCTCTTGCTTTATCTCTGCATCGCCCCTCTCTCTCCGTCCTTTGCGTCCTTTCAGTGTTGAGTTCAACATAGGAGACATGCCCATAGAGAACTTCCGGATGATTGAGAGGCACAACTTCAGGGAGAAGCTGCTCAAGAGCTTTGACTTTGAATTTGGCTTCTGTATGCCAGGTAGCAAGAACACCTGTGAACACATCTACGAGTTCCCCCTTCTGTCTGAGGATGTCAGTGAGTACACACACACACACAGACAAAGACACACACACACACACACACAGACAGAGACAGTGTTGGTATGTGGTGATTTCGATTTGTTTGGCTTTAATCTATATAATGTGACTGTGTCTGTCGCCCCCTGCAGTGCAAGAGATGATCCTGCACCCGTACAAGACGCAGTCCGACAGCTTCTACTTTGTGGATAACAAGCTGGTGATGCACAACAAGGCAGACTACTCCTACAGTGGCGGCCCCTAGAAGATAGAGGACCAACCAGGCTCCTGCAGGCAGACAGACAGACAGAAAGAGGGACAGATGGATGTTTGGACAGACCTAGGGACCATGTTACTCAGTGGACTGTTAACAAACCACTTATCCCATGCTCTCTCAGCCCTATGGATCAGCTACGGAAACACCACTGAATAGACCCAACTAGAACTACAACCAGTGTGTATGTGTGTCTGTGTGTGTGTGTGTGTGTCTGTGCGCATCAGGTGTGTGTGTGTGTGTGTGTGTGTGTGTGTGTGTGTGTGTGTGTGTGTGTGTGTGTGTGTGTGTGTGTGTGTGTGTGTGTGTGTGTGTGTGTGTGTGTGTGTGTGTGTGTGTGTGTGTGTGTGTGTGTGTGTGTGTGTGTGTGTGTGTGTGTGTGTGTGTGTGTGTGTGTGTGTGTGTGTGTGTGTGTGTGCGAATAGCTTGTCTGTGTCAGAGCCTCGGAACACATGCACCAACACACACACATACACAGACACTCCCAAACAGCACTTGGTCAGACACTGCCATTGATCCACTAGATGCCAGCATACATGTCCACCAGACATGACTTAGTTATTATAAAGCGACATAGAGATGTTTATATTGCCTCAGAGGCAAGTAAAGGACCAGGTAAAGGACTAGGCTGGAGAACAAAGAAATGGATGTGTGTGTGTGTATAACATGTCTCTTTCTGTAGATGTATTATGTAGGTGTGTGTATGATTGTGTGTGAACGTCATTTTTTCCGACATGACTCTGTGTGCGCTCCTGAGCGTATTTTGTGTCTGTCGTTGTGTATGTGAGTCTTATAACAGTTAGACTTCATCCGTCACAATAACTCCATTTTACTGCATAATATCATATGACTGGTAAACACATGAGGTTGGTGCAGAGTAAATGTGCGGGGGCAGAAGTTAGTCGAGGTAATTGAGGTAATATGTACATATAGGTAGTGGTAAAGTGACTATGCTTAAATAATAAACTGAGAGAGGTCAATGCAAATAGTCCGGGTAGCCATTTGATTAGCTGTTCAGAATGCCTTGCGTTCAGAGGCTCTCGATGGTGCAGCTATATTTATTTTATTTTATTTAACTAGGCAAGTCATTGTAGAACCCTGTCAATGAGAATGGGGGCGTGCTCGGCCCTCCTTTTCCTGTAGTCCACAATAATCTCTTTTGTCTTGATCACGTTGAGAGAGAGGTTGTTATCCTGGCACCACACTGCCAGGTCTCTGACCTCCTCTCTATAGGATGTCTCATCGCTGTCGGTGATCAGGCCTACCACTGTTGTGTCGTCTGCAAACTTAATGATGGTGTTGGAGTCGTGCTTGGCCATGCTGTCATGGAGTCGTGCTTGGCCATGCAGTTGCATCCCCTTTTGCCCTTAGATCAGCCTCAATTCATCGGGACATGGTGTCGGATGCTGGCCCATGTCGACTCCAATGCTTTCCACATGTTTAATTTTTACGCGATTAAGCTAATCATGTAAACATTAATTAACTAGGAAGTCGGGGCACCACAGGAAAATTTGTTTAAAAAGTTACTATCTCACCAAATTCAGTCTCATTTTGAATGTCGTAATTTCTTGTAATCTGCACAAACCATAACTTTACTTATGAATCAGCAACACACAAAAATACAGTCTCTAGATGACTAACACAGGACAGTTTTTTTTTTCACCTTTATTTAAACAAGTAGGCCAGTTGAGAACTAGTTCTCATTTACAACTGCGACCTGGCCAAGATAAAGCAAAGCCATGCGACATCAAAATAACAACACAGAGTTACACATGGGATAAACAAACATAGTCAATAACACAATAGAAAATCTATATACAGTGTGTGCAAATGTAGTTAGATTAGGGAGGTAAGACAATAAATAGGCCGTAGTGTCGAAATAATTACAATTTAGCATTAACACTGGAGTGATAAATGTGTAGATGACAATGTGCAAATATGCCTTTGGTGCGGGCAGAGATACTGGGGTGCAAATGAGCAAAAAAATAACAGTATGGTAGTTGGGTTGGGCAGTTTACAGATGGGTTATATACAGGTGCAGTGTTCGGTAAGCAGCTCTGACAGCTGATGCTTAAAGTTAGTGAGGGAGATAGGAATCTCCAGCTTCAAGGATTTTTGCAATTCGTTCCAATCATTGGCAGCAGAGAACTGGAAGGAATGGCGGCCAAAGCAGGTGTTGGCTGGATCGCATGCTACGGTGTGTGTAGACTACATCCAAATTGCTGAGGAGAGTGTTGGAGGCTATTTTGTAAATGACATCGCCGAAGTCAAGGATCGGTAGGATTGTCATTTTTACGAGGGCATGTTTGGCAGCATGAGTGAAGGAGGCTTTGGTGCGAAATAGGAAGCCGATTCTAGATTCAATTTTGGATTGGAGATGCTTAATGTGAGTCTGGAAGGAGAGTTTACAGTCTAACCAGACACCTAGGTATTTGTAGGTGTTCCCATAAGTCAGACCTGTCCAGAGTAGTGATGCTAGTGCGGGCAGCGATCGGTTGAAGAGCATGCATTTAGTTTAAGTTTAACATTTAAGAGCAGTTGGAGGCCACGGAAGGAGTGTTGTATGGCGTTGAAGCTCGTTTGGAGGTTTGTTAACACAGTGTCCAATGATGGGCCATATACAGAATGGTGTCGTCTGCGTAGAGGTGGATCAGAGAGTCACCAGCAGCAAGAGCGACATCATTGATATATACAGAGATTAGAGTCAGCCCGAGAATTGAACCCTGTGGCACCTTCATAGAGACTATAACATGATGGCGAATTCAGAGAGAGGAGGGGGGGAGGAAGAGAAAAAGGAATTTCTCTATCGGACATTGGTAAGCTACGATCAAGGAAACACAAATCCTAAGCACTCTAATAACCGCTCATTCAGATTCGAAATGCAAATCGTATTTACGTGGCGCTGGCTTCGATAGTTGAGTTGATAATGTAAGACTCTGGTTTGGCCACCAGAGATCACCATGTCCTTAGGTAGAGTTTTTCTAGTCGTAGTGGTGGTGAGAATGGATACTTCAGCATACCCTGTAGTTCTTAGAGTTGATCTTGTTTGAATAGATGCTTCCGCGGTTGTCGGTATTCTCGTCCTAGGCTACATACGTTGAAACATTTCCAGCCGAGTAGCTTGCGCTGTACTCTGGCTGGTCTAGTAGTTCTTTGGTCTGGTGTTTAAGCACTCTGGTTGGAAGGGTGGTTTCATAGCACTGACCCGCTCTTCTGATCTCATTAGGGGTGTGGCTTAGTTAGTGTACAACAGACATGAAAAACCATTATCTCATTAAAAGACTAAAATCACATTTCTATCTTTTCAAAGGTATTCTTATACTTAATCATTCGTTTTATACAACAATTAGATGCAAACCTGACAAATGGAAAATGTACACTTTCAGAGATACAGTTATGTGGTTCTACAGTCTTTAATGATATCACAACATAAAAACGAATTTGACATGATGGTTCTTTTAGTCCCCACTGACCATTTCCCACATTCTTTAAAATATACATATTGTTTAATTCTCCACTTTTGGGATGTTGGAGTTGTGGCGGGAAGAATGTCTTTGTTCCCCAGCTAAATGCTCTCTCAATACTGCATGTCCAGGCAGAGAGAAATGTCTCTGCAAGGATGGATACATTACCAATCTATTGGCTATGTCATGAACATCCTGACAATGGATCTAAGGACCCCCCCCTCCCCCCCGTGGGAGAGAGTCCTTGGATCCATTGTCAGGACGGTCATGACATAGCCAATAGATTGGTAATGTATCCATTCAAAACAAAATCATTATATTGACCATACGTATATCTGTATTTTGTACTGTTCCTTACCAATCGTTCAAAGCACAACACTGCAATGTTACCTTGGCTTTCCCATATACTAGCAGACCTGTCCAATCAGTCATTGTTGTCACATAACGTTTGTGTTAGGTTCTGTAAACGTTACGACCGCGTTATTATCATTAATACGCAATTGGGGCTAGGTCAGGGCTCCAAAGGTATCCCATGTTGATATTTTTGTTTTTCTTTTAGGAAATCTCTTCACAGGAAGAAGAAGGGATTTGAGAAATTAAACATATTGCGAAATTTTCTTTCTTATGAAACTTAATGCAAAAGGATTCATAAGCTCTTGAGGATCGGTGTCCCATCCTCAGGATGCTTGAGCTAACGTGCGCTAATGTGATTAGCATGATGTTGTAAGTAACAAGAACATTTCCCAGGACATAGATATATCTTATATGGGCAGAAAGCTTAAATTATTGTTAATCTAACTGCACTGTCCAATTTACAGTAGCTATTACAGTAAAAGAATACCATGCTATTGTTTGAGGAGAGTGCACAGTTTTGTACTTGAAAATGTATCAATAAACCAATAGGCAGATTTGGGCAGACTTGATACAACATTTTGAACAGTAATGCAATGGTTCATTGGATATGTCTAAAACTTTGCACATACACTGCTGACATCTAGTGGCCAAAATCTAAATTTAATCTAGACTCCTAAGTAACGTTATGTCCTTTCTCTTCTCAAAAATTGAAAAAAAGGGTCCGATCCTCAAGAGGCACAGGTGTTGTGAAATGTAGTTAAATTTGCAATTGCTGTTATAAAATTCCAATATTTCCCCCTTTTCTTTCTGTCATTCTTTGCACATGCACTCTCTCTTTTTGTATTTGCCACATCTCTCCATTCTCTCTCTCTATTTCTGTCACTCCCTTCTCTCTCACTGTACCCCACTCTATCTCTCCCCTTCTGTCTCTCACTTTTTGCTCCTCTCTTTCTATCAGAAACATATTCCAGTGAGTTAGGCCCTGTGTTGGGTGCTGATGTGTTAAAGCCCCAGTGCAGTCATCTTTTTTTCCCCTGTTATTGTTAACTGTAGGCTATAACAAGTTAAACCTTTTAATTGAAGGCCTATCTAGTCCTACCAGTAGGTGCGTTCTAAGCTATTCCCTTATGACATCACTTTATCTCCCTACACATAAGCAGGGCATCCATAAGGCTAGGGGAAGCTTTCCCTAAAGTAAATTGAATTAAATTGCGAAAATTATATAGCCTAAGATTTCCTAGTCCCTTCATTTACACAAATTATTTCACAGCTATTCTTTCAAAATAATGTTAATGTATTCTAAGACACAGTAATCAATCAGTCAAACGGTGCCACCTGTCAATGAGGGTGGAATAATGATTATTTAAAGGGTCCAGAGCTGTGTACACTTGTAAGATATCTAGACACAATGCATGTCTGACTACTGTGTCCAGGGCCCATAGGGCTGGTCAAAGGCAGTGCAGTAAATAGGGAATATGGTGTGAAATAATTATGTTGTTATAGTCTACAGTAAGGGCCACATTGACTAAGTGTTTATAACAGGTGCACTCTACAGTTTTCGCAGATTTCTTCAGGTAAAACATGAAGGACAATGCCAAAACATAGCACTCTCTTAATTTACCCTTATATCTCCTCTAGTTTCATCATTATTAACTTTTGGTTCCATCCTCAATGTTTAATTGCCTTTTGAAAATACTTCCAGAGATATAACATATTATAAGCCTTTTTATAAGACATTATAAAGGCTCAAACGTGCTTATAACAAGTTATAAAGCATTATACCTGGATTACCCAAAAGTTGTATGGAGGAAAACAATTTAACTTCACCACTCATGTCATTAACATACAGATAATTTATTTCAGGGTACATACCAAAATACACAGTTACATTGACTTCAGAAAGTAAGAACGTATTCACCCCACTTGATTTTTTCCACATTTTGTTGTGTTACAGCCTGAATTTGAAAAAGGATTACATTTAGGTGTGTTTGTCACTGGCCTACACACAATACCCAATAATGTCAAAGTGGAATTATGTATTTTGAAATGTTTGCAAAATAATAAAAAATGAAAAGCTAAAATGTCTTGAGTCAATAAGTATTCAAACCCTTTGTTATGGCAACCCTAAATAAGTTCAGGAGTAAAAATGACTACCTCATCTCTGTTCTGTACCCCACAAATACAATTATTTGTAAGGTATTTTTGTCCTGAATTAATATAAAGTGTTTTGTTTTGGGCAAATCCAATGCAACACATTACTGAGAATCCTTGAGGAAAACCTGGTTCAGTCTGCTTTCTACCAGACACTGGGAGATTATTTCACCTTTCAGCAGGTAAATGACCTACAAAACAAGGCGAAATCTACACTAAAGTCAGTGAATGTTCCTGAGTAGCCAAGTTACAGTTTCGACTCTACTTTAAAATCTATGGCAAGACTTGAAAATGGTTGTCTAGCAATGATCAACAACTAGAGCTTGACATTTTTTAAAAATAATAATAGGCAAATGTTGTACAGTCCAGGTGTGGAAAGGTCTCACTTACCCAGAAAGACTAAAAGCCCCAATCTCTTCTAAAGGTGATTCTAACATGTATTGACTCAGGGGTATGAATATTTATGTAAATTAGATATTTCTCTATTTCATTTTCAATAAATTTGCCAAAATAAAATAAAAAACAGTTTTCGCTTTGTCATTTTGTGGTATTGTGGGTGAGATTTTTTATTTATTTAATATATTTTGAATTCAGGCCGTAACAACAAAATATAAAATAAATCTAGGGGTATGAATACTTTCTGAAGGCAAGGTATGTACAAAAGAGACGTTTTGAGCTTAACATACATGAAACCTCTACCTGGACATACAGTCCCAAATGGCATCCTATTCCCTTTATAGTGCACTACTTTTTGACCAATTATTTGTTAAGGACTGTTGTTGTGATCATAAGAAACTGTTACTAATGACAACCATATAGATCCATGTGGTGTGTGGTTATTCCTACTTGTATTCCTATATGCTATATACATTCCTGCACAATGCTTGCTTTGAAGAAGTAGTCTGGTTGTAAAGGATATCATTGTCTGGAACTTGGACTGATGTGACTCTATTCAAAGGAGTGCACTGTTGTGTTTAAGCACCATTCAACCCTATTCCAGTTTGGGTTACAACTACATGTAATGAACACTAGGGGGCAATGGTACTGTACTGTAAAGTATGGCCCAGTCCAGAAACATCCCTTACCCCCTAGCTCGCTAGCCCCTTGCCCTTACCACCTAGGCACGTTTTACAGCAGACAGCCCATCAGAGGGCTAGGTGGAACTGCAACCATATTACATATTGTATCTTATTTCTAAACGGTCCTAAATTAAGGAGATTATACTGTAGCTGGTGTACTTCATTCCCTTTCTCTTTATCTCTCTATCTCTCTTTCAATGCCTGACTTTCTCTTTGCCTGTCAGTCCACATGCATCTCTTCCTTTCTGTCTCTTTCCCCTCTCCCTCTCTCTCCCTCTCTCTCTTTCCTTCTCACTCCATCCTCCTTCTTCCCCTATCCTCCTTCCCGCCTCTATCTACTCCCCCTCTCAGGGCTTGATCCCATGTGTGATGTTGGCCCAGTCAGGGAAGGTGCTGAGGTGGAACATTGCGTCTCCCCAGGTGTTGATGCCCAGGTTGATGGTCAGGATCCCGATTATGTTCAGTATTAAGCCTGCCTTCACCTGGACAACACAACAACACAAATCCAGGTATACAGCAAACACTGTTGTATCTGAATGTGTAATAATAATTAAATAATTAATTTAATGTATGCCTTTTAAACTGACACTTTTATCCAAAGCCACTTACAGTGCATACATTTTAGTACATGTGACCCCAGTGGGAATTGCACTTACTAAATGGTGTTGCAAGAACCATGCTATCATCTGAGCAAAACAAGACCACTACCGTGGTTGTGTGTGTGTGTATGTGTGTGTGTCTGTGTCTATCCATTCATGTGTGTGTGTGCACTTATGCACCTGTGTGTGTGCATATGTTGTCTCACCATGTCCATGATTTTGAGGTTCCCGTAGGAGAAGGCGATGGCATTGGGAGGTGTTGCCACAGGCAACATAAAAGCCAACGAGGCACAGATGGTGCACGGCAGCATCACGTACAGAGGATGCAGCCTAATAGCTGTGGCCTGGTGGGAAGCAGAAAGGAACACACTCAGTCAGTCAACACACTTGGACACGTGTATGTGAGAGACAGAGAGACAGAGACAGAGAGGGACAGAGAGATAGAGAGACAGAGAAAGAGCGAGACAGACAGACAGACAGACAGACAGACAGACAGACAGACAGACAGACAGACAGACAGACAGACAGACAGACAGACAGACAGACAGACAGACAGACAGACAGACAGACAGACAGACAGACAGACAGACAGACAGACAGACAGACAGACAGAGAGAGAGAGGGAGGGAGGGAGAGAAAGAGAGGAGAAATGTGTGTCTGTATGCAAATGTGTGCGTGTGTCTGTGCATGAATGTGTGTGTGTAAGTGTTCATGTGTAGGATTGTGCATCCGTGTGTTTACCATAGATGCCAGTATGGGCAGGAACAGTGTGGTAGTAGCTGTGTTGCTGGAGCACTCAGTGAAGGTTCCCACCAGCAGACAGAGTATCAGAGAGATACAGAACGGAGGAATGGACTGTAGAGGAGCTAGACTCTCACCCAGCCATAGAGACAGACCAGATGCCTAGAGAAAGAGAGATGGGGTGAGTGAGAGAGAGAGAGAGAGAGAGAGAGAGAGAGAGAGAGAGAGAGAGAGAGAGAGAGAGTGGGGGGGAGGGAGAGAGTGGGGTGAGGTGATGGAGGTAAGAGAGAGAGAGAGAGAGAGAGAGGATGTTAATATCAACACAATCAAAAAAAAATATTTATAGAAGAAAATCCCTTTTTGGTAAAGTATCAAAATAAATCCCATTTGGTTGACAATGCTGTGCTTAACAAAAACCTTGAGGATCACACATACAGTATACTGTAAATAGGTTAGGTTACGAGGAATACACAGGGAGGAGATTATCAAAGCAATATTGTATCTTCTAAATGGTGGTGGAGGTGTGAGAGAGAGAGAGAGAGAGAGAGTGAGTGGGGGGGGTGAGAGGGAGAGAGTGGGGTGAGGTGGTGGAGGTAAGAGGGAGAACGAGAGAGATAGAGAGAGAGAGAGAGAGAGGACACAGGGCATTATAGACCAGACGTCTGCACAGACTGACACAGTGTGTACTACTAGACGCCTGCACACAAACACACACCTCGCTGCCGCTGGCCAGAGCGAAACCTCCTCCCAGCAATAGGATGATATTCCAGGGCATGCGTTCATGGACCACCTGCCAGTTCAACAGAGCAGCTGGGGCCTTCTTCTTCTGACCTGTGGGAGGGCAGTAAGAGAAAAAATAAGTGAAATTAACATTAACAATGCACATTCAAGGCTTCTCTGTTCATTTGAGAGTGAAACTGAACCTTGTCTCATTGAGTCTGCAGACAAAGACATTTGTTATTTTGTCCCTTTTATTGAACCCCCCCTCACCTTCCTCCCCGGCTTCTCCCTCCTCTTCCTCAGCACTCCCACAGCAGAACGGCTGTGAGGGGATGATGAAGAAGAGCGTGGACATGAAGATGGCCACCGTACCGTCCGTCACAAACCTGAAGGACACCAACACAGAGAGAGAGTTTAGAATTCAGTTAGAAGAACAGACATTCACATTTTATTGGTGTGTGTTGAAGAGTAATGTGTGTATACATGCATTCGTTTACATGCATACATGTAATAAGCTGTGTGTGTGTGTGTGCGTGCATGCATGCACCTGTGTGTGTGTTTGTGTACGCATGCATCCATGCACCTGTGTGCGTGTCTGACTGCGTGTCTGCGTGCGCCAGCCTGTGTGCGTGCCTGACTGGGTGCCTGCCTGTGCCAGCCTGTGTGCATAAACGTTTGTGTGTGCTACTCACGGTCCATCGTTGTTGAACAGTACAGTGGCCCAGCCTGGCATGAAGCCTGGTTCTCTGGTGAACCACATAATCACCAGCAGGACAAAGATGGTCAGCACAGCCCCCTCTGCGAATTTCATGCCCCCCAGCTTCCTGTACTCCTCCTTCATCACTGCGAATGCCTCCTTGTCTCCCTCATTTTTCTTCCCGCAGCCAAACGACTTCTTCATGCTGTCAACGGCACACAGGGACAAGGAGTGAGACCTCAGGGAATCAATTATTATCCAAAGTAATTCAATAAAGAGCTACTGGTTAGAAGTAATGTAGGCTGTTCTGAGGCTTATAAAGTGACATTTCACCAGTGCTCTTTCACTGTATATGTCCATTAATATGTTATTAATAAAAAAATCGAGAATAGCCTCAGTACACACAAATACTAGTGTTTCTGCATCTCACCGATAGAAATGGCCCATCTACATTTCCTGGTTGTAAGCAAACTACAATATCCAGAATTCATAGCGATTTCAGGATGTAGTACCGCACCAGTCGAAGTTGATCCAGTTGAGAATTGGCGTCAACAGATATCAACAGATATTACAAGATCTCGCCGACGGAGATGGCAGCATCGCGACTAGCTCTTAGGAAACTTTGCAGTATTTTGTTTGTTTATGTACTATTTTTTTCCGTTATTAGCTTAGCTGAAGCATATGTGGTGCTCCGTACTCAAGCACATCTGTGACGTACATAGCTGGACAGTGGAGGAG
Source organism: Thymallus thymallus (assembly GCA_023634145.1). Lineage (NCBI taxonomy): Eukaryota > Metazoa > Chordata > Actinopteri > Salmoniformes > Salmonidae > Thymallus > Thymallus thymallus. Next base: position 19,091,386 of record CM042391.1, read on the forward strand.
GAAGAAGTCCACTGTTAACACCTTGCCCTGTCCAATGATGACTGTGGCAAGAACAAATGGCTGTTCATGGACTGGTGTGTTTGAAGACCTTTTGGCAATTGTGTTGGACAAACATTTGACAGCTGATCTCTCACAAATGGCCAGTTTCAAACATACAGGTGTGTAGTCATCAATAACCGCATAATGTTTTTATATCACCAACAAATCACACAAAAGCCAATTGCTCCTCAAACCTTTCATACCTTTGCAGAGGGGCTGTTAGAATACCATTCTAGCCTTTTCACTCTTTTGTTGGCAGTGCTTGTCTTATCAACAGCACAACTGTAGGTGCTCATACACAACAATACGCAACGACAGTCTACAAGTCAGGCCCCTCTCAAACCTTTCACACCTTTACAAACAGCCCATCTCAATGCCCCACATACCATTCTACTGTTCCCTTTTTTGTTTATAGATTAACATGGTTTATTGTATGGTTACACGTCCTCATGATCAGTTTTCATGTCTTTCACATCCTCATGATGAGTCTTTCCAGAAGATGACTTGCAGTACAAACAAATCTTCTGTACAATTACATTTCTAAGAAGCAGTATTAGTAGGCGATCTAAATTGGGATTTGTTAAAACCAGTCTCTGATGACCTCAAGGCATGCTGTGATACTATGCATTTAACTCAATTGATGAATGTTCTGACCCGTCCAAATCTGAAGTGTCTTGATAAATCAACTCTTATAGATCAATTCTTGACTAATGTTTCCCACAAGAATGCGGATACAGGTGTTTTTTGTAATGATCTAAGTGACCACTGCATTATTATTATAAGTGTGGGCCACTGCAAAAAAAAACCTGTGGTCAAGATCCAGTGGTCAAAATATAGGTTTTTAAGCAAATGTACAGCTCTAATTAAAAAGACGAAATCTGAGTACTATCTATCTGCCACAACTGAAAATCTAAATGACCCTTTCAAATTCTGTAAAATTATAAAATCATTAATTGCAAATTGCAGTTATGACCTTCCGCCATGTGTTTTTAAAGACAATCACTTCGAGTTTTAAAAACAATTGACACAAAAAAAAATGTGGGATCCAAATCTGCTGAAACTTGCAGCTGAAATTATAGCTGAACCCTTAACCTATCTTTTAAACTTACCCTTGAGCAAAATGTTATTCCTAGGGTTTGGAAATCAGCTAAATACTGTGCATCATAGTGCATTGAGATTTGTAACAAACAGTAAATCTCTCATTCACCACTGCACCCTATATTTGTGAATCGGTTGGCCTTCTTTAGGTCAGCGGAGACTGAATCACTGGTACATTTTTATTTATTGAGTGATCTTGGGACAGCTCTCTTTTTACTTATGTAAACACATTGTGTTCATTACAGCCTGCGCTCGCAAAAATGTGTTCTTCTGAGTGTACCAAAGGCACGTACAGAGTTAGGGAAGAAAGCCTTTCAGTTTTCAGCCCCATACTCATGGAACAAGCTGCAGAAGGACTTGAAATTACAGAAGCTCGCTTCTTTAATTGTATTTAAAGATAGGTTGCAGTCAGTGCTGGAAAATGTACTAGGAGGCTGTAAATGCGCTGACCATAATCTTTTTTATAGTATACTTTAAACTGTTTTTTTCAGTGTCCATCCTTGCTGTTCGATTTGTAAATGAATGTATATTTATTCATGTTAATTTGTGATGTAATAAGTGTGTGAATGTAATGTGCTGCTATTTTGGCCAGGTCTGTCTTGCAAAATAAAGGTCAAATAAAAAATAAAAACAGCAGTGGGTGGTGAAGTGTACAAGTACACCTGACTATGGAGTGCAGAAAGGGCAAGACGGTGGTCTACAAGCAGCCAGAGTCACAGCTGCCATTGCCCAAAACAACAGCTGAAGAACATTCAGAACCCTGCCTGGAACATTCAACCAACACAACATCCATGTTTAGTTAGACTGAAGTTGGAGTATAATTAAGCAATAAGGCCTGAGGAGTAAGACTCTGCGTTGCATCGTGCATAAGAACAGCCCTTAGCCGTGGTATATTGGCCATATATCACAAACCTCCAAGGAGCTTTATTGCTTTTATAAACTGGTTACCAACATAATTAGAACAATAAAACTAAATGTTTTGTCATACCCGTGGTATACTGTCTGATCTACCATGGCTTCCAGCCAATCAGAATTCAGGGCTCAAACCACCCAGTTTATAATATAGAATGCCTAGTATGCTCACAACTGCATTGTGGTAAAGATATTTCTAGCTCTGTATATAAAAATGTTTTATAATTTGCACAAGATTAGCTGTAGATAAATTAACTAGAAGGTGCTGACCTGCCTATATTGTCTTTTCTGATAGTGGATATATTGCTTTATAGAACATCAAAGCACTACGTGGCCTTGCACCCAATTACATGTCTGATATGCTAGCAAAATATATGCCTGGTCGGTCCGTCAGATCCTCTGGCACTGGTCTTTTAGTTTTTCCAAAAGCCAGAACCAAAACATTTTGGTGAGGCTGCCTTCAGTCACTATGGTCCTGGCATTTGGAACAGCTTTTAGTGGATCTGAGGGACTCAGAAAATGTTTAAGAAAAAGCTTAAAGCTGGAATCTGGATGAGGGGAAACAGTGGCCATGTCCGAATATTCATACTTAATAGTAGGCCATTTGAGTATGCAAAAAAACGTAAGTTTAATAGTATGTGACATTTTGAAAATCAAGTATACTTTAAATGCCTGGGTGTCATTCTCATTTCGGCTTTGACAACACCTGATCTGGGGATGGACTAGAAGTTATAACTGTTTCAAGAGTAATGTTAGCTACAAGGTTACTTGCTTGCCGTTTAGAGACAACTTTATATTTAACATTAGTCTAGTTAGCTAGCTAGCTACTTGTTGTAAATACCAGGGCTTGTGTTCAAACTGTTACAGGGTCTGTGGTCTTTCTCAATCAATTTGAATATTGCTTTAATTTTACTAATAAAAATTAATTCAGACAAAGCATTCGCTAAAGTTCTGGCCTCCCGCCTTGAACCTTACCTGATCAAACTCATCCACCATTTAAATTATTATTATATATTTTTTATTTAACTAGCCAAGTCAGTTAAGAACACATTACCAAACCGGCTTTATAAAAACATGTTTAGCCTCTGACAATGTCCGCCATCTCTTTCTTGTCATTGACACAGTTAACAACTTGAGAACTACTAACTCTACCGACATTCAGGGCCCTGACTCTGACACTGCCATATTTTCTCTGGATGCAGAAAAGGCTTTTGGTCACCTTGAGTGGCAAAACGTGTGGACAGTATTTCACCATATGGGTCTCGGAAAAGGCTTCATAGATATGATTCAACTTCTATATGCCAATCCTTCTGCTATGGTCCTGACTGGCAACAATTGCTCCACCCATTTATATCTCTATCCTGTGGTACACGGTATGGCTGTCCACTCTCTCCTCTGTTATTTGTCTGTTGCCCAGACGGACCGACAATCCACTATTCACACAACAATCATTGGACATGACACTAAGCATTACATCTCCCTATATGCAGACAATATTTTTCTATTCCGCCAAAATACACAACAATCTCTACCTCTTCAGGAGAGCGTCCCGCCCTCGGGACGGTTGAGCTAACGTGCGCTAATGTGATTAGCTTAACGTTGTAAGTAACAAGGACATTTCCCAGGACATAGACATATCTTATATGGGCAGAAAGCTTAAACTCTTGTTAATCCAACTGCCCTGTCCAATTTACAGTAGCTATTACAGTGAAATAATACCATTATTTGAGGAGAGTTCACAGTTCTTTACTTGAAAATGTATCAATAAACCAATAGGCACATTTGGGCAGTCTTGATACAACATTTTGAACAGTAATGCAATGGTTCATTGGATCAGTCTAAAACTTTGAACATACACTGCTGCTATCTAGTGGCCAAAATCTAAATTGTGCCTGGACTCCTAAATCATATTATGACCTTTCTCTTGCATTTCAAAGATGTGACAAAAACGCATGTTTTTTTCTTTGTATTATCTTTAACCAGATCTAATGTATTATATTCTCCTACATTCATTTCACATTTCCACAAATGGTATCAAGAATATGCATATCCTTGCTTCAGGTCCTGACCTGGTCAAGAACTACAGGAAACGTAGGATCTCTGTAATTGCAAACAAAGGTTTCTGTACCAAATATTAAGTTCTGCTTTTCTGATGTATCAAATACTTATGTCATGCAATAAAATGCAAATTAATTACTCAAAAATCATACAATGTGATTTTCTGGATTTTTGTTTTAGATTCCGTCACTCACAGATGAAGAGTACCTATGATAAAAATTACAGACTTCTACATGCTTTGTAAGTGGGTAAACCTGCAAAATCGGCAGTGTATCAAATACTTGTTCTCCCCACTGTAGATAGGGAAATTTCTTAATTTAATCACGTAATAATTAAACATAGTTAATTGATTTGATAAAATAACAGTCAATGCAAGTCACGTCACGACAGTGGTTTGATCCAGGTGCCCAGGTGGCTTGGCATCTGATAGAGGTGAATTTATCACATCCGCACATTTTGAAGGATCTGGTCCACAGGTTGCAGGATTTGGTGCCTTAATAACACAGGCCATCTCTGTGTGGTGCCGGAAAAAAATGTTATACAAAACCAAAATCAATTGTCACAATCATACTCCTTTGTTCCACAATTACGATCTCTGTTTGGGGGCGCCCTATATCCTTCCATCGGTGGAGTGACAAGGGCAAATCCAAAACAACTTTGCTCTGCCATGCAAGCTTATTGTGTCCACTGGGGCGAAACACTACTAATTTAATCCCCTCTGCACCGACCTCAACCCAGGGGACTGCTTTCTGATCTATAGTTGCATTTCTTAAAAGCATCTCAGAAGCCCCTGCCAACTACTATGTAAGAGACACCTCTCACCTTCAATCACTGAAATTAACTGGCAAACTGTCTGGTTTAATGTAATTCTCTCTTCTAGAAATCCTAATCATCCGAATAACCATTTACATTTTGCCCAGACTATTCCGAATGAAAATACATCTAACCCCGAAATGCTCTCTATGCCCTCAGTTTGCTCCCAGTGCTTTCATTCATATGGTTTGAAGTATTGATTTCATATATTTTCTTGTACTGGTCCACTGTGTGAATCAAACCCACAAACTTGGCATTGCAAGCGCCATGCTTTACCAACTGAGCCACATGGGACCATCCAATTTAATAATAACTGTCACAAGGTTTTAATCTCTTGTTTACAGATGAGCTTGGTGTGTAAGATTGAAGGTGCAATAGACTCTAATTATCTACCCGTGAATGCGCACTCTTGTGTTGCTGCTAGCACTTGCCCCCAAAATGTGTACCATCTCGGTTAACTTGCTTGAGTTTACAAAAACAGATCAGTTATAGGTCAACCTCACTGGCTGGGGTCTACCATACGGGTGTAAGCCCAGAGTATAATAAAAAAAATAATAATTGCAGGATATCTACACTCTTAGAAGTAAAGGTGCTATCTATAACCTAAAAGGGTTATTTGACTGTCCCCATAGGAGAACCCTTTGAATAACCCTTTTTTGGTTCCAGGCAGAACTATTTTGGTTTCCATGTAGAACCCTCTGTGTAAAGGGTTCTACATGGAACTCAAAAAGGTTCTGCCTGGAACCAAAAAAGGGTTATTCAAAGGGTTCTCCTATGGGGACAGTCAAATAACCCTTTTAGGTTATAGATAGCACCTTTACTTCTAAGAGTGTAGATATCCTGCAATGTCGTGACAGATAGGAACATTGTTGAGACTAGTGCAATGGCTATATTGAACAAGGACAACAATATCTTTATTTTACCTTTATTTTACTAGGCAAGTCAGTTAAGAACATATTCTTATTTTCAATGACGGCCTAGGAACAGTGGGTTAACTGCCTTGTTCAGGGGCAGAACGACAGATTTTTACCTTGTCAGCTCGGGGATTCGATCCAGCAATCTTTCGGTTACGGGCCCAACACTCTAACCACTGGGCTACCTGCCGCCCCTACACGCTGCTAGCGTGATTGTGCAATCGTCAAACAAAGGCTACAATAATTGCTACAAAACATGACTCATTTATAGATCAGACAGCACTCAATCAACCAATGACGTCATTGAGCGATTAGGCCTGGCTCACACTCGGCGTTCCAATTCATCCCAAAGGTGTTCAGTGGAGTTGAGATCAGGGCTCTGTACATGGCAGTCAAGTTCTTCCACAACGATCTTGACAAGCCATTTCTGTATGGACCTCTCTTTGTGCATGCGGGCACAAAGTTGGAAGCACAGAATCGTCTAGGATGTCATTGTGTATGCTGTAGTGTTATGATTTCCCTTCACTGGACCTAATGGACCTAGCCCAAACAATGAAACACCGCCCCAGACCATTATTTATTCTCCACCAAACTTTACAGTTGGCACTATGCATTGGGGCAGGTAGCGTTCTCGTGGCATCCGCCAAACCCAGATTACTCCCAGATGGTGAAGCGGGATTCATCACTGCAGAGAACATACACCACACACAGAAACGAATACAAGGCCCTCCCTCGCCCTCCCTTTGGCAAATTAGACCATAACTCTATCCTCCTGCTGCCTGCTTACAAGCAAAAGTTCAAACAGGAAGTACCAGTGATTCGCACAATATGGAAGTGGTCTGATGAAGCGGATGCTAAGCTACAGGACTGTTTCACTAGCACAGACTAGAATATGTTCCAGAATTCATCCGATAACATTCAGGAGTTTACCGCATCAGTCATCAGCTTCATTAATAAGTGCATTGAAGACAGTGACCGTACATATCCCAACCAGAAGCCATGGATTACAGGCAACATCTGCATTGAGCTAAAGGCTAGAGCTGCCGTTTTCATGGAGTGGGACAGTAATTCGGACACATAAGAAATCTCGCTACGACCTCCGACAAGCCATCAATCAGGCAAAGCGTTAATACAGGACTAAGATCGAATCCTACGGCTCTAATGCTCAACGGATGTGGCAGGGCTTGCAAACTATCACAGAATACAAAGGGAAACCAGCTAAATGCTTTCTATGCTATCTTCGAGGCAAGCAACACTGAATCATGCATGATAACTGCTCCGGGCGACTGTGTGATCTCGCTCTCTGTAGCCGATGTGTGTATCTTTAAGGAGGTTACCATCTACAAGGACACAGGGCCAGATGGAATACCTGGACACATACTCAGAGCATGCGCTGACCAGCTGGCAAGTGTCTTCACTGACATTTTCAACCTATCCCTGACCCTATAATAGCAACTTGTTTCACGCAGATCACCATAGTCCCCGTGCCCAAGAACGCCAAGGTAAACTGCTTAAAAGACTATCGCCTCGTAGCACCCCCATCTATACCCATGAAATGCTTTGAAAGACTGGACCCACACCAATTCGCAGGTATTTAAGAATGCTGTTCATTGACTACAGCTCAGCATTCAACACCATGGTCCCCTCCAAGCTCATCACCAAGCCAAGTGCCCTGGGACTGAAAACCTCTCTCTGCAACTGGATCCTGGACTTCCTGACGGGCCACCCCCAGGCGATGAGCGCAGGCAACAACACATCTGCCACGGTGACCATCAACACGGGGGCCACGCAGGGGTGTGTCCTTAATCCCCTGCTGTACTCCCTGTTCACCCAAGACTTTGTGGCTGCGCATGACTTCAACCCCATCATCGAGTTTGTGACGAAACGGTGGTGGTAGGACTGATCACTGACGATGATGAGGCTGCCTATCCGGAGGAGGTTAGTGATCTGTCAGTGTGTTGCCAGGACAACAACCTCTCCCTCAACGTCAGCAAGTCAAAGGAGCTGATCGTAGACTACAGGAACCGGCCACACCCATACGCTAACACATACTTACACTGACACCTCAACACACACACACACAGACACACACACCTTTACACTCCCCACATACACTGCTGCTACTGTCTATCTATCCTGTTGCCTAGTCACTTTCAAACCTGTCATGATTTGACCTCCCATTTTTCAGAGTTCCCAGTTGTTTTGAATGCAGCATTACTTACTTGAAGCCCAAGTACATGAACTGCAGCCAGAGCCAGGACAGGATCAACATGATGACCATGTTGGGGAAGGCAAAGCCAAACCACGACGCAAAGTTGATCACATCACCATTACCCGGGAAGATCCTATAGGGAGGGGGAAGAAGGGAGAAGGAGAGGGGGAAATTGGGGAGAGAGGAGAGGGGAGAAGGGGATAGGGAGGAGATTTAGATATGGCCTGATTTTATCTTCATGAAGACTGCACATTTGAAAATTATGGCAATGTTTAATGAGTGTGCCTGCATGCATGTACGCACGCGTGGGTGTGCCTGTGTTTGTGTCTGTATGTGTATGTGTGTGCCAGGGTGTGTGTGTGTGCAACTTACTCGTCCACCTGTCCCTTGAGGATGAGGTTGGGTGTGGTGCCGGTAAGGGTGGCTGTGCCTCCGATACTGGCAGAGTAACACACACTAAGACTCATTCCTTTAGTCAAGAGCTGGTACTTCAACTCTCTCTCTTTTCGCCTCCTCTCCAGAGGTGAGTCTGCATCCCTCTCCTCATCCTTGCCTGGAGGGAGGGAGGATGAGGAAAGAGAGTGGGAGAGGAATGTGGTTAGCGGGATAGAGAGAAAGAAAGGGATCGAGAGTGAGTCAAGAATAGGGTTACATTAAACAAGACTCCAATCATTCACACACACCTGTCTCAGACCAATCATTAACACTGTATTCAGGGAACTCTTTACAACTTATTAAAACATATTTAAAACATATTGAAAATGGTTCAGTGAACCATATCAGACAACAAAAGGTGGGTCTTTATCACATCACATTTATGTTTTTAGGAAAGAACCATAAAACTCCCCTTAAACAGACTAAATTCAGAATAAAAGTACTGTATCTTTATACATACACATATAATCCTGCTGAGTATTAATAAGGTCCTGTTTGGTGTTGATCTCTTCTTCTTGGGGTGGTTTGGTTTCCAGTTCGAATGCCTTGTTTTCCATCCCTTCAACCTGCAGCTCCCTCTCATCCTGACTGGCCTCTGTGGCACACAGCTGGCCTAGCACGGCCTGGGCAATGGGCAGCATCATGGCTGTGGTGGCGGTGTTACTGATCCACATGGACAGGAAGGCTGTCACACCCATGAACCCCGACATCAGCCTGGAGAAAAATGGGCGGTGGGGTGGGTGGGGGGAGTAGAGAGAGTGAGGAATGGGATGGTGATTGCATTCAAATGTTACTTTTGTATTGCATGTAATATCAAAATTACAAGCCCTTAACAAACAATGCAGTTTTAAGAAACTAGACTTCAGAAAATATTTACTAAATAAACTAATTTAAAATAAAAGTAACAGACTTGGCGCTCCGGTAACGTTTGCCATGCGGTAGCAGAGAGAACAGTGTATGACTTGGGTGACTGGAGTCTTTGACCATTTTCTGGGTCTTTCTCTGACACCGCCTAGTATATAGGTCCTGGATGGCAGGAAGCTTGGCCCCAGTGATGTACTGGGCTGTACACACTACCCTCTGTAGCGCCTTACAGTCGAATGCTGAGCAGTTGCCATACCAGATGGTGTTGCAACCAGTCAGGATGCTCTCGATGGTGCAGCTGTAGAACATTTTGAGGATCTGGGGACCCACACCAAATATTTTAAGTCTCCTGAGGGGGAAAGGCATCTTCGTGCCCTCTTCACGACTTTCTTGGTGTGTTTGAACCATGATAATTTGTTGGTGATGTGGACACCATGGAACTTGAAACTCTCGACCCGCTCCACTACAGCCCTGTCGATGTGAATGGGGGCGTGTTCGGCCCTCCTTTTCCTGTAGTCCACCATCATCTACTTTGTCTTGCTCACGTTGAGGGAGAGGTTGTTGTCCTGGCACCACACTGCCAGGTCTCTGACCTCCTCCCTATAGGCTTACTCATCGTTGTCGGTGGTTAGGCCTACCACCGTTGTGTTGTCAGCAAACATATTGATGGTGTGAGTCCACGCAGTCGTGGGTGCTTGGCCACGCAGTCGTGGTTGAACAGGGAGTACAGGAGGGGACTAAGGATCCCCCTGAGGGGCCCCTGTGTTTAGGATGGTGTTTATGTGAGCCCTGACCAGCCTTTCAAAGCACTTCATGGCTACAGACGTGAGTGCTACTGGTCGGTAGTCATTTAAGCAGGTTACCTTCGCTTTCTTGGACACAGGGAGTATATTGGTCTGCTTGAAAGATATACAGCGGGTGAAATAAGTATTGAACACGTCACCATTTTTCTCAGTAAATATATTTCCAAAGGTGCTATTGACATGAACTTTTCACCAGATGTTGGTAACAACCCAAGTAATCCATACATACAAAGAAACCAAAACAAATAAGTTCAGTATTTGAACATTACTGATATTTATTTAATACTTTGTACAAAAGCCTTTGTTGGTAATGACAGCTTCAAGACGCCTCCTGTATGGAAAAACTAGTCGCATGCATTGCTCTGGTGTGATTTTGGCCCATTCTTCCACACAAACAGTCTTCAAATCTTGAAGGTTCCGTGGGCCTCTTCTATGAATCTTGATCTTCAGTTCTTTCCATAGATTTTCAATGGGATTTAAGTCAGGTGATTGGCTGGGCCATTCTAGCAGCTTTATTTTCTTTCTTTGAAACCAATTGAGAGTTTCCTTGGCTGTGTGTTTGGGATCATTGTCTTGCTGACATGTCCACCCTCGTTTCATCTTCATCATCCTGGTAGATGGCAGCAGATTTTTGTCAAGAATGTCTCGGTAAATTTGCCCATTCATCCTTCCTTCAATTATGTGAAGTTTGCCAGTACCATTTGCTGAAAAGCAGCCCCACACCATGATGTTCCCACCTCCAAACTTCACTGTTGGTATGGTGTTTTTAGGGTGATGTGCAGTGCCATTTCTCCTCCAAACATGGTGTGTATTATGACATCCAAACAGTTCAATTTTGCTCTCATCTGACCACACTATATTCTCCCAGTATTTCACTGGCTTTTCCAAATGTTGTGCAGCAAACTTTAAATGAGCTTCAACATTTTCAGCAATGGAGTCTTGCGTGGTGAGCGTGCATACAGGCCATGGCGGTGGAGTGCATTGCTTACTGTTTTCTTTGAGACAACAGTACCTGCTAATTGCAGGTCTTTTTGAAGCTCTCCACAAGTGGTCCTTGGCTCTTGGACAACTCTTCTGATTATTCTTTTCACTCCTCTGTCAGAAATCTTGCGAGGAGCACCTGGTCGAGGCAAATTTATGGTGAAATGATTGTCTTTCCACTTCCGTATTATGGCCCCAACAGTGCTCACTGGAACATTCAGAAGCTTAGAAATGCGCCTATAACCAATGCCATCATTATGTTTTGCAACAATTAGGTTGCGAAGGTCTTGAGACAGCTCTTTTACCCATCATGAGATGTGTCTTGTGTGACACCTTGGCAATGAGACCTTTTTTTAGGCCATCAGTTGGGACTGAACCAGCTGATATTAATTTGCACTGACAGGGGGCTGGATTGCTTTTTAATTACTGATAGTTTTCAGCTGTTGTCTTGGCTTTCCATGCTTTTTTGCACCTCCCTTTCTTCATGTGTTCAATACCTTTTCCCTGTGTCATTTCATATTATTACACATAACTTAATTTCTGAACTTATTTGTTTAGGTTTCTTTGTATGTATGGATTACTTGGGTTGTTACCAACATCTGGTGAAAATTCCATGTCAATAGCACATTTGGAAATATATTTACTGAGAAAAATGGTGATGTGTTCAATACTTATTTCACCCGCTGTAGGTTTTACAGACTCAGTTAGGGAGATGTTGAAAATGTCAGTGAAAACACTTGCCAGTTCATCCATGCATACTCTGAGTACACGTCCTGGTAACCCGTTTGGCCACACTGCCTTGTGCATGTAAACCTGTTTAAAAGTCTTGCTCACATCGGCTACGGAGAGCGTGATCACACAGTCATCCGGAACAGCTGGTGCTCACATGCATGCTTGAGTGTTGCTTGCCTCGAAGCGAGCATAAAAAGGCATTTAGCCCATCTGGTAGGCTGTCGTCACTGGTTAGCTCGCGGCTGGGTTTCCCTTTGTAGTCCGTAATAGTTTGCAAGCCCTGCCACATCCGACATCAGAGTGTCAGAGCCGGTGTAGTAGGATTCAATCTTAGTCTTGTATTGATGCTTTGCCTGTTTGATGGTTCGTCTGAGCGCATAGCGGAATTTCTTATAGGTGTCCGGATTAGTGTTCCACTCATTGAAAGCAACAGCTCTAGTTTTTAGTTCGGTGCGGGTGTTGCCATGGTTTCTGGTTGGGATATGTACGTACGGTCACTATGGGGATGACGTCGTTGATGCACTTATTGATGAAGCCGGTGACTGAGGTGGTATACTCCTCAATGCCATTGGATGAATTCCAGAACATATTCCAGTCTGGACTAGCAAAATGTTTTTATAACTAAGGTAGGCCTACTTCTAAAATTGTTCTTGTTGTTTTATGTGATACAGCAGCTAATGTTGCTAACCCCTGACTGTATTTTGTAGAACGGTAGCTAATATTGCTAAGCTGATTGTATTTTGTAGCTAATGTTGCTTGCTCTGACTATATTTTGAAGAATGGTAGCTAATGTTGCTAACTCTGACTGTACAGTATACTGACTGTATAGGCTACTGTATTCAGTAGCTTAGTGTACTTACAGTGCCGGCCGTACCCCCACCACCAGTAGTACTCGGAGGGCAATGCGTTTGTGAAGATTCCAGTTCTCAACAGCTATGGCCACCAACAGACCACCAATGAACAGCATGTTAGAGTCCTTTAGGTACTGGACACACACCTGGAAAAGATAACACACACAGACACACACACAGGTCAAGACCTAGTCAGCCCGCTGACTAAAACGTAGACATCAGGTCTCAGTCATTTGTTTTGTTTTGTTAAGTGTAATGTTTGCGTACTTCTCCAGACTCCATGATGCCCATCATAGGGAAGAGGATAACAGGCAGCAGGGCAGTCACAGCCAGGGGCATACACTCTGTACACCAGTACAGTGCCATCAGGATGATAGCATAGCCACACTTAGCCTCCTGTACACAGAAAGAAATGGAGAGAGAGAGAAAGGGAGAGAGGGGTGGGGGGTTAGAATACAAACATTGCATTTGGCCAGTTTCTGTCACGAAATGGGGTTTGGAGAGACCAAGACGCAGCGCAGGGATAGTAGTTCGACATTTTCTTTTATTTTTTTCTATGTAATAAATACTTCAAATGAACGAACTAAAACCAAACACAAAACAAACACGCTAGACAAAACGTCACGTTCACCGAAAACAAACACGAATGAACGGACGTAAAACAAAGCACACTTATCTTCACCGTGACTGCGACATATACCTCGACATGTACGATAACAACCCACACCCGCGTGAGGGACAGACTCAACATATATTGGATCCCTAATTAGAGACAACGGATAGCAGCTGCCTCTAATTAGAGATCCACCCAACCCACAAAGAAACAGAAAAGAACGACACTGTCAGACTCTGACCATAGCTACATAGAGATGCCTATTGCTTCTCTATGGCCAGAGCCTGACAGTACCCCCCCCCCAAGGCGCGGACTCCCGGACGCCTAAAAAAAAACCCACACACAAAACACGGGGGGGTAAATGGGAGGGAAAACTAGTCCATCGGGGGCGGCTCCGGCTCCCGCGATGTGGACAGTTTTGTCCCGTGCCCCTTCCTTATCACCGGTCCCGGGCTGTGGACCGGTGGGGCAAAAGGCTCCGGCTATGGAGCGGGGAAAACAACCGGGCCCGGTCTGGGCACCGGTGGGGTAAACGGCTCCGGCCATGGAGCGGGGAAAACAACCGGGCCCGGACTGGGCACCGGTGGGGCAAACGGCTCCGGCCATGGAGCTGGGAAAACAACCGGGCCCGGACTGGGCACCGGTGGGGCGGACTGCTCAGGCGCTGAAGCGGAGCAGACGGCTGGGCCCGGATTGGGTACCGGTGGAGCGGACTGCTCTGGTACTGAGGCGGAGCAGGCGGCTGGACCCGGAACGGGCACCGGTGGAGCGGACTGCTCTGGCACTGAGGCGGAGCAGGCGGCTGGACCCGGAACGGGCACCGGTGGAGCGGACTGCTCTGACACTGAGGCGGAGCAGGCGGCTGGACCCGGAACGGGCACCGGTGGAGCGGACTGCTCTGGCACTGAGGCGGAGCAGGCGGCTGGACCCGGAACGGGCACCGGTGGAGCGGACTGCTCTGGCACTGAGGCGGAGCAGGCGGCTGGACCCGGAACGGGCACCGGTGGAGCGGACTGCTCTGGCACTGAGGCGGAGCAGGCGGCTGGACCCGGAACGGGCACCGGTGGAGCGGACTGCTCTGGCACTGAGGCGGAGCAGGCGGCTGGACCCGGAACGGGCACCGATGGAGCGGACTGCTCTGGCACTGAGGCGGAGCAGACGGCTGGACCCGGATTGGGCACCGGTGGAGCGGACTGCTCAGGTACTGAGGCGGAGCAGACGGCTGGACCCGGAATGGGCACCGGTGGAGCGGACTGCTCTGGCGCTGAGGCGGAGCAGACGGCTGAGCCCGGAATGGCTGGAGGCTCCGGGACGCTGACCCTCGCTGGAGGTGTAGAGGCGCTGACCTTCGATGGAGGCTCAGGGTGGCTGACCCTCGCTGGAGGCTCAGGGTGGCTGACCCTCGCTGGAGGCTCAGGGTGGCTGACCCTCGCTGGAGGCTCAGGGTGGCTGACCCTCGCTGGAGGATCAGGGTGGCTGACCCTCGCTGGAGGCTCAGGGTGGCTGACCCTCGCTGGAGACTCAGGGTGGCTGACCTTCGCAGGAGGCTCAGGGGCGCTGACCTTCGCAGGAGGTTTAGAGGCGCTGACCTTCGTAGGAGGTTTAGAGGCGCTGACCTTCGCAGGAGGTTTAGAGGCGCTGACCTACGCAGGAGGTTTAGAGGCGCTGACCTTCGCAGGAGGTTTAGAGGCGCTGACCTTCGCAGGAGGTTTAGAGGCTCTGACCTTCGCAGGAGGTTTAGGGGCGCTGACCTTCGCAGGAGGTTTAGGGGCGCTGACCTTCGCAGGAGGTTTAGGGGCGCTGACCTTCGCAGGAGGTTTAGGGGCGCTGACCTTCGCAGGAGGTTTAGGGGCGCTGACCTTCGCTGGAGGTTTAGAGGCGCTGACCTTCGCTGGAGGTTTAGAGGCGCTGACCTTCGCTGGAGGTTTAGAGGCGCTGACCTTCGCAGGAGGTTTAGGGGCGCTGACCTTCGCAGGAGGTTTAGAGGCGCTGACCTTCGCTGGAGGTTCAGGGCTGGGGAGGCGCACCGGATGTCGGGTGCGTGGAGCTGGCACAGGAAGCACCTGGTTAGGCGCACGTACTGGAGGTCCGGTGCGGGGAGCCGGCACGGGTCGTACCGGACTGAGGAGGCGCACTGGAGGTCGTGTGCGTGGAGCTGGTAGTAGACAACCGGACCCGGACTGGACACCGGTGGAGCGGACTGCTCCGGCCTGGGAGTGGAGTAGACGACCGGATCCGGGCTGGACCACTCCGCCATCTCCCTCTCGACCTCCCTTTCTATCTCCACCAATTCTTCCAACGCACCTCCATAATACTCCTCCAAGTATTCCTCCTGCTCCTTGCTCTGAGCGCCCCATTGGTACCTCGGTCTCCCTATGGTCCACATGGGGAGTGGTGTTGGCTCCTCCTCCCTATAGCCAGACCACCCCCATAGCCTCCCCCAAAGATTACATTGGGGTTGTTTTCGGGAGTTGCCTCTTCTTGCGCGTCGCGCATAACGCGGCGGCACCTCCTCTCTCTCCCTCTCTCCCCAGTTATGCTGCTTGGTCTCGCAGTGGTGGGTTGTTCTGTCACGAAATGGGGTTTGGAGAGACCAAGACGCAGCGCAGGGATAGTAGTTCAACATTTTATTTTATTTTTTTCTATGTAATAAATACTTCAAATGAACGAACTAAAACCAAACACAAAACAAACACGCTAGACAAAACGTCACGTTCACCGAAAACAAACACGAATGAACGGACGTAAAACAAAGCACACTTATCTTCACCGTGACTGCGACATATACCTCGACATGTACGATAACAACCCACACCCGCGTGAGGGACAGACTCAACATATATTGGATCCCTAATTAGAGACAACGGATAGCAGCTGCCTCTAATTAGAGATCCACCCAACCCACAAAGAAACAGAAAAGAACGACACTGTCAGACTCTGACCATAGTTACATAGAGATGCCTATTGCTTCTCTATGGCCAGAGCCTGACAAGTTTCATTACACAATGAATAGCAATAGCAACTGCCTAGCTCTCCACCAGGTCAGAAATTGATTGATTTTGACTTGTGGGTTCTGGGGATGCTATGCCGACTGAATTGGTCAAAGGATAGAACTACCACTGTTCCTCTGTATCTCTCTCTTAAACCTACATGCACATAACCTTAAACACACACATACACACACGCACGCACGCACGCACGCACACACACACACACACACACACACACACACACACACACAGCAGAGAAAGAGCAGTAACTACTGAATCAGTATCTTATCTCCTTTACCTCTTTAAGGATTAAGGATTGTAAGGCTCCATTCACACAGATGGCAGTAACCCTTGATCATAAAAACGAACAGTCATGCATGCTCTTGTCTTTTATGACAACACTTTATGGGCCTTAGGGAGATCATTTAACCTCCCTGGCTGAAAACATTCCACTCCAACACATTGGTTTAGGCCAGATAACCTTTTCCAACAAACCAGGAGGGAGTTGCAGTAGAAAGGAAAAGGTGTGATAGGTCATTAGAGTACGCTCAAGGTACTTAACGATATCATAACCGCCATCGATAGAAGACAGTACTGTGCAGCCGTCTTCATCGACCTGACCAAGGCTTTCGACTCTGTCAATCACCACATTCTTATTGGCAGACTCAACAGCCTTGGTTTCTCAAGTGACTGCCTCGCCTGGTTCTCCAACTACTTCTCAGACAGAGTTCAGTGTGTAAAATCGGAGGGCCTGCTGTCCGGTCCCCTGGCAGTCTCTATGGGGGTGCCACAGGGTTGAATTCTTGGGCCAACCCTATTCTCTATATACATCAACGATGTTGCTCTCACTGCTGGTGACTCTCTGATCCATCTCTACGCAGACGACACCATTCTGTATACATCTGGCCCCTCTTTGGACACTGTGTTAACTAACCTTCAAACAAACTTCAATGCCATACAACACTCCTTCCGTGGCCTCCACCTGCTCTTAAATGCTAGTAAGACTAAATGCATGCTTTTCAATAGAACGTTGCCCGCACCCGCCCACCGGACTATAATCACTACTCTCGACGGGTCTGACTTAGAATATGTGGACAACTACAAATACCTAGGCGTCTGGTTAGTCTGTAAACTCAACTTCCAGACTCACATTAACCATCTCCAATCCAAAATTAAATCTAGAATCGGCTTCCTATTTCGCAACAAAGCCTCCTTTACTCATGCTGCCAAACATGCCCTTGTAAAACTTACCATCCTACCGATCCTTGACTTCGGCGATGTAATTTACAAAATAGCCTCCAACCCTCTACTCAGCAAATTGGATGTAGTCTATCACAGTGCCATCCGTTTTGTTATCAAAGCCCCATATACTACCCACCACTGCGACCTGTATATTCTCGTTGGCTGGCCCTCACTACATATTCGTCGCCAAACCCACTGGCTCCAGGTCATCTATAAGTCTTTATTAGGTAAATCCCCGCCTTATCTCAGCTCGCTGGTCACCATAGCAACACCTAATCGTAGTATGCGCTCCAGCAGGTATATTTCACTGGCCACCCCCAAAGCCAACACCTCCTTTGGCCGCCATTCCTTCCAGTTCTCTGCTGCCAATGTCTGGAACGAATTGCAAAAATACTTGAAGCTAGAGGTTCCTATCTCCCTCACTAACTTTAAGCATCAGCTGTCAAAGCTGCTTATCGATCACTGCACCTGTATATAGCCCTTCTGTAAATAGCCCACCCTACTACCTCATCCCCATATTTATTTTTTAACTTCTGCTCATTTTGCACTCCAGTATCTCTATTTGCACATCATCATTTGCACATCCATCATTCAAGTGTTAATGCTAATCTGTAATTTATTTCGCCACTATGGCCTATTTATTGTCCTACCTTCCTAACCTTACTGCATTTTGCACTACATTTGCACTATTGTGCTATTGACTGTACGTTTGTTTATTTCCCATGTGTAACTCTGTGTTGTTTTTTGTCGCACTGCTTTGCTTTGTCTTGGCCAGGTCGCAGTTGTAAATGAGAACTTGTTCTCAACTGACCTACCTGGTTAAATAAAGGTAAAAAAAAAAAAAAAGAATTAGAGGATCATCGTAGTAGCTAGCTAGTTGGCCTAAAGGTCAGGAATTCAGCTATGAATTGAGCTTTCCTGGTCTACCATGTAGCCTTGAGTTTGAGTTAACACACACACCAAGTATTACCAGTAGTGCCATGGTCACCACAGAGAGTCCAATGACCCAGCGCATCCATTACTAACATCATCATGTTATTGTTGTCAGCTGTACTATTGTGTTCACTGTGCTATTCAGTTTCAGCTTGTGTTAGTGTGCCACTGACAAAATGTGTAAGGGCAGAGTGCAATATACTGTATGTATTATGTATGTGATGGTACAAGATGTGTATGATGTGTATGACTCCTTGGGCTCCCAAAATGGCGCAGCGGTCTAAGGCACTGCGTCTCAGTGGTAGAGGCGTCATTAGACACCCTGGTTTGAATCCAGGCTGTATCACAACCAGCTGTGATTGGGAGTCTCACAGGCAGTGCATAATTGGCCTAGCGTCGTCCGAGTTTGGCCGGTGTAGGCCATCATTGTAAATAAGAATTTGTTCTTAACTGACTTGCCTAGTTAAATAAAAGTTAAATAAATACAAATAAATGACATGGGCAATGTGCAATGCATGTATTGTGTATTTGTTAAGTGTGAGTGTAGATCTGGGCTCAAATACTATTTAGGATATTTCAGTTACTTTCAAATACATTTTGATGTCTCTGAAAATCTACCGGTGCCCAGCCCACATGGGTTTACAAGACACTACAAAACACAGTACCATTTCCTTGTATTCAAAACAAAATAACTCTTTACAAATTATACACTATTGTTTTATTTTACTAGGCAAGTCAGTTAAGAACAAATTCTTATTTACAATCACGGCCTACCCCAGGCAAACCTGGACGAATTGTGCGTCGTACTATGGGATTCCCAATCACAGCCAGATGTAATGCAGCCTGGATTCAAACCAGGGACTGTAGTGACACTTCTTGCACTGACACGCTGCCCCACTCGGGAGCCCAATAATTATGTACAGCTACCATCTAGTCACACTACTCAAACAGTACATTTCTCCTTCTCCTCCTCCAGGCATTGTGAACAAACTGAGAAATCTGAAACACACCATGTCTGAAACAAAATTCAAGTCTCCTACTGAAGAGTTGATCTATCTACAGCTATTAATTTGGTCTCGCAATCCAGGCTTTTAATCAAGCCCAGCCCTGCTTAGCTTTGATATTTGTCAATGCCTACTACCAATGTGCTATCCTAAGAATGATTATTGAGAGATCGCTTAATAACTAAATATATTCACTGCTGCTATCGAAGTAATTCCAAAGGGTAGGTTTAAAAGAGCTAATTAAATGTAACCATACTTCATAAGTCTTGTATCATTAATTATACTATTTAAGCCTATATAGCATTTGCAAAGTCGTCAACAGCTTTTGTTTGAATTCAACCCAGGGTTCAACTAAAAATAGACAATACATATAGGCATAGGGTTTCAAACTTTGGTTGATTTCAAATGTAATCTTCAAGTTAATCATTAATATGTTGGACTCTCAATCTCAAGTTAAAGAATAGGCCTAAATCATATCAAACTTTAAAAAGGCACTTTACATAAAGTTTCATTTGATTCTTGGTTGAGATGAAGTCGTGAATCCAGACAAACTGGAATTAAAGCCACACTAAGTCAGTGGCACAAAAGATACATCTCCTTTTAATGTTGATATTTGATTGAGTTGACAACCAAACACAATTAATAGTTTTTATAATTTTTTTTCTATACAGTAAATATCCTATTACCTTGTCGGCAGGTTAACAAATGATATGTTGGATTCACATCTCCAAATAAACCCAAAATAAAAGTTAAAGAATAAGATTAAGCCAGTGACTCATATGAAACTATCCAAGCATTATATATCCTTTAAATGTTGATATTTGGTTGCGTTGTCAACCAAACACAATTCAATATTACTTTTGTAATACAGTAAATAGCCCAAAGTTAAGCCTATCTTACAAACTAATGTAACAGTATTTATTTAACTTTAAAATGAGTAACACATCCATGGCCACATTGAGGTTAAACTACAGTAACTATAAATGTCTTCTTATGTAATCATGGAGCATGTGCATGTTCAAGATAACATGCAAAGATCGCAGGTCTGTGGAGATCTTCACAATTACTCTTATAATCTGTGCAGTATCTTGAACAGCATTGCTCACTTGCACCATGTACTTTTAATGTAATCTAAACTACAATCCAGGCCATTTGGTTGGGCTATTAGATGAAGCACAGTGATAAAACATTACGTTTTTGTATGAATACAAAATATCTGACATTGTATTCCCATTTTAACTTTGTAGTGCTTTCAATGTTTGAATGTTCACTAATAACACATTTAGATGACAACTAAACTAAAAATCAGACATTGTTTATACATTGGAATTTGGTTGTGCTTTTAGATGGTTGAAAGCCTAGTGATAGCACCTCTGGAATTCAACAAACATCTGGCTGTCTTTTTGAGTGGGTGAATAAAGGTTGAAATCTCATTGATCAACGTCTCAACCAAACATTACTCACATTTCCAAATTTAAATGATGTGGTATGTGTGCCCATTGGGAGTGTACGTTCTAAGTTTAGGTTTAAACCAAATATCGACTCGACTAACCTTTACCCCCGCATATTTACTCGGTACCGGTACCCCCTGTATATAGCCTTGTTATTGTTATTTTATTGTGTGACTTTTTATTTCATTTTTTACTTTAGTTTATTTAGTAAATATTTTCTTAACTCTATTTCTTGAACTGCATTGTTGGTTAAGGGCTTGTAAGTAACTATTTCACGGTAAGGTCTACACCTGTTGTATTCGGTGCATGTGACACATACAATTTGATTTCATTTGATCAGCTTCCCATTTTTTGGCGGCGGCCGGATCCTGGGGTGGATCACGAGACGTAGCCCTCTGAACAGCTTTGACGAGTGCCGCAGAGGCTTCGGTGCGAGGGAGACGGGCCCTTCTTTGGATGAACGGAGTCACGAGTGCCTTTCCCAGCTGCTCCAGGAACACCCTCCTCTTGTTGCGCTTACCAGGCATCCAAGTAGGGTTGATCTCTCTCCATATGACAAAGGCGTTGTAGGAGGAAACATCAAGGATGTTGTGGAAGATGACCAGGGGCCAGCGGGCGGTCATCCTCCTGCAGCTGTAGGTTCCAATCGCCTCATCTAGGTTCTCCACACCTCCTTTGTTGCTGTTGTAGTCTAGGATGATGGCCGGCTTCTTGTCGTGGCGACGGCTAATATGTGCCTTGGTGTGCAGCGTGCTCAGGAGTAACACGCTCTTGTTGGTGGTGGGCGTGAAGGCGAACTTGAAGGAGAAGAGCCGGGCGGGAGCTCGGGCTTGTTCTTTCTGACGGTGCCAACCACAGTGACATTCCTCCTCAGCAGGAGCTGCCGCGCGAGTTCGTAGGAGGTGAAGAAATTGTCGCACGTGACATTTTGACCCCTGAGTCCCTGCGTCAAATGGAGCACGACCTGCATCCCCTGGTTCTTCTCTAGGCCTCCGGCGGTGGGCTTCCCGGTGTAGACTTGCATCTTCCATGCGTAGCTGGATTTGGAGTCGCAGGCCACCCACGACTTGATGCCGTATTTTGCTGGCATGCTGGGAATATACTGACGGAAAGGACAGCAACCTTTTTTTTGTTTTATTGTCGTTTGTGTGTTTGGAGGAGAGAAGAAAGAGAGAATAAAAGGAAAAGAACGATTAGCAATAGGTGTCGGTTGTGGTGGTGATGAAACGAATGACAGGCATTTCTTTTTTTGTGTGTGTTTTATTTTTATTTTACTACAGATTTGTGAGAAAATGACTTGTACACCCCAGCCCACCTCTGAATGGGACCAGTTGCTCGTCCACCGTCACGTCGGGCCCGGGGTTGTAGAGGAGCGGTAGCCGCTCGACCCACTTGTCCCAGACCCCTCTCATGGTCTGGCGGTCGTCGAATCGAAGGAGTCTCGAGTAAGCGTGAAAGACTTTGAGCGGCATGGTGATGCGGAAAATGGTCCTCCCGCTCTCGGCGTCCCACAGACTAGCGGTGGCCTCGCCTCGGGACCTGTACACTCCGGCTAGGATGAGCAGCCCCACGTAGCCGCCGCCGTCGTCTCCGTATTTTTGAACGCCCTCCAGATTCGTCATCTCCAGGATGATGTCTTCTATCTCCGGTGTGACAAACAGGCGGAACGTCGAGAGGATGTTGCTGGCCTGGCCTGGCCGACGGCGTGCGTCGTAGGTCCTGGCCTCATCTCCTCCGGCACCGCCACCACCGGCCTATTATTTTCTGCCGCCCCGACTGTTGTCACAGGGCACCGAGGACGATTCAATTTGGCCGTTTCTTGACACGAAAGTCTCTCTTTCCACTCGAGGGATTTCATGTTGTCGACGGTCTCCTCGCTCTTCTTCTTCTGGCTGTTCTTCTTCTGGCTCTTCTTCTTCTGGCTCTTCTTCTTCTTCTTCTACTTCTTCTACTCCTTGTTCTCCTTCTTCTCCTTCGGCCGCGTCGTCGTCGTCTGGGTTGTATTCCTCACCGTCTACTTCTTCTGACGCGTCATCCGCTTCCTCTTCGCAGTCAGAGTCGTTGGAAAATATCTGTTCTAGGACCTGTTTGGCGGTGAAACGAGCACTCATGGTTTCGGCACCTCGGAGGGGGGAGCCCCAACAGCGCACGTCGGGACGTGTCTAGACGTGCCACCGCGACAATATTAGTAGTATCTTGTTGTTTCCTAATGGCGGAGGATTGTCGCACTACAGCCACTCACTCTAACACATTGCCAGGGTCATTTTGACCCGGGAAGACTGGCGGACGGTTGACGCTCTACAACCTCTGGCTCACAGCCACTCGCTCTAACACATTGGCGGGGTCATTTTGACCCAGCCAGGACAACGGGAGCGTTAACAGTAATATGTTTTGGATTACACCACCTGTTGTTAACTAATAAAGCCAGCCCCCCTCCCTTACTCTTACCGGAAGAAACGCTATGCCTGTCCTCTCTGATGGTCTGGAAACCGCCAGTAGTTATGTTCTCTATGGGGATGTTATAATTCAGCTATCTCTGTAAAGCACAATAGGCTAGCTTCCCGTTAGTCTCTTTGCCCATGGACTAGCCTCTCAAGCTCGTCCATCTTGTTATGCAGCGATCTCACGTTGCCCATAATGATAGACGGTATAGCCGGCTTGTACTTCTTCAGCTTTGCCTTACACATTCAATCTACGCAGACGACACCATTCTGTAACCATCTGGCCCCTCTTTGGACACTGTGTTAACTAACCTTCAAACTAGCTTCAATGCCATACAACACTCCTTCCGTGGCCTCCAACTGCTCTTAAATGCTAGTAAAACTCAATGCATGCTTTTCTATCGAACGCTGCTCGCACCCGCCCACCGGACTATCATCACTACTCTCGACGGGTCCGACTTAGAATACGTGGACTCCTACAAATACCTAGGCGTCTGGTTAGACTGTAAACTCAACTTCCAGACTCACATTAACCATCTCCAATCCAAAATTAAATCTAGAATCGGCTTCCTATTTCGCAACAAAGCCTCCTTCACTCATGCTGCCAAACATGCCCTTGTAAAACTGACTATCCTACCGATTCGGCGATGTCATTTACAAAATAGCCTCCAACACTCTGCTCATCAAATTGGATGTAATCTATCACAGTGCCATCCGTTTTGTTACCAAAGCCCCATATACTACCCACCACTGCGACCTGTATGCTCTCGTTGGCTGGCCCTCATTACATATTCGTCGCCAAACCCACTAGCTCCAGGTCATCTATAAGTCTTTATTAGGTAAATCCCCGCTCACTGGTCACCATAGCAACACCCACCCGTAGCATGCGCTCCAGCAGGTATATCTCACTGGTCACCCCCAAAGCCAACACCTCCTTTGGCCGCCATTCCTTCCAGTTCTCTGCTGCCAATGACTGGAACGAATTGCAAAAATCATTGAAGCTAGAGGTTCCTATCTCCCTCACTAACTTTAAGCATCAGCTGTCAAAGCTGCTTATCGATCACTGCACCTGTATATAGCCCTTCTGTAAATAGCCCACCCTACTACCTCATCCCCATATTTATTGTATTATTTTCGCTAATTTTGCACTCCAGTATCTCTATTTGCACATCATAATCTGCACATCCATCATTCCAGTGTTAATGCTAATCTGTAATTTATCTCACCACTATGGCCTATTTATTGTCCTACCTTCCTAACCTTACTGCAT
This sequence comes from Thymallus thymallus, assembly GCA_023634145.1. Classification (NCBI taxonomy): domain Eukaryota; kingdom Metazoa; phylum Chordata; class Actinopteri; order Salmoniformes; family Salmonidae; genus Thymallus; species Thymallus thymallus. The sequence goes on from CM042391.1 coordinate 19,116,042, forward strand.
TTTGCACTACATTTGCACTCTGTATATAGATTTTCTATTGTGTTATTGACTGTACGTTTGTTTACTGTGTAACTCTGTGCTGTTTTTTGTCGCACTGCTCAGCTTTGTCTTGGCCAGGTCGCAGTTGTAAATGAGAACTTGTTCTCAACTGACCTACCTGGTTAAATAAAGGTGAAATAAAATTAAAAAATTAAAAAATCCCGCTCTGCGTCCACGCCGTCGCCTTTTCAACTCGTCCGGAATATCGAACTTCAAGTATCGAACTTATGAAATACTCAAACACACAGAAAATATGTATTTCAAATACAAATAATGCATTTGAACCCAGGTCTGGAAGAGTGTATATTTAAGCAATAATGCCAAACAAGGTGTGATGTATGGCCAATATACCATGGGGAAGGGCATTTTTTACGCATGACGCAACACAGAGTACCTGGATTAGCGCCTGTATATTGGCCATATACCACAACCCAAGGTGCCTTATTGCAATCATTTTTATTCATTTAACCTTTATTTAACTAGGCAAGTCAGTTAAGAAAAAAGTATTATTTACAATGACAGCCTACCGGTGAACAGTGAGTTAACTGCCTTGTTCAGGGGCAGAACAACAGATTTGTACGTTGTCAGCTCAAGGATTCAACCCAGTAACCTTTCGGTTACTGGCCCAACGGCCTAACCACTAGGCTACCTGCCGCCCTGGCTACCAACATAATTAGAACAATAATCAAATAATTCTGCATCATACCCGTGGTATATTGTCTGACATAACTATGTCTTTCAGACAATGAGCATCCAGGACCTAAACTACACAGTTTATCATTTTTTATGCAGCAGTACCTTGTCTCCAGGACAATAAAGCTTATCCTATCCTATTTCCTTATTATCCCCTCTATCCATGGTTGGTTGAACCTAGATAGATAGCCTATTTAATATATATCTACTAGTATCTACTGTTAACTAATAATGTTAGTTAACGGTATTTTGGAGCCTCGCTCCTCACAGTGTTTTGATTACATCAACACGTTCCCTCCTAAGAACTGCTGGCTCATTCTGATTTAGAACCTCTTCCTCATGGCTACCATTCAATATCCCTCTAACCAGGCAAGCTCCTCTGTGTTCACATCACTAACACAGTCGTGAAGAAGGCACAAAAACACCTCTTCCCCCACAGGAGTCTGAAAAGTTTTGCCATGGACCCTCAGAGCCTCAAAATGTTTTGCAACTGCACCGCTTGGCATGGCAACTGTTCGACATCTGACCACAAGCTGCTACAGAGGGTAGTACCCCTGCCATCCAGGACCTCTATACCAGGCGATGTCAGAGGAAGGCCTAAAAATTGTCAAAGACTCCAGCCACAAAAGTAATAGATTGCTCTCTCTGCTACCCTATGGCAAGCGGTACCGATGCATCAAGTCTGGAACCAACAGGACCCTGAACAGCTTCTACCCCCAAGCCATAAGACTCCTAAATAGTTAACCAAATAGTTTCCAGGACTATCTGCATTGCCTCCATTTTGCACTCTTTTGACTCATTACATACACTGCTGCTACTGTTTATTGTCATAATGTTGCTGAGATTATCCTGTTGCCTAGTAACTTTTCCCCTTCATATATGTACATATCTACCTCAATTACCTCGTACCCCTACACATCGACTCGGTAGTGGTAGCCTGTGCATATACTGTAGCCAAATTATCGTTACTCATTGTGTATTTATTCTTTGTGTTATTATTTTTTCAATATTTTTCTCTCTGCATTGTTGGGAAGTCAACATGTCTAAATCTGTTGTTTACGAAGCATGTGACAAATAATATTTGATTTGATTTGAAAATACTTTTCAATAAGAAAGGATGTACATTTTCATGACTTTCCCTGTTTGGTGAAGGACAATGAACAATATTTCTGTAATCCAACCAGTTGAAAGTGTTGGATAGTACCTAATGAATATGATGTCAGATCAGTTGTTGTCTGGGATGTTATTACCGATGATATGACAAACAAACTGTATCTTTGAAAGTCTACACATTCTAGTTATCAGATTTACATGTAGATATTGCAAAATGTACATGATTCAATATGAAACTATTTGTGAGAAGATTAAATATGATTTTAGTCTTCTAAAGGAGAGAATTGTCTGCATAGTAAAATTCTGCCGTCAGTGGCCACACCCAAGTGAACAGACATTGGTTGAGAACTATGAAACACGCCCTTCTCCTTCCCAGTATAAAGTCCGTTGACTGAAGTCAACCTCGTGTTCCCGATGATGCTAGGACTGTTGTCCATGCGTTTTAAAGGGCTAATTTCAACTAAATTTACATGAGATCAGATAACGTGGAGGTGACGATCACCACGTTTGAAATTGTGAATTTCGACTAGACAAGCCAGAATATTGCGTGAATGGCAAAATGGTATGAACTCTGAACTATTTGATCACTAAAGAAGAAGTGATACGACACTACTACCAGAAATGTTACAGAGGACAATTTAATTAAATCACGTAATCAATTAAACATTAGGTAATCGATTTGATTAAATAGCATGTCAAAACATATCAACGTTACAACAAAATGTATACCAAAACATAAACACTTACTGGCGTGGGGACGAGCAGAGGCAGAGGCAGGAGGAGAAGAGGGGTGAGGAAGATAATGACGTAGTTCCTTTGCGTACACAGCCAGCTAGACCAAACCATGGCTCTCCAACAGACAGGTAACCCAGAGACAGAAACACACCTGGACCACAGGTAACCTAGCGTGAACTTACTACTAACCTACAGGTATTTCGAAAAGCAGTTTGGTCAGGTATACACCTGGGCACCAGGTATCTCAAACTTCATGGAACCAAAAAGTAACCCAGAAAGCAGTGAACAGAAAGGTACATCTGCACACCTGGTTGAGCCACAGTTCAAATACAGGTAAGCCTCAGGTTAGCTACAGGTAAGGTAGTGGGACAGGTGTGCTCCAGGCTGACAGCGTAGCAGGTAATGTGCCAAATAAGACTGTAATTTACTGTTTATATCACAGAGAAAGTATCAAACATTAACTCAACCTCAAGGGGAGGGTGATCATAGAGAGAGAGAGAGCGATAGGAACAGTAGAAATAGGGAGGGAAGAGTAAAGGAAGAGAGAGAGGGAGGGAGGGAGGGAGAGAGAGAAAGTGAACAACAAACGATAGAGGATTGATTTACCAGATTCAAGTTCTTTCAACTTGATCTAAATGTCCAATTCCAATGATTTATAACACACACACAGGCTCATAAGTAGCCTATCTCTGTCTACAACACCTGTACTGATTGCCAGAGAGCAGTGACAGTAGAGATGAATGGATCATTGTATGGTATCTCAGAGCAGTGAAAGCTGAGTAGTGAAAATGTTGAGTGACTCATGGCACATTTCCATACAGGATTTACCCCAGTGTTTTACCGAAAAGTCTCAAAGTTTTGTTTCCATCTACATGGGCCGGCTCCAGCGGACCTGCTTTGATTTTTGGCCAAAGCCAGGCCATCTGTACTTTCAGCTTGTATTTACATAACAATGGCTAACTGTGAACTTCAACACCTCACATTGCAAATGCTTTGATTATGCAGAGGTTGTTGATTTTGTTCTTCACCCCTAGCTATGGAAACACAATTTCCCTAGTATAACATAAGGGTGCATACGTAAGTCATAAATTACACTGACTTACTAAACTAGACTGCCATTCTACGTTATATTTATATATTGTATATAACAGGTTAATTCTATTACTTATCAGCGTGTCTTATTTTGTCTCCTTTCACTCATGTGTTTTGAGTTATGTACAACGATTGCCTTTTGCTTGGGTGCTTACATTCTCACGTGTGAAATGTAATTGAATTACATTAACTATTTGCTTGCTTTGCATGGTGTGTTGCGATTCTACAGATTGGAATTGACTATATTGACTATGAGACAGCTGTTGCCTCCTCCCTCCCCGAACGAATTGCCAAACCCCTCCCCATTTCTAACGCGCGAGTGTGACTCCAATTGTTGATCAGTACACACTCTAATAGTTTCTTGACCTGTAGCATGTTGTCCCCCGCTACGGCAGCCGCGAGGGACCAGCCCGTGGTAAAATAGAAGCTACATTGTGGCATCCAGCCAGCCATCAACTCCCGAGCCCAGCTACCGACAAGGAAAGTGCAACGCTCGCTAAAGGAAAGTGCTTATTTATTTATTTTATTTTTGTATTTCGCCTTTATTTAACCAGGTAGGCCAGTTGAGAACAAGTTCTCATTTACAACTGCGACCTGGCCAAGACAAAGCTAAACAGTGCGACAAAAAACAACGAAGAGTTACACATGAGAAATAAACAAACGTACAGTCAACACAATAGAGAATCTATATACAGAGTGTGTAAATGTAGTGCAAAATGCAGTAAGGTTAGGAAGGTAGGACAATAAATAGGCCATAGTGGTGAAATAATTTACAAATTAGAATTAACACTGGAGTGATAGATGTGCAAATGATGATGTGCAAATAGAGATACTGGAGTGCAAAATGAGAGAAAATAATAAATATGGGGATGAGGTAGTAGGGTGGGCTATTTACAGAAGGGCTATATACAGGTGCAGTGATTGATAAGCAGCTCTGACAGCTGATGCTTAAAGTTAGTGAGGGAGATAGGAACCTCTAGCTTCAAGGATTTTTGCAGTTCATTCCAGTCATTGGCAGCAGAGAACTGGAAGGAATGGCGGCCAAAGGAGGTGTTGGCTTTGGGGGTGACCAGTGAAATATACCTGCTGGAGCGCATACTACGGGTGGGGGTTGCAACCAGAGAGCTGAGATAAGGCGGAGATTTACCTAGTAAAGACTTAGCCAGTGGGTTTGGCGACGAATATGTAGTGAGGGCCAGCTAACGAGAGCATACAGGTCGCAGTGGTGGGTAGTATATGGGGCTTTGGTAACAAAACGGATGGCGCTGTGATTTAATGTTGGATTGGAGATGGTTAATGTGAGTCTGGAAGTTGGGTTTACAGTCTAACCAGACACCTAGGTATTTGTAGGTGTCCACGTATTCTAAGTCAGACCTGTCGAGAGTAGTGATGATACTCCGGTGGGCGGGGGCGGGCAGCGTTCGATTGAAAAGCATGCATTTAGTTTTACTAGCATTTAAGAGCAGTTGGAGGCCACGGAAGGAGTGTTGTATGGCATTGAAGCTTGTTTGAAGGTTAGTTAACACAGTGTCCAAAGATGTATACAGAATGGTGTCGTCTGCGTAGAGATGGATTAGAGAGTCACCAGAAGCGAGAGCAACATCGTTGATGTATATAGAGAATAGGGTTGGCCCAAGAATTTAACCCTGTGGCACCCCCATAGAGACTGCCAGAGGACCAGACAACAGGCCCTCCGATTTGACACACTGAACTCTGTCTGAGAAGTAGTTGGAGAACCAGGTAAGGCAGTCACTTGAGAAACCAAGGCTGTTGAGTCTGACAATAAGAATGCGGTGATTGACAGAGTCGAAAGCCTTGGCCAGGTCGATGAAGACGGCTGCACAGTACTGTCTTCTATCGATGGCGGTGATGATATCATTTAGTACCTTGAGCGTAGCTGAGGTGCAACCATGACCAGCTCGGAAACCAGATTGCATAGCAGAGAAGGTGGGATTCGATGTGGTCAGTGATCTGTTTATTAACTTGGCTTTCGAAGACTTTAGAAAGGCAGGGCAGGATGGATATAGGTCTATAACAGTTTGGGTCTAGAGTGTCTCCCCCTTTTGAAGAGGGGGATGACCGCGGCAGCTTTCCAATCTCTAGGGATCTCAGATGATACGAAAGAGAGAACAGGCTAGTAATAGGGGTTGCATCAATTTAGGCTGATAATTTTAGAAAGAAAGGGTCCAGATTGTCTAGGCAAGCAGATTTGTAGGGGTCCAGATTTAGCAGCTCTTTCAGGACATCAGCTGTCTGGATTTGGGTGAAGGAGAAGCGGGGGGGAGCTTGGGCAGGTTGCTGCGGGGGGTGGAGTAGCCAGGTGGAAAGCATGGCCAGCCGTAGCAAAAGTATTATTGAAATTTTTGATAATCGTGAATTTATCGACAGTGTTTCCTAGCCTCAATGCAGTGGGCAACTGGGAGGAGATGCTCTTATTCTCCATGGACTTTACAGTGTCCCAGAACTTTTTGGAATTAGTACTACAGGATGCAAATTTCTGTTTGAAAAAGCTGGCCTTTGCCAGGTAGTCGTTTGACTGCAGACCCATTACGAGCGCAGGCAACGAGGCAGTGATCGCTGAGATCCTGGTTGAAAACAGAGGAGGTGTATTTGGACGGATGATATCTATGATGGTACCCATGTTTACGGATTTAGGATTGTACCTGGTATGCCTGTGTGACTGTGATTCCAAGTTGATCAGTACGTGGTGTTTGTTGTCCTCCGTGATTGGATATTGGATGGCTGTGTGTTTGATTTCATACACCTGTCAGCAACGGGTGTGTCTGAAATAGCCGAATCCACTCATTTGAAAGGGTGTCCACATACTTTTGTATATATAGTCTAATATTACATGATAAGGTATTTAGTGCCACAGGGCTAGAACTCGTCCTCATTAAGTTGTCACCATTGGTCAAGCGTTCTGTAATAGTCTGAGTGTACGCATTTATTTGATCTATTCTAATAGCTTTGGCACTGTAGTGTATGACTCAATTGAAGCTGTTGAGATAAGAAAGGGTTATATGATCTTAAAGGAACCTTAGTATTGTTTTACAGTATTTCTAAGTGGATGATCATGTTCTGTTCTTACGAATTCACAGTGTCTGTGTGCTCTCAGACAAATAGATTTCCATTGGTTGCACGGTATTTGCACTGCATACTGTTAGTCTAAATTCAAATCGTAAGGTTGTTTCTTTGGTCAAATTCAAATGCTACCAGTTTGTGGGATAGTCCACAGAATGTGATAAAATGGTTGGAATCCCACTTTGTTGACATCATTGGATTATATTCACACATACTAGCCAACGACTACTGAACCAGCCATAGACTACCGAGTCAGATTACAGAGGGAAAGGGGACTAGTACAACCACGTACGGAGGGCGACCCTGCTCGGGAAGAGCCGAACGAACCCAGCTCGGGGACACCCAAACAAACTACTGTCAACTATCGCTCTGTGAGTGAAGTACCTGCTGCTAATTTTTTTTCCCATAGGCTTATTAGAGTTAAATTCAGGCTATATTATTGACCTAACTTCTAGTCTCTACATACGTTTCTAACCGGGCTCATAGTGATACTGGGCTATTTTCTAACTGGGCTCTAAGGCTAAACTTCACTACCACTAACCCCGGGGTTAGCTGTCGTGCGAAACACGTGGAAATATATCAGGGCTCATTAGAGCTAGCAAAAGAAACCTCGGCTCTGTCCTTTATTCCATGCGTCCTGTGTCTGCTTCACCGCTCAACGCTACATTGGTGTCAGAAGTGGGATTAAACTCACGTAGCCGGTAGCAGACAGCATGGACCACGTGAGAGGGATGCTTACACCACCAGAATCCGAAAAAGTTGAACAGCTAAAAAGAGAAGCGGAGTGGGGAAGTAAACAGCTAGTAGCCTGGAACCTCGACGATGACGCGCAGAGTATGCACGAGATGGAAGCCAGACGAGCAGGCGAGGTAGGAGGAACTGCTAGCTCAGAGCGCAAGCTCCAATGGGTCGCCTGTCTAGGTCAAGTGAGAAAGCTAATTTTAACGAGTGGCTGCGGGCTGCCTACAGTAACATGGTCAAAGGGAAGGCGAGGCTCCGGTTGAAGAACCCATTGCTAGGTTACGAATGACTCAAGAAGCTCTGATTTTGGCTCAAAATGAAACTGCTGACACCGTTAGCCAGGTTAGCTTAGTTAGCCATGCTAGGCCCGCTAGCCAGGTTAGCAACGTTATCCCCGCTGGCCATATTAGCGCAACTAGCAACATTCATTCCAGCTATAGCAGTATAGCACCTGCAACACAAACTGTGTTTGTAAGCCCAAAGGCTAGTACAATTAGCTTCCTCCCCACTAGTTCAATTAGCGCCATTGACACTATTAGCTCTGTAGCAATGACCCCACTAGCATCCACAAGCCTGGAGGCTAATCGTTTAGATGTTGTTAGCAACCAGCACAAGTTGGTACCCAACAGTGCTCAGACCACCGTTATTAGCTCAGCAGCTAATTATCCAGGTTACGCTCACCCGGTTAGCTTAGCGCCTGTCAGTCTAATAAACAGGTTCCATCCGGTGACCCAAAGCACACCAGTCAACCAGCCTAGTCCTGTACCGCCCCTAGCAATTCCTAACCTAGCGAGGGTAGTAAACCTTACTCAGGGAAGAGAAGCTTGGGAAACTTCAAACCTGCAGGATTCTCCGCATACAGGGGCCCAGCAGACAAACTCAGACGCCGCTATGATGATAACAACCCTGACAGAGGCCCTTAAGGCTGCAATGGCAGACATCTCGGCAACTAATAGGGATGTTTCACAGCGGTGACCCAAAGCACACCAGTCAACCAGCCTAGTCCTGTACCGCCCCTAGCAATTCCTAACCTAGCGAGGGTAGTAAACCTTACTCAGGGAAGAGAAGCTTGGGAAACTTCAAACCTGCAGGATTCTCCGCATACAGGGGCCCAGCAGACAAACTCAGACGCCGCTATGATGATAACAACCCTGACAGAGGCCCTTAAGGCTGCAATGGCAGACATCGCGGCAACTAATAGGGATGTTTCACAGCGGAACAAGGTGAAGGTGGGGCGCTATGACAGTTATCTAAAAACACAGAGCAGCATTCGCTACGTCGCCCACAGACAGGAGTCGAACCCATGTAGCGCAACATGAGATTGACGCAGGTACAGCTCAACCTGTACGTCAGCGGCCGCGACGGCTGCCTCTCATGAAGCAGGCCGCAGCAGATCAGTGTTTGAAGGAGATGCAGGAGGCGGGGGTGGTCGAACCGTCTGACAGCCCATGGATGTCACCGGTGGTACTGGTGCGCAAGAAAGATGGAACATGGCGCTATTGTGTCGACTTCCGACAGCTGAACGATTCGTATCCCCTTCCCCGGGTCGATGAGTCTCTGGATGGAATTAAGGGGTCTGAATGGTTCTCGTCACTAGATTTGAGAAGTGGCTACTGGCAGGTCCCACTGTCTGCAGAGGCCCGTCCCAAGACAGCCTTCTCTACTGGTGCTGGGCTATGGCAGTTCACTACCATGCCTTTTGGACTGTGCAACGCACCAGCAACCTTCGAGAGGCTCATGGAGAGAGTTCTGGCAGTGGTCCCAGCCGCAAATCTACAAGTGTACCTTGATGATGTGCTTGTTCACGGAACAGATTTTGACACAGCCTTGGCAACTCTACACACAGTTTTGTCAAAGATTCAACAAGCCGGTCTCAAGTTACACCCAGTAGCAAGCATCAGGGCTGTTCGAGATTGGCCAACTCCCAGTAGCATTACCGAGCTGAGGTCTTTCCTAGGGCTGGCGTCATACTACCACCGATTCAGTTCTGGATTCTCCACGAAAGCAGCTCCACTTAACCGGTTGACCAAGAAGAATGCCCGGTTGGTTCACTTGGGGGCCAGAGCAGCAATTGGCGTTTGACACGCTCAAGTCATCCTTGTGCCAGTCTCCAGTGTTGACCACTCCAGAGCCGGGAGGAGATTTTGTCTTGGACACAGACGCCAGCAACGAGGGCTTGGGAGCAGTCCTGGCCCAGGTAACGCCCAGGGGTGAACGGGTGATTGCTTACTACAGTAGGACCTTCTCAAAGCTGGAAAATAACTACTGTGTCACCCACAGAGAGCTCTTGGCAGTAGGGGAGGCCGTGAACCACTTCAAGCATTACCTTTGCGGCCTGAAGTTTCTGGTCTGCACCGATCATGCTTCGCTCAGGTGGTTGCTGTCACCCAGGGAACCAGAAGGGCAGGTGGATGGATTGAGCAACTACAGGAGTTCAACTTCACTACTCTGAACCATAGGGGGGAAGCGCACACCAACGCGGACGGGCTGTCCAGACGCCCTTGTCGGTCAGATTTCTCACATTGCAGTAGGGCAGAAGCCAGGGACAGAGAGGCGGTGAAGGAAAATGAGGCAAGATGCATGGCACTGCATCTGGACGACCCGACTGACTGGGCCTCAGAACAGCGGGAAGACCTGGAGCTAAAGGAAGTGATGGAGTGGCTTGAAGAAGGCCGACACCCAAGGTGGCTGCTGCTGGGCCGACTGTAAGGGGGTTGTGGTCCCAATGGGAAGGGCTCAGTTTCCGGGATGGAATGCTCTGGAGGACGTGGAAAGAACCAGCCACGGGGACGGAGAAGTGCAAGTGGTGGTCCCACAGAGCCTCAGACAGGAAGTGCTAACCCACCACCATGGTCAGCCAGGAGTTGGCCACTTCGGGATCAACAAAACACTCTGGAGAGTGCAGCACTCCTTTTACTGGGTAACGTGTTGGCGAGACGTGGAGACCTACTGTCGACGGTGTGACCCATGCACAGCACATAAAGGGCAAGCAGGCCAGAGCAGAGCCCCTCTCTAACAATATCAGGTCGGGGCACCCCTGGGCAACCGCTTTGTAGTGGTAGCTATGGACTATTTCACCAAGTGGCCCGAAGCCTATTCTGTCCCTGACCAGGAAGCCGCCACGGTCTGTGAAGTGCTCATCGAAGGGATGTTCAGCCGGTTTGGCGTTCCGGCCGAACTCCACTCTGATCAGGGGAGGAACTTTGAGGCCCAACTCTTCGCTGAGATGTGCAGACAGGACCTGAATATGCCCAACAACTAAGGGAGAGGTTGGAAGTGGCACATGGGTTTGCGAAGAAGCAGGCTCTGGAGGCGGGAATGAGGCAAAAGAGGGCTTACGACCAACACACTAGGGGCACTCACTACCAAGGAGGAGACTTGGTGTGGGTGTACGGGCCGAAGCGAACCAAGGGCAGGTCACCTAAGCTGGACAGCAAGTGGATTGGGCCATGCTGTGTGCTGGAGCGGGTCGGGGAGGTGGTGTATCAAGTTAAGATGGCTCCAAGTGGAAAAGTGGTGGTGTTGCACTGTGACCGACTGGCCATGTTTTAAGGTGCCGCTCGACCCATGTATGGCCATTCCCCTACAAGTCCATCGCCATCTGGGTCACAGACGGATCCGGCTCAGGTAGCAGCCCACTCTAAGCCGCAGCGAGGGGGACGCAGGTCTCGGGGTGCTGCAGTTGGGCCAAACCTGGATGAGCTCCAGGTCACCTCCTTGGGGGAGTTGGTTCCTCCTCAGAGAGGAAGGTTGGAGGACCGTCACGAGGCTGATAGGCCTAAGAGACGGCGTCAGTTACCACAGCGGTTCCGGGACTATGAGGTTGAATTCCTCGGGGACGATGAAAATTAAAATGGGGGGGGGGGCAATGTAACGCTGTGGTGTGGAACCCTGAGGGGAGGGGCTGCAGGAGAGAGAGAGTTGGGCTATCCAATGTGGTTTAACGAGTTAAAGTTAACGGTTATTCACTAGTTCATGTGAGAGTTTGATTGGGAGAGACGTCTGTGCCTTTTGGGTATTGGTGGAATGGCTAGGGGGTTGGGAAAAGGTAATAGAGAGTGAGGAGACAAGTGTCAGGAAGCTCTCTTCACTACTGGACGCAGAGTAGCATAGCTGAAGGAAGTCAAGTGCCTGCTAGAAAACAGACTACAGAGCAGCGAATAGTGGGACTCACCAACCCTGTTATTTGTTTTGAGGTAGACGTCTCAACCCCGGGGTTAGCTGTCGTACGAAACACGAGGAAATATATCTGGGCTCATTAGAGCTAGCAAAAGAAACCTTGGCTCTGTCTCCTTTATTCCGTGCATCCTGTGTCTGCTTCACCGCCCAACGCTACAATACATTGCCTGTCTCTGGTTGTGTTTGCCGTGGGATCTTAGAACTCTGCTTTTGACGCATTTAGCACACTAGTGTAACAGTCGGAAAGCAGCATCAGTGTATTGTTGACAGTATGTGTGAATATAATCCAAAGATGTCAACAAAGTGGCATTCCAACTATTTTATCACATTCTGTGGACTGGCCCCCAAACTGGTGGCTTTGCTTTTGAAATAATTACATTTGAATTTGGCTATTTCAGACACGCGTTGCTGACAGGTGTGTAAAATCAAGCACACAGCCATGCACAATAATTGTTCGTCGGGAGCTTCATGAAATGGGTTTCCATAGCCGAGCAGCAGCACACAAGCCTAAGAATACCCTGTGCAATGCCAAGCATTGGCCGGAATGGTGTAAAGCTTGCTGTTATTGGACTCTGGAGCAGTGGAAATGCGTTCCCAGGAGTGATGAATCACGCTTCACCATCTGGCAGTCCGACGGACGAATTGGGGTTTTGTGGATACCAGGAGAACGCTACATGCCCCAATGCATACTGTAAAGTTTGGTGGAAGAGGAATAATGGTCAGGCGTTGTTTTTGTTTTTCTTTATTTTTACTATTTTCTACATTGTAGAGTAATAGTGAAGATCAAAACTATGAAATAACACATGGAATCATGTAGTAACCAAAAAAGTGTTAAACAAATCAAAACATATTTGAGATTCTTCAAGTGCCTTGATGACAGCTTTGCACGCTCTTGGTATTTTCTCAACCAGCTTCATGAGGAATGCTTTTCCAACAGTCTTGAAGGAGTTCCTACATATGCTGAGCACTTGTTGGCTGATCCCAAAACATCACAATTGGGTTGAGGTCGGGAGATGCAGCACTCCATCACTCTCCTTCTTGGTCAAATAGCCTTGGAGGTGTGTTTTGGGTCATTGTCCTGTTGAAAAACAAATGACAGTCCCACTAAGCGCAAACCAGATGGGATGGCATATCGCTGCAGAACGCTGTGGTAGCCATGCTGGCTTAGTGTGCCTTGAATTCTACAAAAAATCACAGACAGTCACCAGCAAAGCACCGCCACCCCATCACACCTCCTCCTCCACCTACTCTGCGTCTCACAAAGACTCATCAGACCAAAGGACAGATTTCCACCAGTCTAATGTCCATTGCTCATATTTCTTTGCCCAAGCAAGTCTCTTCTTATTATTGGTCTCCTTTAGTAGTGGTTTATTTGCAGCAATACGACCACGAAGGCCTGATTCACACAGTCTCCTCTGAACAGTTGATGTTGAGATGTGTCTGTTACTTGAACTTTGTGAAGCATTTATTTGGGCTGCAATTTCTGAGGTGCAGTTAATTACCGATTTCTGAGGCTGGTAACTCTAATGAACTTATCCCTATGCAGCAGAGGTAACTCTGGGTCTTCCTTTCCTGGGGTTGTCCTGATGAGAGCCAGTTTTGTCATAGCGCTGCACATGAAGAAACTTTTAAAGTTCTTGAAATTTTCCGGATTGACTGATTTTCGTCTTAAAGAAATTATGGATTGTCGTTTCTCTTTGCTTGTTTGAGCTGTTCTTGCCATAATATGGACTTGGTCTTTTACCAAATAGGGCTATCTTCTGTATACCAACCCTACCTTGTCACAACACAACTGATTGGCTGAAACACATTAAGAAGGATACATTTCCCAAATGTACTTTTAACAAGGCACAGGTGTTCATTGAAATGCATTCCAGGTGACTACCTCATGAAGGCAAAGTGTGGCTACTTTGAAGAATCTCATATTCAATTTATTTTTATTTGTTTAACACTTTTTTGGTTACTACACAATTCCATATGTGTTATTTCATAGTTTTGATGTCTTCACTATTATTCTACAATGTAGAAAATAGTAAAAAATAAAGAAAGACCCTTGAATGAGTAGGTGTGTCCAAACCTTTAATTGGTACTGTATATATAATTGTTTTGTTTGTTACCTGTTTTGCATGTTATTTTTGGCATTAATACGTGGCACATCAGTTTGCAAACAATGTAAAAAAAATCATCGAGTTAATAAAGCTGCATACAAACATGGTCTCTTATTTTGCTTTCTATAATAAGGCAGCTCCAAAATGCAGGTGTTTGAGCCTATCTCAGTGCTTTCTGTTGTGGTGGGGCAGCCAGTGGAAAATACGGAGCGCAGGGGTTGGTACTGTTCTCTAGTTGCGCCGTGATTGGCTCAGTGTTCTGTCACTCATGGGGACACTACGTCACCTCAAAATCTACGGGGATAGCTTGTCACACCCTGATCTGTTTCACCTGTCTTGTGCTTGTCTCCACCCCCCCCCACCAGGTGCCGCCCATTTTCCCCATTAACCCCTGTGCATTTAAACCTGTGTTTTCTGTTTCTCTATTACCAGTTCGTCGTGTCTGGTCAAGCCTATCAGCGTGTTTTTCCCCGTACTCCTGTTTCTCTCTAGCCCCTGTTTTTGTTCTAGTTTATCTGGTTTTAACCACTCTGCCTGCCCTGACCCTGAGCCTGCCATTTTGTACCTGTCTATCACTGCCCTGAATTACTGACCTCTGTCTGCCCTGACCCTGAGCCTGCCTGCCCTCTGTTTTGTTAATGAACATCTGTGATTTGAACTGTCTGCATCTGGATCTTATCCTGAGTTCTGATAGAGCTCGAAAATTCAAGCCCCTTGGGTGCTGCCATAGATTTAAATTAAAAGTGCAGATCTAAGAAGGCTCAAGGTCATTGGCCACAGATACAATTACGTCAAATCACATTATACTCTATCTACCGTATGTCAGGCTCTGGCCATAGGGAGCTCTTTGGCTCCTCTAGATAGCCAGGGTCAGAGCCTGACAGATCTAGTAGATCTAGATCTATGTTTTCTTTTTGTGCTGAATCCCCAATTAGAGACAGCTGCGAGACGTTGTCTCTGATTGGGGATTCTATTTAAGTTGCCTTTTCACACACCTGTTGTGTGGGTCATTGTTAGATGTACATATCATGTCACAGTCAAAGTAAGTGTGTTCCGTTTTCATTATTTTGTAAACTGTAGTTCGTCATTGAGAGAATTATACATTGTATAATAAAATGTTGAACTATACCTGCGCTGCGCCTTGGTCTCTCTCTACACCCACTCGTGACACTAAAAGTCATTCCCATTCGATATACTAAAAGCAATGAAAAAAGATACAACTGATACTAATATGCATTCTTGAGTGAATGACTACGTAAGTTAAGTCCAAGAATTACTTACAATATTGCATGTGATGTAATATAACAACTGGCAAGCCAGGCATCTAATGTCAGCTAGCTAGCTAACAGTAAGCTTTAACTTAGGATCTTTTGTTTAGACATGTAGCTAGCCAGCTAGCTAAACTATGAACAATAACTCTAATCCATAGAGTACTAGCAATACAAACTGATTGTCATAGTTATTTTAAGTTCACCAAATAGGTTCAAAGTTAGCTAGCTAACATTTAGGCTATTACTAGCGATTCGAAATGGCATATTTGAAACTGTAGCTAGACTCTTACCCGTATACATGGATGAATGCTTCACGGCAGACTGCAACCCCTTTCATTAAATAAGACGTTTTGTGTCATTTACGTTTTGTTTTGTACAGCTTCCTGGACCCGTTGTGTCATGTCACTCTGGTTCACACTGACCGGGTGCAATGCCATTTCTCCCTCTCTGTCACCGATGCCATGGTTGCCCTTAGTTTGAAGATGTAATCCGGAGACAGGTGTTTTATACAACAGCCTTCTGTGTTCTCTTGTCGACTCCCTATGCATTTGCAATCAAATGCCACATATGCCAGGGAGATATGTATACTGTAGCTATGAAAGTAATACTAAGTGTATGTTTTGTAGTAAGCTGTAAGAGCTTTTATTGTCTGCTTATACGCCCCCTTTATTTATCCTACAGTTCTGACTTGGTGTACAGGGAGAATACTGTAAGAATGGCCGATGTTCTGAATTCTGTCGCTGTACATTTCAAAAGTGCTGAACAAATAGTTATATTGACTCTGTCCGTCCTAGCTTGCTTACTGTCTTGATCGAAATTACCTTTGTGCCATAGTTTTTACCTCTAAATTGTCAGTAGAAACCACATTTGTTTAAGCAAGTCAGCCATATCAGCTATGTTTTTTAAAAAGGCATTAAAGGAATTAAATAAATGAACTGTTTTGCTGCCAGACAAGGCTCCGCTGATACAGCCAGGTGTAGAGGTGGTAAGGATTCACTCCATGGTGCTGAAAAGAAAGCTCTGCTGTTGGGACAGCTTTATGTAACTGTTTGTGGGCACCGTTTGTAACCGTTATAGTGCAATTCATCGTATTGTTTAGTGTTGTGTTGTGTAGTGGCTTTGCCGGCATGCATCTCATAATTACTTTTTGAGTTTGGCCCACCAAGATTTACATGCTAAATTCGCCACTGGTTACAGCATACAATGACATTCTACTCTGTGGCAACAGTTTGGGGAAGGCCCTTTCCTGTTTCAGCATGACGCTGCCCCCATTAACAAAGCAAGGTCCATACAAAAATGGTTTGTCAAGATTGGTGTGGAAGAACTTGACTGGCCTGCACAGAGCCCTGACCTCAACCCCATCAAACACCTTTGGGATAAATTGGAATGCAGACTGCGAGCCTGGCCTAATTGCCCAACATCAGTGCCCGACCTCACTAATGCACTTGTGGCTGAATGGAAGCAAGTCCCCACAGTAAACGTCCAACATCTAGTGGAAAGCCTTCCCAGAAGAGTGGAGGCTGTTAAAGCAGCAAATGGGGACTAACTCCATATTAATGCCCATGATTTTGGAATGAGATGTTTGACGAGCAGGGGTCCACATACGTTTGGTCATGTAATGTAGACATCAGAATTTAAATCTTTGATTTAACATGCTTAGATTCCCACACTCTAAGAAAAGAGGGTTTGTGGTGGAAAAAACTCTTCCCTCTTACTAAAAAATAAAAGCACTTCTGGAGTTTGTAGAATCAAGATATACTTTTATTACAGGAGCAACAAAGGCCGAGAGGACCTGCAGATCGACTAACTTTCCATCTCCCAGTTCTGGTTTTTATACAGTTTTCAAATGATTATTCATAGGACACATTTGGCCACACCCGCTGGGTTATATTCTTTCCCTCATCACGGGTCTCCAAACCCTGAGGCTCTCCCTTGCTTCTTCCTTATTAGAAGACCCCTTACTACTTCCTTATTAGGAGACCCCTTGCTTCTTCCTTACTAGGAGACTCCTTGCTTCTTCCTTACTAGGAGACCCCTTGCTTCTTCCTAATTAGGAGATCCCTTGCTTCTTGGTTACACCCATTCTATTTTCCTCCAGCCTGGTCTCAAAACCCCTGATGCTATTTCTTGTTCTCTCCTTATTTGGAGACCATAGTGGCCCAACCAAACTCTCTTCTTAAAATAAAAATAGAGCCACCTGCTGGCCCTACATCACTTCCCAAAAGGATTTGTATGTCTCAGCAGTTAACCTAACTATTCCTGTAAATAGAGTTGTATCTGGAGGTGAACAGGTCAACCCAATTGCTCCTGCAAATAGAGTCCTCTGGAGTTGAAGTACAGCTCATCCTAAAAGATGAAGTTACCCCTCCTGAGTTGTTTTAATACTACTGCTTAACTAAAAACACCTAATACATCCCCCCCTTTGGGACTTATACAAAGGGGGGATGTATTAGGTGTTGTCAGAGCATACTAACATCATAAGTGAATTAATACATATGGGAGTATATATAAGTGTGATGTTAAACATAAGAATATATATTTAAGGCATATAATCACACCTTGTATTCTGCCATATAGCACATCGTTCATAGGTTGCAGGTTCTGGTACAATTACCACTTTTTCTGTGGGAGATTTACTCCACAGTATGCAATTGTCCATCTAATGTTTCATAGCTGTTTACTTTTTCCACATCCATTCCCTCACTTCTATTGACACCTCAGCAGATGCAGAGACTGATGTACTATTGTCAATCAAATGAGCAGAATACATTATCCCTTCCCTCTTATAGCTATTAGGAATTCTGCCAGTCATTCGTTGTTCACAAGTCCATGGTACCCACTTGACCCTCTCACGCCTGTTAATGATCAGCGCTGTAACACCTTTGGTAGTACCAGTAGTAGTGTCTTTCTTCTAGTTTCGAATTGTCCCATTTGTAAGGTGGTTGCTTTGGGGCTCATCAGTGTCTGGCCCTGTACTGTAGGCATCAATCAGAGCACGCAGCTCAGCAGCAACATTCTCATTGCCAATGTCCCCCATCGCTGGAGTCTCATCAGTGAGTGGTGATTCTGCCTGAGCATCCTCCCTCTCCCCTTCATCTTCTGTCCCCGTGTCATCTCCTTCCCCGGATGGGGTTTCAGCATCTTCTGCTCCCTCATCATTGGATCGCTGTAACCGTCGTGGTACTCTGGTGCAGTGGTTGAGATGGCACCAGGTCGAACTTCCCTCTACTCGAACAGCTGTTTGTGTGGCCTGGGTGACCGTGTAAGGACCCTCTCATCTCGGTTCATTCCACTTCCTCCGAAAGTCCCTGATGTAGACTCTGTCCCCTGGCTCGACTGCTCAAGGTGGGTCCACCTCCTGCTCTGGAACCCTGTATTTCTCCTGTAGATAAACAACTTTATGCATAGCAGTTAGTAGTCTAATGTACTCATTCAATTCTCTCTCCAATTGCTCTAAAAGGTGGACCATCACAAGGTCCTCTAAGAACTGACACTGGCATGGGTCGAACTGTAAGCATTTCATGCAGTGTTAGATGTGTTATTCGATTAGTTTGCATGCTATAAGTCATTAGTGCCAGAGAAAAAACATCCACCTAAATCATCAGTGTACTAGTCCATTACCAGGTGTTTAAATGGTCCTTCTGGTACTGGAATATGTCCAATTGGTGCTGTTTACCCCTTCCTGATATTATTTAATGCACCTGTTTCATACTCTGCTAGTCTTGAATCTACTATTGCTTGCATGTATGGGGACCAAAAACCTTGTTTTTTAATTTTCCTCATCACGTTTTTTAATTTTCCTCATCACTTCCCCCCTTGTGCAATGGTCAAAACCATGCGCATTTGTAATAAGTCAATTCAACAGTCCAGTCGGAGCTACTATCAGTCCTCCATGTGTTCTCCACAATCCATTTGTATATTTTGTTGCCCCCCTTTTACCTCATATACTTTGTTCATATATTCCTGCTCTCTCTTGCAATCTCAGTATGTCATCTAGTCCAGGGGCTGCTTCTATCAGAATAAGAGGAGTTTGTATTGCTACTGTACAAGTTGATGCTATTTTCGCTGCCTCATCTGCTGCATTATTGGCTCTAGTAACGTAGTCATTTCCTTTTTTGTGTGCTTGACATTTAACAATGTCTACCTGTTTTAGCTGTATAAGCGCATACAATAGTTCCTGTATTTGTTTAAAATGCAAAATTGGACCACCATCTGTTTTCCTAAATCCTCTTTGTTTCCATACAGCCCCAAACAGGTGGCATACCCCATGTGCATATGCTGAATCGGTGTAGACATTTATTACTTTATCTCTTCCCTCTCTGCAGGCTGCCGTTAATGCTTTTAGTTCTGCCAATTGGGCAGAGCAAGGTTGGTCACAGCTTTCACTCACTATGGTATGAAACTGGTTGTCTGACCCTTTTCTCACCACCACATAGCCAGCATGATTACCTTCATAGTCTCTAAAACAGGACCCATCTACAAACAGGTCATCTGTAGCATGTAAGATGGGAATTAAGTCAGGCCTTAATTTAGTAAATGTGAGGGATTCTGCCACACAATCATGTGGATCTAGCCATAATTGTTCCAACATAGGTTTTGGCATGGGTCCTATTGTAATGTACAAAGAAATTCTAACTCTGGTTGTTTCATCTTTAAATTTTATATAATGTAAATATAATAAACTTACCCCATTTATCTAACACTTCCTGCACTGGTTTTTCTATTCCTCCTATCCAATACACATTGTCTGCCTTTTCCTGTATATATTTGCTGCCTGTAATCATCACCATTTATTGTCCTGTTCCTTCCCTGTCCATTACTATCCCTTCTAATGTATACTTAATTTGAATGCCCATTCTACATAGTGCATCCATTCCTAATAAATGTACTGGAGTATGTTCTGATTACAATTTCGGTATGCAGGCGGTTTTCCTTCCTGCTTCTAAATTTACTGGTGCTGTCATAGGAATTAGCTGCGTTTGTCCCAAGAATCCTTTCGTCTTAGTAAATTTACATGACATGGAGAGGTGAGGCACAATTTGGATTTACACTCGAATACATTGCTCCAGTATCTATCATCATGGGTGTGCCTCTACTATTCACCTGAACCTGTAGCATAGGTTCTTCATCAGCCTGCACGGTTATTGCTGTAAACTGACCCTCCCCTTTAGGACTCTCTTGGTCTTCCCCAGTGGTTCACTGGTCCCTGTGGAGCCTGTGTTTGATATCGCTGCCATGCATCCGAGGTGGGACCATTTCCTTGCCAATTACCCTGTGGTGGCTATGTGTACCCATTCACTACTGGTGTGGTGGTTGACCTTAGGCCTTGTGGCTGAGGTGGTGGTTGCAGACCTCCTTGGGTGACAGGTGCCATAGTAGCCTCTTCAGATGCTGGTTCAATAGTCAATGAGGCTTGTGTTTTCTTTTTGTCCTTTCATGTATATTCCTCCAGCTGCAGTTGTGTCAGCTTTCTATTAATGTCTCTCCCCTGTTCTGTCAACTTTTGGTCGTCCTTTCTGTGTTTCTCCACTGCATGGATGACATTGGCACAGAACTCTGAGTGGGATTTTGAATGTAGTCCCACCACATCTTCCAGTCTGCTCTTGACTGGTGTCGGCCTCGCCTCCAGAAGTGATGTCCTAAACATGGCTTTCATCAGGGTTTCCCTTCGGAGTCCTTTTCTGTTTCTTGTTGCCATCTTTTCAGCTGTTCACGCAGATGGCTTGAGTGGTTTCCCCCCTTAGTGCTTTGGGGTCTACCTTAGCTGGATACTCTGTTCTCAGGACTCCCCACAGCTCCTGTCTGAACTAGTCACATGTCAGTCCATCCAGTTCCCTCTCATGCACCGCTCATCCGAGGCCACACCTCTGCAACCCGTCCTCCATTTTGGCCATCCCCAGCACCCTTACCAGCAATGCCTTCAGGTCTCCCACCGCCAGAGTTTTCCCCATTGTTCGCTCCAATCCATTTACCGGCCCCATCATGGATGCTAGGCAGTTTGCTCACCAGGCCCTCCAGGTCCTGACAACCCCAGGGTTCAAATCACATAATTTGGTTCCTTTTACCAATACCAAAAGAAAGGTTATATACCATTTAGGTTGTTTTTTTTAATCTGTTCTGGGCCATACCCATTAAGCATCTGCTTCCCTCCTTTCTTCCACAATAAATTATACTATCTCTCTAAACACACCCACTCTTTCCTCTACTTCCTCATGTCATGTTAAGTGACATCACTTCCCAACAGGATTTGTATGTCTCAGCAGTTAACCTATCTATTCCTGTAAATAGAGTTGTATCTGGAGGTGAACAGGTCAACCCAATTGCTCCTGCAAATAGAGTACAGCTCATCCTAAAATATGAAGTTACCCCTCCTGAGTTTTATACTACTGCTTAACTAAAAATACCTAATAGGTTCCAAAAGGGTTCTTCTGCTGACACATAGGAGAACCCATTTTGGTTCCAGGTAGAACCCGTTTTGGTTCCAGGTGTCAGGAATAATTGATTTGCTCAAGGTGTGGAAAATGCTGAAACAAAAGACAAGGCAAATGACAGCTAAAGGTAAATTGTTTTAAGAAGGATATACCAAGGATCATTTTGCTATTTTGATTTGTAAACTTAAGTCCCCTTGAAGTTTTTATTTGTTGTTGTTTTACTTCAATTAGCCCATTCAAACACATTGAATAACTGATTCACTACATGGAACAACAGTGCCCAAAAAATCTAAAGGTAGTTTGTTCTGAAGTATCTGTCCTATATCTAAGAGACATAAGACAGATCAGGAAAAATACATATATTTAACCCCTTATGTTTGGCTCTAAACAGTCTCCATTTAGATATCCATTCATTTATTAAACTGGTACTGTGGGACCTTCAGACGAGTCTTGTGAGGCCTGTGGGACATGTACGTGTTTGTGAGTCTCACCTTTCCACAGAGGGGTCATATTAGTGTGTAGCCCAAACTCTGTGTAGACCTGTAGCCAGTAGTGTAGTACCAACAACCTACTGAATCTTTCAGTTCCACGACTCAGTGATGGCACTGGGCCTGAAATAATTTGAGCTTTATTGGAGTCTTTTAGAGTTCCAATCAGTTCTATAAAATTCTGTTTCAGACGTTCTGAGATAACCATGTAATTAGATCACACATGGACTACGACAGCGACAGCCCCCGAGTCCGAATCCCCCCGGTGTCACGATCGGGTGCAGAGACAGACCAAGACGCAGCGCAGGGATAGTAGTTCGACATTTTTTATTCGCTATACTATGTATATCTCAAATACTATGTATATTGAAACTCAACAAAATGACGAACTAAACAACACCGAAACAAACACTTCAGACAAAACGTCATGTTCACAGAAAACAAACACGAATGAATGAATGAATGAATGAATGAATGAATGAATGAATGAATGAATGAATGAATGAACCGGACGTAACAAACGCACACTTACTTTCACCGTGACTGCGACAGATAA
This sequence comes from Thymallus thymallus, assembly GCA_023634145.1. Taxonomy (NCBI): domain Eukaryota; kingdom Metazoa; phylum Chordata; class Actinopteri; order Salmoniformes; family Salmonidae; genus Thymallus; species Thymallus thymallus. The sequence continues at coordinate 19,138,569 of CM042391.1, forward strand.
CGACAACGACCCACACCAGAGTGAAGGACAGACTCAACATATATAGGATCCCTAATTAGAGACAATGCGGTGCAGCTGCCTCTAATTAGGGATCCAACCCAAACCCTATACAGAAACAGAAAAGAACGACACTGTCAGACTCTGACCATAGCTACATAGAGAAGCAAATAGGCTTCTCTATGGCCAGAGCCTGACACCCGGGAATTTCGAGGATGCGAGTCTGAGGCAGAATCCGAGACAGAATGCCCCTGGGAAGGAGTCCGGATAGGGGGGCGATGGCACGGGAACCTCCGAAGCCAGGAAGGCAAAGCTAATTGACAACTGAATTTGGACTGGGTTTCCCAACGCCATAGAAGCCCCACTCGGCAGCTTCCCTCCATTTGGTCTACGATGGGTGACACACTTCCATGGCTGGGCAGCAGGATTGCTGACAGTATCATCCGCTAAATACACCAGAAGCAACTGTTCTGCTCCATTTACCAGGGGAGTGGGAGACTTCTTCAGGGAGGGGTACCTGGAAGGCATTGGACATGCAGTCAAGGAGTGTTGACATGGTGGTGATACTCTCAACACATCGGAACGGCGTCCAGCCTGTGGTATAGAGAAGGAAAAGGTATGCGGGGGTGCTTTCCCACCAGATTGTGTAAATTCTTAATCTGTTCTCTATAGTCAGTAAGCAATTGTTGCATCAGAATTCCGGTTGGTCCACATTGTCCCGGAAGAGAGCATAGTAAATACATCTCCTGCAGCGCATTAAACGTTTGCCTTTTCCTTTGAACAGGAAGCTTCCCTGAGAAGATACATAGCAACTCAATCCATGTTGCAGAGATAACGATTTACAGGCAGAGTAAAAAACATGTATTTTTCCGGACCTATACAGGCCGTTGTTAAATACACCCGTTACAAAAAATTTAATGAAACAAAATAGACTCTAGCCTGTTACCCACAACTTTTTGGATGAGAAAATGCAACAAACAGCACAGCGACAACGAGGAAGTGTGATGGAAGGGAGTGTGACCACAACACCATAACACGTTAATACATTAATCTGTATATATGACATTGTAAACATAAACCAACTTGCAAGGCCAGAGTGAACCATTGAGTAGACGCTCTTTCACTTTAAAGTGCCTATAGCTAAATTACAGCCATCTGCTTTAAATGCTGTCTAAGTGTTGTTTTATGATGAACCCTGTCCTCTGGTTTAATAAGCAGCTAGAATGTACAACCTATCACTATTTTGGGTTCCATGTAGAAGGGTTCTACCTGGAACTAAAAAGGGTTCTTCAAAGGGTTCTCCTATGGGGACAGCTGATAAACTGTGCAGATGGGCAGGGTTTACAGTTTTGAGAATATTTTATTGGTTCCGTTGTACATGTCAAACTCAATCAAACTCACAGATTAAGTCTTTTAAATGATTTCAAATAGTGCTTGAACACAGGTCCGTTAGACATTGGTTAGTTTGATGTTTCGTTATCATACGATAAGCTGGCCAGTGTCTAGTAGAATGTAAAGGAGCTCTGGACTTTAGTGCCTAACAGATATTTTATATGTGATTTTAAGTTTTATATTATAATAAATAAATAACACCTGGGATGTATATTGCACATTTCAAAGACTCTATATGTGATTTGTCCTGCATTTTTTTTAAAACACTGGCTTCAGTACAAAAGAGGAAAGAGGGCATGTGGCCTGTCGTCTACTGAGACACTGACTGTTATGTAACAAGCATGGGTTGCCTTTGGCGTACTGGGCTGGGATATTGAGAGAGATCATAAAGATTTATGAGAGAGAGAGAGAGAGAGAGAGAGAGGAGAGAGAGAGAGAGAGAGAGAGAGAGAGAGAGAGAGAGAGAGAGAGAGAGAGAGAGAGAAGAGAGAGAGAGAGAGAGAGAGAGAGAGAGAGAGAGAGAGAGAGAGAGAGAGAGAGAGAGATGAGAGAGAGAGAGAGAGAGAGAGAGAGAGGAGAGAGAGAGAGAGAAGAGAGAGGAGAGAGAGAGAGAGAGGAGAGAGAGAAGAGAGAGGAGAGAGAGAGAGGAGAGAGGAGAGAAGAGAGAGAGGAGAGAGAGAGAGAGAGAGAGAGAGAAAGAGAGAGGAGAGAAGAGAGAAGAGAGAGAGAGAGAGATGCATGCTCAACAGGCTCTGCTCACACCTACTGTGAACACAAAACCTTTAAACTTTTTTATCTCATCCTGGAATATACAAGGTCTGAGGTCATCTACCTTTGTCCTAAAGTGCAGGAACCCAGACTTCATCAAAGAAATTGGACATACAGACATTGTCATCCTACAAGAAACATGGTATAAAGGAGACGGACCCACTGGTTGCCCTCTAGGTTACAGAGAACTGGTAGTCCCATCCATCAAACTACCAGGTGTGAAAAAGGGAAGAGACTCAAGGGGTATGCTCATTTGGGATAGAGCAGACCTAACCCACTCTATTAAATTTGTCAAAACAGGAACATTTTACATCTGGATAGAAACTGAAAGGTTGCTGGTTTGAATAGCCGAGCCAACAAGAGAAAAAAGGCACTTAACCCTAACAGCTGACCCTGTAGGTAGGCCGTCATGGTAAATAATAATTTGTTCTTAACTGACTTGCCTTGTTAAATAAAAATCTCCAAAAAGAAAAATGTCCTTGTGTGTTATCTACAGTACCAGTTAAAAGTTTGGACACACCTAATCGTTCAAGGGTTTTTTCTTTATTTTTTTTAATTTTTTTTAGAATAATAGTGAAGACATCAAAACTATGAAATAGCACATATGGAATCATGTAGTAACCAAAAAAGTGTACAAATCAAAATCAATGTAATATTTTTGATTCTTCAAAGTAACCACCCTTTGCCTTGATGACAGCTTTGCATTCTCTCAACAAGCTTCATTAGTTAGTCACCCGGAATGCATTTCAATTAACAGGTGTGCCTTGTTAAAATTTAGTTTGTGGAATTTCTTTCCTTCTTAATGATTTTGAGCCAATCAGTTGTGTAGTGAAAAGGTGTCAAGCTCTGGCCATAGGGAGCTCTTTGGCTCCTCTAGATAGCCAGGGTCAGAGCCTGACAGATCTAGTAGATCTAGATCTATGTTTTCTTTTTGTGCTGAATCCCCAATTAGAGACAGCTGCGAGATATTGTCTCTGATTGGGGATTCTATTTAAGTTGCCTTTTCCCACACCTGTTGTGTGGGTCATTGTTTGATGTCATCTTCTAAGTAAGTGTGGTTTCCTTTAGTTCATGTATATTGTTATTATTTTGTATAGTTACGACCAAGTTTAGTTTTATGTTGAATAAAACAATGTCGAACTATCACTACGCCTTGCCTTGGTCAATGGAAACACATGATCGTGACAAAAGGTAGGGGTGGTATAGAGAAGATAGCCCTATTTGGTAAAAGACCAAGTCCATTTTATGGCAAGAACCGTTCAAATAAGCATAGAGAAATGACAGTCCATTACTTTAAGACATGAAGGTCAGTCAATCCAGAAAATATCAAGAACTTTGAATGTTTCTTCAAGTGCAGTCACAAAACTCATCAAGCGCTATGATAAAACTGGCTCTCATGAGGACAACCACAGGAAAGGAAGACCCAGAGTTACCTCTTCTACAGAGGATAAGTTCATTAGAGTTACCAGCCTCAGAAATTGCAGCCCAAACACAGGATTCACAGAGTTCAAGTATCAGACACATCTCAACATCAACAGTTTATTTTTTTATTTTATTTCACCTTTATTTAACCAGGTAGGTCAGTTGAGAACAAGTTCTCATTTGCAACTGCGACCTGGCCAAGAAAAAGCAAGGCAGTGCGACAAAACAAAGAAACCACTACTAAAGGACACCAATAAGAAGAAAATAATTTATTGGACCATGAAATTAGCAATGGACATTAGACTGGTGGAAATCTGTCCTTTCGTATTATGAGTCAAATTTGAGATTTTTGGTTTCAACTGCCGAGTCTTTGTGAGACGCAAAGTAGTTGAACGGATTATCTCTTCATGCTCAATTCCAGTCTTGAAGCGAGGAGGAGGTGTGATGGTGTGGGAGTGCTTTGCTGGTGACACTGTGATTTATTTAGAATTCAAGGCACACTTTACCAGAATGGCTTCCACAGCATTCTGCAGCGATACGCCATCAAATCTGATTTGACTTTAGAGGGACTATCATTAGTTTTCAACAGGACAATGACCCAACACACATCCAAGCTGTGTAAGGGCTATTTGACCAAGAAGGAGAGTGATGGCTGATGACTGCTGCATCAGATGACCTGGCCTCCACAATCACCCGACCTCAACCCAATTGAGAAGGTTTGGGATGAGTTGGACCGCAGAGTGAAAAAAAAGCAGCCAACAAGAGCTCAGCCTATGTGGGAACTCCTTCAAGACTGTTGAGAGAATGCCAAGAGTGTGCAAAGCTGTCAACATGGCAAAGTTTGGCTACTTTGAAGAATCTAAAATATAACATATATTTTGATTTGTTTACCACTTTTTTGGTTACTACATGATTCCATATGTGTTAATTCATAGTGTTGATGTCTTCACTATTATTCTACAATGTAGAAAATAGTAAAAATATAGAAAAAACCCTTGAATGAGTAGGTGTGTCCAAACCTTTGACTGGTACTGTATATCCCCCCAATAGAATCCCCATACTTTATCGATGACAGCTTCTCCATCCTAGAGTGGGAGATCAATCATTTCCAGGCCCAGGGACATGTACTAGTCTGTGGCGACCTAAATGCCAGAACCCACTGGATTCTCCACACTCCAACCCAAAAAGGCCTGTGAGGTTGATGGTATCCTAAATTAAATTATAAAATATTGTCACGAATGGGTGTATGGAGAGACCAAGACGCAGCGCAGGGATTATAGTTCGTCATTTATTTATACTATGTATAACCTGTACAAATGACTGAACGAACTCTACAACAAAACCGAAAACAAACACTATGGAAAAACGTCACGTTCACTAAACACACAAATGGACGGACGTAAAGAAAAAACACTTACTACACCGTGACTGCGACATACATCGATAACATGTAACGATAACAACCCACATCAAGTGAAGGACAGACTCAACATATATTGGATCCCTAATTAGAGACAACGGGTAGCAGCTGCCTCTAATTAGAGATCCACCCAAAACCCACAAAGAAACAGAAAAGAACGACACTGTCAGACTCTGACCAAGCAACATAGAGAAACCTATTGCTTCTCTATGGCCAGAGCCTGACAAATATACAGACCACAAATTCCAATTGGCTATACTTAAACTCTTTAACAACATCCTCATCCATGGCATATTCCTCAATATTTGGAACCAAGGACTGATCACCCAATCCACAGCAGACTCGTACATTTCCTAAGTGAAAACAATGTACAGAAAGCTGAATGAATGACTCAGTAGACTAAAGTTACGTATGTGTCTCTCAAAGCTTCTCAATATTAGGTCTAATTACGACTTGTTTTATGGGCTACCATTGCTTTGCAGAGTATTACAACCAGTTTTCAGAGCTGGAAAAGATGGAAAACAACAAAGCAAAGTGTTTATTTCACTTATCTGTTCTGTCTGACATTTCCATTCTAAGCAACGTTTAGAACCAAAGTGTACAACTCATAGAATCAGAGTTAGAAGAACAGACCGGCTTATTGGATGTACCATTTGGAATGTTCAAATAATTGACCCTTATCATACCAGCAAATCATAGGACAATGTGGGATGGACCTGATTGGTAGAACATGAAGTTAGATCAAACTGAAAGATATGTGATTGGCAGGGACAGAGAGGGCATGGATTGGCAGGGACAGTGTAGATTGCATAATATGTGAGAAATAACAGACGCACCTCCCTGCTCCTTCACTGAGTGTGCTGTACTGTACCAAAGTGAAGCCTATTCCCTACACAGTGGGAATGGGCCCAGGTCAAAAGCAGTGCACTATGTAGGGAATAGGGTGCCATTTGGGACGCACATATTGTTTTATCACTCTGCACCCCAAGGCCGTCACCAAAGATGTCCAAATGATTAATAGAACATTATTACCGATAAGTGGTTGCCATCCAGAACTCACATAACATCATAAACCTACAGGAAAGTCCCTCAGAGAGACAAAGTACACCCACAGTGAACATGTTACAAGGGCCTAAAGTTTTTACTGGTCAGGTAAGTGTTCACATAAAATGTCAGGCCCTTACAATGATTGCAGTAATTTCCTCATTGAATAATATAAATTGTTCCCAGTAGTCCTGAAGGCCTTGGCTACTGTAATAAATGGAATGTTTCTCTGGCTCAGAGTGACTCATCTATAGTTTATAGAAGATCTGACATTTTGCATTTAAAACGAGAGTTTCCGTTTAACAAACTCTGGTAGGTTTGTCCAACAGAATCAGCGTAATGAACAACCCCCATGTGATCAAAGATCGAGCCATTGATCAGGAAGTCCTTTGTGAAATACACACACTCAGACACACACACACACACACACACACACACTCAGACACACACACAGACGTGCAGGGATCTAAATTAACATCCTTCAATGGTAGCACTGGTTCTCCCAATTTAAAACCCTTAGAAGCACCACATATAGTTTAGGAGCACCAGAAAATAAGATATTTTAATTGACATGCAGACTTTGTTGGGCCTATATGAATTCTAGATACTTTTGAAGCACATGTTGTGCTCTAGAAACTACAGTTTTCTACAGTCACTTTGGCACTAATTTCAGAACCTTATGGTAATTATCCAAAACTCTAGACAAAACTCAAAACGGTCATCACTTGTAATGCAGGATGTCCAATGTTCAAAACATTGCCTTGTGCATTCATATCTTTAAAGAAACCTTGCACTTGTAGAATCATTGGTTCAAATAACTAATTTATCATTAAATACCATAGGAACATTAGTTTAGATCAGCCGCACACACACAAGATACAGATAGTTTAATTATGTAGTTGTTCATACACATATACAGTGGGGAGAACAAGTATTTGATACACTGCCAATTTTGCAAGTTTTCCTACTTACAAAGCATGTAGAAGTCTGTAATTTTTATCATAGGTACTCTTCAACTGTGAGTGACGGAATCTAAAACAAAAATGCAGAAAATCACATTGTCTGATTTTTAAGTAATTCATTTGCATTTTATTGCATGACATAAGTATTTGATACATCAGAAAAGCAGAACTTAATATTTGGTACAGAAACCTTTCTTTGCAATTACAGAGATCATACGTTTCCTGTAGTTCTTGACCAGGTTTGCACACACTGCAGCAGGGATTTTGGCCCACTCCTCCATACAGACCTTCTCCAGATCCTTCAGGTTTCGGGGCTGTCGCTGGGCAATACGGACTTTCAGCTCCCTCCAAAGATTTTCTATTGGGTTCAGGTCTGGAGACTGGCTAGGCCACTCCAGGACCTTGAGATGCTTCTTACGGAGCCACTCCTTAGTTGCCCTGGCTGTGTGTTTCGGGTCGTTGTCATGCTGGAAGACCCAGCCACGACCCATCTTCAATGCTCTTACTGAGGGAAGGAGGTTGTTGGCCAAGATCTCGCGATACATGGACCCATCCATCCTCCCCTCAATATGGTGCAGTCGTCCTGTTCCCTTTGCAGAAAAGCATCCCCAAAGAATGATGTTTCCACCTCCATGCTTCACGGTTGGGATGGTGTTCTTGGGGTTGTACTCATCCTTCTTCTTCCTCCAAACACGGCGAGTGGAGTTTAGACCAAAAAGCTCTATTTTTGTCTCATCAGACCACATGACCTTCTCCCATTCCTCCTCTGGATCATCCAGATGGTCATTGGCAAACTTCAGACGAGCCTGGACATGCGTTGGCTTGAGCAGGGGACCTTGCGTGCGCTGCAGGATTTTAATCCATGACGGCGTAGTGTGTTACTAATGGTTTTCTTTGAGACTGTGGTCCCAGCTCTCTTCAGGTCATTGACCAGGTACTGCGGTGTAGTTCTGGGCTGATCCCTAACCTTCCTCATGATCATTGATGCCCCATGGGGTGAGATCTTGCATGGTGCCCCAGACCGAGGGAGATTGACCGTCATCTTGAACGTCTTCCATTTTCTAATAATTGCGCCAACAGTTGTTGCCTTCTCACCAAGCTGCTTGCCTATTGTCCTGTAGACCATCCCAGCCTTGTTTTATCCCTGATGTCCTTACACAGCTCTCTGGTCTTGGACATTGTGGAGAGGTTGGAGTCTGTTTGAGTGTGTGGACAGGTGTCTTTTATACAGGTACGAGTTCAAACAGGTGCAGTTAATACAGGTAATGAGTGGAGAACAGGAGGGCTTCTTAAAGAAAAACTAACAGGTCTGTGAGAGCCGGAATTCTTACTGGTTGGTAGGTGATCAAATACTTATGTCATGCAATAAAATGCTAATTAATTACTTAAAAATCATACAGACCTCTACATGCTTTGTAAGTAGGAAAACCTGCAAGATCGGCAGTGTATCAAATACTTGTTCTCCCCACTGTATATTGTAGTGCAAAATATGTGATACATGTTTCATTATGGTACTACAGATAAATACATCACTGTAAAAGGACTAGTAGAGAGAATACTACAGACACAGTGGAATCTGTGAGGGCTTGGTTGTGGTAAGGCCTCTTACTCCCACCAGGGGGGGTGGAAGGCACACAATCAAGTCCTCACACCCTAACTGGGGAAATTAATGATCCCCAATCAAAGACAGACAGCTGTCTAGCGTTGTCTCTGATTGGGGATAGTATTTAGGCCCCACACACATCCACCTGTGTGTGGATCATTGCTTGTGTTCAGTGTTCATGTGTGTTCAACACAACGCCACGGTTGTGAGTACGTTTATTGTTTTGTTTGTATTATATTATTATAATAAAATATGTTTGCATCGTCCTCTCGCTCTGCGCCTCGTTCCCTCTACACTCACCGTGACAGAATTATCCACCACCCAGGGAACCCGCAGCGAGAGGAAGAGGAGGAGGATTATCAGTGTTTTGACACTACGGGCGTCACGGAGGAGCATGGACAGCATCGGCGTCGGCAGACGTCGAGGAGCGAGGACTGTGGAGGTAACACAGCCACTGGTGGTGGGGAGCATCTGGGGCTCATCGACACCTATGGGAGAAGATGAGCTCGTGACTGGACCCGCGTGGGGGCTTGGGACAGAGCCCTTACCAATGGAGCATGAGGAGAGGAAGGATCGACAGTGGACAGCCCCGAGGAGGACGACGAGAAGAAGCGTTCGGTCTCCGGCCCCAGTAACAGAACTCCAGTTCGCATCCGGCCTGCCCAACCCACACGCCTCCTCAGCCCGGTAGATCCAGCGACAAATCCCTGCACCGGAAATCCAGTGCTTGTTCGCGGCCCATGGACCTCAGTATCAGCACCACGCGATCCACCGTCGGTTAGCCACCCCAGATTGGAAGAACAGCTCCCACCACTTCCGCCTCCGACGGCCGAAAACAGGAAGACTCCGGAGGGTTTCTTCAATCGGTCGAAGGAGGAACAAGACTCTGGGTGGCCCTTCCTCCCGATACCAAGCCCAACCCTCACGTTCGGGAGATCGAGGAGGCGGATAGTTTTGAGGCTAGATTGGCGATCTGGAAGAAGCGTCTGGCTCACCTCTTTCCGGAGGGAAAGAAAGAGGAAGGGTCGGAGCTCCTCGACAGGCCGGTGCCCAGTTCGGGACAGGCAGACAGGTCGATTAAACACCCGGAGCTGTCATCTACACTGCTGCCTGGGCTGGGCACGGCAACCGATCTAGCTTCAAAACTCGATTCGTCTCCCGGTCGAGGGTCCAGCTCTACATCTCCCGTGCCTGCTCCTCACCCCAGACCACCGGTTCACCGCCACAGTCAGGTACAGCCGGTGCCTGCTCCTCACCCCAGACCACCGGTTCACCTCCCTAGTCAGGTACAGCCGGTGCCTGCTCCTCGCACCAGCCCAGTGCGAGGAGCAGGAGTCTCCGGTAAAGGCTCAAAACCTGGAGCCTCCCACGACGGTTCGAAGCCCGGAGCCTCCAGCAATGGTCCACAGTCTGGGGTCGTTAACGACGGTCGACAGCCCAGAGTCTCCAGTGACGGTCGACAGCCCAGAGTCTCCAGTGTCGGTCGACAGCCCAGATTCTCCAGCGACGGCCGACAGCCCAGAGCCTCCAGCGACGGAGCCTCCAGTGAAGGCCCAGAGCCCGGAGCTTCGAGTGACGGCCCACAACCCGGAGCTTCCAGTGACGGCCCACAGCCCGGAGCCTCCTGTGACGGCCCACACCCCGGAGCCTCCAGTGAAGGCCCACAGCCCGGAGCCTCCAGTGACGGCCCACAGGCCGGAGCCTCCAGTGACGGCCCACAGCCCGGAGCCTCCCGTGACCAGCACAGCTCTGTGTTAGCGTACCGGTGCCCAGTCTGGGGCCGGCTACCAGCCAAGCTACAGGGCTGGAAAGCCCCTCTGCGTTGGTGCCCAGGGTGGGTACGACGTTCAGCCCCGCTTTGGAGCAGGAGCTCCATAGCGTGTCGGTGCCCAGTCTGGGGCCGACTGCCAGCCCAACCACAGGGCCGGAAACCACCTCTGCGTCGGTGCCCAGGGTGGGCACGACGACCAGCCCCGCTTTGGAGCAGGAGCTCCTTAGCATGTCGGTGCCCAGTCTGGGGCCGGCAGCCAGCCCAACCACGTGGCTGGAATCCTCCAATGTGTCGGTGCCCAGGCTGGGCACGACGTTCAGTCCTGGATGGGGATGGAGAAGGGTCAGGAAGTCTGCTCCGCTCCAGTGCAGGGGCAGTCCGCTCCACCGGTGCCTGTTCTGGGTCCGGCCGTCTGCTCCGCTCCAGTGAGGGAGCAGTCCGCTCCACCGATGCCCAGTCCAGTTCCAGTCATCTGCTCCGCTCCAGTGAGGGAGCAGTCCGCTCCACCGGTGCCCAGTCCGGGACCAAAGATCTACAACCCCCCCCCCCCATCCCATGCCAGAGCAGTCCGCTCCACCGGTCAGCTACTCCACTCCAGTGTCGGAGCAGTCCGCTCCAACGGTGTCCAGTCCAGATCCGGTCAGCTGCTCCACTCCAGTACCGGAGCAGTCCGCTCCAACGGTGTCCAGTCCAGATCCGGTCAGCTGCTCCACTCCAGTACCGGAGCAGTCCGCTCCACCGGTGTCCAGTACAGATCCGGTCAGCAGCTCCACTCCAGTGCCGGAGCAGTCCGCTCCACCGGTACCTAGTCCGGGTCCGGTCGCCTACTCCGCCCCCATACCGGAGCAGACCGCTCCACCGGGGTCCGGGCCGGGACCAGACGTCAGCCCCTCTCCAGGGTCGAGGGCTCCCACACCAGGGTCCAGACAGGACTTGGCACATCGCGGGAGTACTGAGGGGGAAATCATAGCGCTGGGGTCCGGACCGGACCGGGCGTGCAACGGAGAGGTAGTAGGGGAGCTACCCTCACAGCATGCATCACGCTGAAGCCGGAACCGGAGCATATTAGTTTGAAAAAAACGAATATGCAACCTTGTAAAGAACTTTGTTCATTATAAGAGCTCAAATGTTTAAACAAATACATGTTATTGAAATTACAAAGAATATTAGGTTTCTACATTGTGTAAAATGTACTGTTTACCTATTGAGATATATTATACTGAAAACTGTACACTGTCTCTTTAAAAATGTCACAATCTCCAGTAGCCTCTTGTGCAAATGGAATATATGACACACATAACAAAAAGTAGTCTAGCTAAATATAATATAACAAGTTGCAAACATTTGGCATTTATTTTTCTTATCTTTGCATTCTAAAGTAATTAGAAATATGCATTTATTTCCTATTATTTATTTCATTTCCATGATCATTGTAGAATAAATTCCTCACATTTTCGGACTGGAGACACATCCAGCTGCAGCTGAAAAAAAAACGTAGTGCCAGTAATATGGTCACAAATTTTGAATGGTTTGGGCAAGGGACAAGCGGTAATGGCAAAAGTAGTAATGGTGCAACCACCACGGTCACAAGTCTGCCCTTACTTTTTTATCTAAGGCACTTGGAAACAGTGGTACAGCAAGTTCGAAATGTGGTACTGCATCAGCAGTTTTCCTCTTGTTATGTCAGTCAATTAACCCATGTCAACAAATCATCCCCAACTGACTGACCAGGCATGCAGGGCATGTGATAAGGGGGCCTGACCTCAAGGGGGTCCCCATTTGATTTTGTTAGTCACTCTCATGCAGATATCATAAGAACATGGCATAAGCAATGGAAAAATGTATAGAATTGCAGGAAATTAGCTTTAAAACTGCAAAACAGAAATCCGCCGCATGGCAAAATGTGTAGAGTTGTAAATCCTCTGCCAAGAGGCGGAGGGCCCTGTACCCAGGGCTAGAGGCACTGGGTACAGCAAAGCTTAATCATTACAACCGTTAAAATCTGCTGATTTCGATTGCGTTATATCTGTTCAGATGTAAAGATTAAGATCACTTTATTGGTCAGTTGCACACAAGGTCCAAATGAAATTTGACTTCTGGTTTTAACCCAATCCCTCCAGAAGACACACATATAGTTCACAGGTTTTTTTGGAGAGGTCCAGGGGGCTGCCACACTGGGTGCCCAGGGAGCTGTTTTTGTGGGGGGTTAAATACCTTGCTCAAGGGCACAACGGTAGGTAATGGCTTCTAGGATTTGATACCAGCAACCCAGCTCAGTTCCTGCCAGATTTTCTCTCTAATCGCTAGGCTGACCCATACTAACAAACAAAAGTTACAGTCTAATTAATCATTGATCACTGGAAAGGAACCTATTGCTTTTTCCAGTGAGTGTGAGTGTGAGAGTGTGAGAGTGTGAGAGTGAGTGAGTGAGTGAGTGAGTGAGTGAGTGAGTGAGTGAGTGAGTGAGTGAGTGAGTGAGTGAGTGAGTGAGTGAGTGAGTGAGTGATAGGCAGACCTGTCTCTCAAGAGAAGACAAGCTATGTGCACACTGTCCACAAAATGATGTGGAAACTGAGCTGCACTTCCTGCCAAATGTATGACAATATTAGAGACACATATTTACCCCAGATTACACAGATCCGCAAAGAATTAGAAAACAAACTAAATTTTGATAAACTCCCATATCTATTGGATGAAATACCAATGTGCATCACAGCAGCAAGATGTGTGACCTGTTGCCACAAGAGCAAACAGTGAAGAACAAACACAATTGTAAATACAACCTATAGTTATGTTTATTTATTATCCCTTTTGTACTTTAACAATTTGCACATAATATGACATTTGAAATGTCTTTATTCTTTTGGAACTTTTGTGTGTGTATTGTTTACTGTTAACTTCAGTTTTGTTTATCTACTTCACTTGCTTTGGCAATGTTAACACGTGTTTCCTATGCAAATAAAGCCCTTAAATTGAATTGAGGGGGGGGGGAGAAGTTGAGGGGTAGAGAGGGAGGGAGAGATAGAGAGAGAGAGAATCACTTGCTTGCAGAGGTCTCAGGTTATCCACCTTGCGGTCAGAGATGGCCCTCTGTCGTTTGTGCTGGACTTAAGGACTCAATCAAAAATGCGAAACGGTGCGATGGGAATATCGATCATGATGAAGATTTTGTTTTGTTGTGACCACAATATATCCTCATGGATTCACAAAATATAAGGCTACACTTAGAATAACCTAACGTTGGGGAAATAATAGCATATAGCCTACTTGGAGTCAGTGATTGCCTAATTCATTCAGAATTTCGGAATAGGATAATGTTCAATGCTGTAGGTTGGTGGGCTCAATTATTTTCTCTGTTCCTCTAACATCATCATTGGAAAAATTATAGAGGATAGCGCAGAACGGGTCATCGGCCTATCACTGAGTTGGAGAGCTCCAGCTCCCATGTTTGCCTAGGGTTGTTGTTTCAAAAATCAACAGGTCGATAGAGAAAACCGACTGTTCTAGTTACACCGAGGTTAGATTCACATAGGGACTGATCATATGCCTGCCATGCACACCTTACTACAGTGAAGTCTATTAATTCAGTCCAATGTTCACTGTTGTAAAGTGGCAAATCTGTGCGTAAAGCATGTGCGGTGAGGTCACGACCCATTGTTTTACAGCCAATGGTTGACTGACCGATCACTCACAAAACAAACTACCAGGGTGAACGACTTTTGGAGCCCCGGATCGATCAGCTGTGTTGCTGTGAACTTGCCTTGGGTTTGTTTATCAAGCAAAGTACAGTCGGAAACCATAGACTAGAGTTACGCACCTACTGGCTCAAGTCGCAACCCTTGTTTTTTGTGTATTTTCACCGTTTCACTAGACAGAGGAACTTGACAGAGGAGCACCAATTTCTACTACTCTCTGGTTTTTGGGTCTCTCTGCGGAGTGAGACACAATGAAGTTGGCAGTTGTTCTGCTGGCACTCGCGCTGGACTCTGCGTTCGCTGCAGAGGGTAAGTAAAAAGAAGACTACCTGTGTGCTGCCAAATGTATGTGTTATTGAGCTATTGGTAGCCTACTACTTTTCTATGTTGTCTTATAGCTCCTGTCATGTTTTGGTGTGCGTATTTAGTGGTTAGTTCATTAGTGCTCTTGCCCAGTAACCATACGATCCTTGATTCAAGCCCAGCATCATCTGTTCTGTCACGACTCCCTCCGAAGTCGTCCCCTCTCAGTGTTCAGGTGGCGTTTGGCGGTCGACATCACCGGCCTTCTAGCCACTGCCGCTCCACTTATCATGTTCCATTTGTTTTGTCTTGTCCCCTTCACACCTGGATTAGATTCCCTCATTAATGTATGTATATATAGTGGGGAGAACAAGTATTTGATACACTGCCGATTTTGCAGGTTTTCCTACTTACAAAGCATGTAGAGGTCTGTAATTTGTATCATAGGTACACTTCAACTGTGAGAGACGGAATCTAAAACAAAAATACAGAAAATCACATTGTATGATTTTAAAATAATTAATTAGCATTTTATTGCATGACATAAGTATTTGATCACCTACCAACCAGTAAGAATTCCGGCTCTCACAGACCTTCTTTAAGAAGCCCTCCTGTTCTCCACTCATTACCTGTATTAACTGCACCTGTTTGAACTCGTTACCTGTATAAAAGACACCTGTCCACACACTCAATCAAACAGACTCCAACCTCTCCACAATGGCCAAGACCAGAGAGCTGTGTAAGGACATCAGGGATAAAATTGTAGACCTGCACAAGGCTGGGATGGGCTACAGGACAATAGGCAAGCAGCTTGGTGAGAAGGCAACAACTGTTGGCGCAATTATTAGAAAATGGAAGAAGTTCAAGATGACGGTCAATCTCCCTCGGTCTGGGGCACCATGCAAGATCTCACCTCGTGGGGCATCAATGATCATGAGGAAGGTGAGGGATCAGCCCAGAACTACACGGCAGGACCTGGTCAATGACCTGAAGAGAGCTGGGACCACAGTCTCAAAGAAAACCATTAGTAACACATTACGCCGTCATGGATTAAAATCCTGCAGCGCACGCAAGGTCCCCCTGCTCAAGCCAGCGCATGTCCAGGCCCGTCTGAAGTTTGCCAATGACCATCTGCATGATCCAGAGGAGGAATGGGACAAGGTCATGTGGTCTGATGAGACAAAAATTGAGCTTTTGGTCTAAACTCCACTCGCCGTGTTTGGAGGAAGAAGAAGGATGAGTACAACCCCAAGAACACCATCCCAACCGTGAAGCATGGAGGTGGAAACATCATTCTTTGTGGATGCTTTTCTGCAAAGGGGACAGGACGACTGCACCGTATTGAGGGGAGGATGGATGGGGCCATGTATCGCGAGATCTTGGCCAACAACCTCCTTCCCTCAGTAAGAGCATTGAAGATGGGTCGTGGCTGGGTCTTCCAGCATGACAACGACCCGAAACACACAGCCAGGGCAACTAAGGAGTGGCTCCGTAAGAAGAATCTCAAGGTCCTGGAGTGGCCTAGCCAGACCTGAACCCAATAGAAAATCTTTGGAGGGAGCTGAAAGTCCGTATTGCCCAGCGACAGCCCCGAAACCTGAAGGATCTGTATGGAGGAGTGGGCCAAAATCCCTGCTGCAGTGTGTGCAAACCTGGTCAAGAACTACAGGAAACATATGATCTCTGTAATTGCAAACAAAGGTTTCTGTACCAAATATTAAGTTATGCTTTTCTGATGTATCAAATACTTATGTCATGCAATAAAATGCAAATTAATTACTTAAAAATTATACAATGTGATTTTCAGGATTTTTGTTTTAGATTCCGTCACTCACAGTTGAAGAGTACCTATGATAAAAATTACAGACTTCTACATGCTTTGTAAGTAGGAAAACCTGACAAAACGGCAGTGTATCAAATACTTGTTCTCCCCACTGTATATATACCCTCTGTTCCAGCATGTCCTTTGAGTGTGATTGTTTCATGTAAGAGTCGTGGATTATACACGTCGTTGTTGTACACCCGTGTTCTTTTCCAGGCCGTTATCTGCCTGTGTATTCGTGTTTATTCGCCTGACGGATTCCGGATAGTTTTACACCCGTGTTCTGTTACCAGGCCTATTTTTTATGCCTATTGTATAGGCTATTGTCGCCTCATGCTTGTGCGTTTGCTATCATTTAACTACACTCCCGTTGGAACCACTCTCCTGCGCCTGACTCATTCACACCCATCACATCTGACATGTTTAAAATAACATTTGTGGTCACACTAACTTAAATGCCTTATACCTGAGTAACTACAGTGGAAAACCTTATATATATACAGTGGGGAGAACAAGTATTTGATACACAGCCCGATTTTGCAGGTTTTCCCACTTACAAAGCATGTAGAAGTCTGTAATTTTTATCATAGGTACTCTTCAACTGTGAGTGACGGAATCTAAAAAGAAAATCCAGAAAATCACATTGTATGATTTTTAAGTAATTAATTTGCATTTTATTGCATGACATAAGTATTTGATACATCAGAAAAGCAGAACTTAATATTTGGTACAGAAACCTTTCTTTGTAATTACAGAGATCATACGTTTCCTGTAGTTCTTGACCAGGTTTGCACACACTGCAGCAGGGATTTTGGCCCACTCCTCCATACAGACCTTCTCCAGATCCTTCAGGTTTCGGGGCTGTCGCTGGGCAATATGGACTTTCAGCTCCCTCCAAAGATTTTCTATTGGGTTCAGGTCTGGAGACTGGCTAGGCCACTCCAGGACCTTGAGATGCTTCTTACGGAGCCACTCCTTAGTTGCCCTGGCTGTGTGTTTCGGGTCATTGTCATGCTGAAAGACCCAGCCACGACCCATCTTCAATGCTCTTACTGAGGGAAGGAGGTTGTTGGCCAAGAACTCGCGATACATGGGTTCATCCATCCTCCCCTCAATACGGTGCAGTCGTCCTGTCCCCTTGCAGAAAAGCATCCTCAAAGAATGATGTTTCCACCTCCATGCTTCACGGTTGGGATGGTGTTCTTGGGGTTGTACTCATCCTTCTTCTTCCTCCAAACACGGCAAGTGGAGTTTAGACCAAAAAGCTCAATTTTTGTCTCATCAGACCACATGACCTTCTCCCATTCCTCCTCTGGATCATCCAGATGGTCATTGGCAAACTTCAGACGGGCCTGGACATGCGCTGGCTTGAGCAGGGGGACCTTGCGTGCGCTGCAGGATTTTAATCCATGACGGCGTAGTGTGTTACTAATGGTTTTCTTTGAGACTGTGGTCCCAGCTCTCTTCAGGTCATTGACCAGGTCCTGCCGTGTAGTTCTGGGCTGATCCCTCACCTTCCTCATGATCATTGATGCCCCACGAGGTGAGATCTTGCATGGTGCCCCAGACCGAGGGAGATTGACCGTCATCTTGAACTTCTTCCATTTTCTAATAATTGCGCCAACAGTTGTTGCCTTCTCACCAAGCTGCTTGCCTATTGTCCTGTAGCCCATCCCAGCCTTGTGCAGGTCTACAATTTTATCCCTGATGTCCTTACACAGCTGTTTGAGTGTGTGGAGTCCGTTTGATTGAGTGTGTGGACAGGTGTCTTTTATACAGGTAACGAGTTCAAACAGGTGCAGTTAATACAGGTAATGAGTGGAGAACAGGAGGGCTTCTTAAAGAAAAACTAACAGGTCTGTGAGAGCCGGAATTCTTACTGGTTGGTAGGTGATCAAATACTTATGTCATGCAATAAAATGCAAATTAATTATTTAAAAATCATACAATGTGATTTTCTGGATTTTTGTTTTAGATTCCGTCTCTCACAGTTGAAGTGTACCTATGATAAAAATTACAGACCTCTACATGCTTTGTAAGTAGGAAAACCTGCAAAATCGGCAGTGTATCAAATACTTGTTCTCCCCACTGTATATATATATATATATAAATAAATTAATCACATCTGTAGCTACTATGTATGATGTTCACTACTTTGAGCATTTATATAAGGTCCATTGTCAATGCCCCTTCACTCACTAGCCTACACTTCTGTATCAGAATGTTGCTCTAAGATAACCACTGATTTTGGGTCTTCCCTCCTGTGCAGAGTCGTGTGTGGGTCGCTGTAACAGATTCAACCCCATGACCAAGTGCCAGTGTGACTCCATGTGTCACTACTACAGCAGCTGCTGCGTGGACTTTAACAACGCCTGCCCCAGGAAGAGTAAGAAAGATGCTCTGCTTCTCATGTTATTATGGCTCCCTTGAAATGATGGTTTTATGTATATGATATATCATATATATCATATTACGGCAGCAGGTAGCCGAGTGGTTAGAGCATTGGGCAAGTAACGGAAAGGTTGCTGGATCAAATCCCAGAGCTGACAAGGTAAACATCTGATGTTCTGCCACTGTTCCTAGGCTGTCATTGTACATAAGAATTTGTTCCTAACTGACTTGCCTAGTTAAATAATATATATTTATAGGGTGTGTCTGAAATAGCACCCTATTATTTTGGGCCCGCAGTCAAAGGTAGGAACTATAAAGGGTATAGGGTGCCATTATGGCCACAACCAGGGTTAGTTTAATGAAGAATAAAGTAAAAAAAAAATGCCACATAGAATCAAACCACGGTCCATATAAAATATCTAATATAAATCTGTGGCATTCTCTCCTCAGTTGCCCGCGGTGACACCTTTGATGCCTCAGAGGACGATGTGGTAAACACCCCCACTACAGCAGTTAACACCAACCCTGGGACCATGGTCGACCCAGAGACCACAAACATTCCCCCGGTCATGAACACAACCGCTGTCCCCACCACCACCCTGGCCCCGACCACCACCATCCATACCCCCACCCACACCCCTGACCCAGAGGCAGTGCCCTGCAGTGGGAAGCCCTTCGACACCTTCCTCCAGATCAAGAACGGATCCATCTATGCCTTCAGAGGTGAGGGGGAATGTGTGCGAAACATTACAGACCTCTACATGCATTGTAAGTAGGACAACTTGCAAAATCGGCAGTGTATCAAATACTTATTCTCCCCACTGTATATGCCACTTCACCACACCTCCATGATGGGACCCAGAAGGTGGATTGAAAGTCCATTTTATCACATCAGGAAGCAGGTTGCTTTGTATCTTGCTATGACTTAACTCCTGTAGAGCTTCTCTCAGCTCACGTTCTGTGCCAACATAGTTAGTGCCATTATCAGATCTCATTTCAACAACTTGACCTCGTCTAAAGATGAATCTCCGACTTACATTAACACAGGAATCTGTATCCAATGATGAGGCCATTTCAAGATGGATGGCACAACAGGCTAAACACGTTAATATTACTCCATATCATGTTTTACCTCAATGGATCCAAAGTAGTCTGTTCTAACGTAGGTGAATAATGGCAGGTCTGGTGAGACACAACTCTTGGGAAGGTCAGCCTTCTTTTGCTCTCCTACTTTGGCCTGTTGTTGTACTGTAGACAGAACATACAGTATCTTATGTTTTACTATCTCACCACCAGGGTCTGCTGCATCTTTGACAAACATCTGATGACTGAGGCTCAGTTTGCCACAAATGTGTGGAACCCTTTTGTTTCATTGGCTTTGTAGCGCAACACAGATGTGCTATCAATCTAGATTCTTCCAGCTGAATCTGAAGCTCTGATTCCAGCATTGTATCCACAGTGCAAGAACTGCTGCTGCAAGCTCTACTCGGGATGGTAATTTGCTTTGAGCATCGTTTGTGGGGTTTCTTTGTAGTAGATAGGTTAGAGAACCATTTCCTACTTGACTGGCGTCACAGAAATGGTGCAGCTCTGCATATTATCTATGCATAGTCACTTTACCCCTACCTACCTGTGCCCCGGCATTGACTCGCTACCGGAACCCCCTGAATATAAACCTGTTCTTGTTATTTTACTTTTTTACGTTAGTTTATTTAGTAAATATTTTCTTAACTGCATTGTTGGTTAAGGGCTTGTAAGTAAGCTTTTCACGGTAAGGTCTACACCTGTTGATGCATAATTTGAAAGCTTGTTCTATTGCCAGCATGACTAGCTGTCATATGATGTCATAGAACCGAGTCATAAGTGCATTCAGATGCGTGGTCTGTGGCAAATTCTCTTCAAAATACAACAACCATAGGCTACTTCTGTTCAGCACAACCCAATGTATAACACCATGTCATCTTGTAACTGTACATCAAACATAGTGACCATAAATATTGGCACTGTATACCACATGAGTTTTATGATACGTAAATGTGGAGTGCACATTTGAACTCATGGGTGTTTGGCTCGCTTGTATGACATCAAACCTTTATTTATAATAATCCTCAACGTCTCATCTGCATCGAGTACTCATAATTTACAGCATTTCCCTCACTCAGACACATTTTTTTTTTTGCAAAAGTTTCCCAATTAGCTGGAGAGATGGGGCAATTTCTTGTTGCGCGTGGTGCTCAAGTTCAGAACGTCTGTCAGTCAAAACCTATATAGCACTGTGAAGTGGAGACCCTGAGCTCTGTTGTCATGTATAGCATTTTACTGTGCAGCCACTGCGTTCCAATTTTGGCACCAGATCTTCCATTTTCAACCCGTATATGGGTACGAGTGTAAAGGGCTACGGGCTCGCTGCTCTGCTATGTGGCGATTCTGTGGCATATTCACATTCTCCTTCCAAAAAGCCAGTGGAAGGTGATAGTGTCTGTCCTTATGTGTAGCAGAGTCTGATGCTATCTTGAGGAACTGTTGTTCTTCAACAGATAAGACACTTTTCTCATTGTGGCTCTGCTCTGGAAAACCTTGATTTTATTGCTTGACAATGAACTCTTCAATGTTTGCAATAGAGATCCTATATGATATCATGCACTGCCTTCCATGTTAATCTATGTTGGTGCTGCTGTTGAGTGGACCATTGTCTACCCATCGAAGGAGAGTTTTTAACGCATATGGACCATTACCTTGACTGTTAATGATCCACATTTCCAATACCTTTGGGGCGTTGACTCCAATAAGCAGTCCAACATCTATCAATACCAGTTCATTGAGCTATGTCCATGAGATTTTCTGTTTGGTGACAGGAATCTCTTTGGCAGCTGTAAGAATGTGTCCTCAAGACTGCACACTTTTAGTCAAGTGACTTTGTAGCTGCTCACAGGGACTTCATTGTGTGATCTCCTGAGAAGAATACACATGGATTTAGAAGAGCAGTTTTGTGGCTGTTCTCCTGGGTCTTTTACAGGGTCGCCAGCTACAGTTGTGATTGCAATGACAAAAATGCTTCCTCTGCTCCCAGGTTGGAGCCTACAGTCGTGGACAAAAGTTTTGAGAATGACACAAGTATTGGTCTCCACAAAGTTGGCTGCCTCAGTGTTGATGATGGCAATTTGCATATACTCCAGAATGTCATGAAGAGTGATCAGATGAATTGCAATTAATTGCAAAGTCCCTCTTTGCCATGAAAATGAACTTAATCCCCCCAAAACATTTCCACTGCATTTCAGCCCTGCCACAAAAGAACCAGCTGCCATCATGTCAGTGATTGTCTCGTTAACACAGGTGAGAGTGTTGACGAGGACAAGGCTGGAGATCACTCTGTCATGCTGATTGAGTCAGAATAACAGACTGGAAGCTTTAAAAGGAGGGTGGTGCTTGAAATCATTGTTCTTCCTCTGTCAACCATGGTTACCTGCAAGGAAACACGTGCAGTCATCATTGCTTTGCACAAAAAGGGCTTCACAGGCAAGGATATTGCTGCTGGTAAGATTGCACCTAAATCAAACATTTACCGGATCATCCTTTTATGTCCTCTGTTTGCTGTGTTTTTATCCCTAACATGTTGATTCCTACTTAATAATAAGCTTTTGAGGATTTTTGTGCTCCATTTTCTTATATTTGAAGTATTTGTATCTATTTATAAATACTATGAATAGAAAGTTGAATACAAATAATTTTACCACATTCCCTATCTTCAATGGTATAGTGTATGTGTAGTTTATTTCATTATCAATTGTTGTATTTTATTGTTTTCCTGTTTTTGTTATTACAGTCCCTACCATGGATAGTTGTAAGGGCCTGACTGAGGCCAGGCCTCTGACTCCCACTAGAGGGAGTGGGATGGCCACAGTCAGGTCCTGACAATCACTATGGGTGTTGGGTTTGATGATCCCCAATTAGAGGCAGCTGTCTTGAGTTGTCTCTAATTGGGGATTCTATTTATGTTCATGTTTTGTCCACCTGCGCCGTGGATCATTGTTTGCGTGTCTGCACTCAACGGCATTCACGGTAGTTACGTTTGTTGTTTTGTTCGGTTCTTATTAAATAAAATATGTTTGCACCGTCCTCTCGCTCTGCGCCTCGTTCCCTCACTACTCACCGTGACAGAATGATCCACCACCAAGGGAACCCGCAGCGAGAGGAAGAGGAGGAGTATCAGTGTTTCGACACCATGGGCTTCGCAGAGGAGCGTGGAGGGTACCGGCGTAATCAGCGGAGACATCGGGGAGAGAAGACTGTGGAGGTAGCACAGCCACTGGTATTAGGGAGCATCTGGGGCTTCTCGACGCCTGCGTGGGAAGAGGAGCTCGTGGCTGGACCAGCGTGGGAGCTTGGGACAGCTCCCACGGACCGACCATGGACAGCCCCGAAGGTCCCCCATATTGATGGTGGGTGTGGGGTCCTTGGGAAGCGAGGGACACGGAGGAGGAGCGGCTGAGGAGGTATTTCGGGAGGGCCGAGGAGGACGACGAGAGGATGCATTCAGTCTCCGGCCCCAGTACCAGATCTCCAGCACGCTCCTGGCCAATCCGACCAGCGCGCCTCCTCAGCCCGGTACGTCCAGTAACAGCTTCCCGCACCGGAGGTCCAGTGCGTGTCCCCAGTCCAGGGAATCCAGTACCAGTTCCATGCGACCAATCGTCGGTCAGCCATCCCAGGTTGGAAGATCAACGGCCACCACTTCCGGCTCCGACGGCCAATAACAGGAAGACGCAGAAGGGACTTTTCCATCGGTCGAAAGGAGGAAGCGTCTGGCTCACCTCTTTCCCAAGGAGAAGAAGGAGGAAGAGACGGAGCACTTCGCCACGCCTGTGTCCAGTCCGGGACAGGCAGCCAGGTCGATTAAACAGCTGGAGCTGTCGTCTACACTTCTGCCTGGGCAGGGCACGGCAGCCAATCTGGCTTCAAAACTCTATTCATCTCCCGGTCGAGGGTCCAGACCGACATCTCCCGTGCCTGCTCCTTACCCCAGACCACCGGTTCACCTCCACAGTCAGGTACGGCCCGTGCCTGCTCCTCGCACCAGATCTCCAGTGCGTGTGACTAGCCCGACGTCTCCAGTGCCTGCTCCACGCACCAGACCACTGGTGCGCCTCCATAGCCCGGAGTCTCCAAATACAGCCCATATTCCGGAGTCTCCAGCTACGGCTCACTGTCCTGAGCCTCCAGCGATGGTTCATAGCCCGGAGCCTCCAGCTACGGCTCACTGTCCTGAGCCTCCAGCGACGGCCCACAGCCCGGAGCCTCCAGCGATGGCCCACTGCCCAGAGCCTCCAGCGAAGGCTCAAAGCACGGAGCCTCCAGCGACGGCCCACAGCCCGGAGCCTCTAGTGACGGCCCACAGCCCGGAGCCTCCCCTGACGGTTCACAACCCGGAGCCTCTCGTGATGGTCCAGAGCCCGGAGCTTCCCATGACGGTCCAGAGCACAGAGCTTCCCGTGACGGTCCAGAGTCCAGAACCAGCAGCCGTCACAGCTACGTGGCTGGAACTCACCTCTGCGTCGGTGCCCAGGCTGGGCACGACGTTCAGTCCCACTTTGGAGCCAGAGCTCCTCAGGGCGCCGGTGCCCAGTCTGGGCCCGGCAACCAGCCCAGCTGCATGGCTGGAACCCTACTCTGCGTCGGTGCCCAGGGTGGGCACGGCGTGCAGCCCCGCTTTGGAGCAGGAGCTCCTTAGCGTGCCGGTGCCCAGTCTGGGGCCGGCAGCCAGCCTAGCTACACGGCTGGAACTCACCTCTGCGTCGGTGCCCAGGCTGGGGCCGGCAGCCAGCCCAGCTACGGGGCTAGAATCCTCCTCTGCGCTGGTGCCTAGGCTGGGTACGGCGTGCAGTCCCGCTGTGGAGCCAGAGATCCTCAGCGCGCCGGTGTCCAGTCGGGGGCCAGCAGCCAGCCCAGCTACGTGGCTGGAACCCTCCTCTGCATCAGTGCCCAGACTGGTCGTCGGGTCCTGGTCGTCGGGTCCGAGATGTCCAGTGTCGGGTGCTCCCACAACAGGGTCCAGACAGGACTTGGTGCATCGCGGGAGTACTGAGGGGTTATCCATCGCGCCGGGGTCTGGACAGGACCCCGGCGAGATAGATAACTGAGGCCAGGCCTCTGACTCCCACTAGAGGGAGTGGGTGTTGGGTTTGATGATCCCCAATTAGAGGCAGCTGTCTTGAGTTGTCTCTAATTGGGGATTCTATTTATGTTCATGTTTTGTCCACCTGCGCCGTGGATCATTGTTCGTGTGTTTGTGCGTGTCTGCACTCAACGGCATTCACGGTAGTTACGTTTGTTGTTTTGTTCGGTTCTTATTAAATAAAATATGTTTGCACCGTCCTCTCCCTCTGCGCCTCGTTCCCTCACTACTCACCGTGACAATAGTATTGGGCGTTCCATTATTCGACTCTATGGGAACTTTGTATTATTTAGAATAGCCATGGAGTAGTCTTGGTGTCTCGGAACAGTTGGTTATCAATATACGGTTTACTGACTACGAGAGCTACATGTTTCCCTTTTAGTCTATTCACCTTCAACTTTGCGCCGTTCTGCAATTTCCATCGGGAATTGATCATTGATGCCTATTTTCATGCCAGCTGGTCTTTTTCCCAGGCTTTTAACCATTATTTTTTCTTTAAAGAATGCACATTTGGCAATGATTGGGCGCTCGTATCGCTGTCCTCTGTCCGAAACAGTGTTCACGTTCAAGTTTGAGTTTGTCGACTTTATTGCATGGGATCTGTAGTGCTTTAAGAAGGAATTCTTTCACCACATTCTCAGGATCTTTACCCTCATTTTCATTAATACAGGTAAGTACCAGATTTTCTTACATCGTCTGTATTCCAAGTAAGGCTTCTCTCAGAAACATGTTCTCCTCTTTAACGTTTGTTTTAATAATATTGACTATACCTTTTTAGCTCTTGAGATGTTGCTTCAATATATACACATTATTTTCCTTCCTCATGATGCCATCTATTTTGTGAAGTGCACCAGTCCCTCCTGCAGCAAAGCACCCCCACAACATGATGCTGCCACCCCCGTGCTTCACGGTTGGGATGATGTTCTTCAGCTTGCAAGCCTCCCCCTTTTTCCTCCAAACATAACGATGGTCATTATGGCCAAACAGTTCTATTTTTGTTTCATCAGACCAGAGGACATTTCTCCAAAAAGTATGATCTTTGTCACCAAGTGCAGTTGCAAACCATATTCTGGCTTTTTTATGGCAGTTTTGGAGCAGTGGCTTCTTCCTTGCTGAGCGGCCTTTCAGGTTATGTCGATTATAGGACTCGTTTTACTGTGGATAAAGATAATTTTGTACCTGTTCCTACAGCATCTTCATAAGGTCCTTTGCTGTTGTCCTGGGATTGATTTGTTCATCTCTAGGACACAAAACGCATCTCCTTTCTGAGCGGTAAGACGGCTGCATGGTCCCATGGTGTTTATCATATCATCATTCTGAACGTCGTAACCTCCTTGCATCTGCAAAAACCTGAGCCATACTTATGATTCATTACTACACACATTGGTGTACTTTCCAAGTTACAGTATTTCCTTTCTAACATTTTTAATGACATCACGACATAACAACCCCTATGAAAATAAATAGTGTTCTATAGATCTCCTCCGACCATTCCCTACATTCTATGTTAGAAATATTGTTCCAGTATTCACTTCAGAACATGTTAGACTTTCGCCGGGAAAAGTCTGTTAAACAAAGAACATTCCTTTGGTTAATACTGGAGAGGGAGACAAACCGGAATTCTTACTGGTTGGTAGGTGATCAAATACTTATGTCATGCAATAAAATGCTAATTATTTATTTAAAAATCATACAATGTGATTTTCTGGATTTTTGTTTTAGATTCCGTCTCTCACGGTTGAAGTGTACCTATGATAAAAATGACAGACCTCTACATGCTTTGTAAGTAGGAAAACCTGCAAAATCGGCAGTGTATCAAATACTTGTTCTCCCCACTGTACATCAAGATAACAAGGTAATATGAAGTTAGCTAGATCATGATTATACGGTATTTCACTTAGCTATACAGTATGTCAACTTGGCTAGCTAGCTAGTATTTCATTAGCATGTGGTCTGATGTAGCCAGCCAGCGAGCTAATAATAGGCCTAAATTGTTTTCTAACATTTTCTAAATGTATTTACTTACTTGAATAGGTTCGCGCCTACGCCCACGAAGCGGCCAATCTTTTACTGTAGCGGTGCGTGGGTAAAATCACTGAGGAAGCCTAGCCAGGAAGAAAAGCCATAATAACCTATGTGTTGTAAAAATTGTGTTGTTTTCTCTATAACCTGTTAGTTCATATGCCTTGCCACCGTGATATAAAGGCCTAAGGCCGAGACAATAAGAAGAGCGGCAGAATAAATTCAACCACACCATTGTTTCATCACATAACCGGAGAGCAACATCTGTCCGGTGAAGTCCACAAACAACCAGTTACATGACCTACTAGAGCATCATCAAGCAAGTTAATGTTTTCGACATTTTTGGACTACTAAAGCAACTATTGATTTAGAACCACGGAGAGTCACGTCAAGTCGCAAAACAGGAGCTGCCTCCACTATTCCAGCACCATTTCAACTTCAATATTTCAACATCATCAAACATCACCTATGCTACGTCTAACACAGTGACAACTAAGATACCAAAAACAATTTAGTCCAATAAACATTAGCTAAATATCATATGGCTGTCGATGGTACTGATTTCTGTGTGTATGTGTGTGTGTATGTGTGCGTGCAAGTAGAAAAAAACGTTGACTCACCCAGAAACCGCAATGCCATCCTACTCTCTTTCATGCCTCTGTAATACAGTACACACTTTTAGTTTTGTTGTCCTAGGCTACCTGGCTAAAATGCTTGCTCGCTAACTTACTTTCATGGGCAACGATGCGCCAGGCCAGCTATTTAACATTAGCCTACTACATCTAGCTTAATATGGAACTCTCAGGCCAGGGGCACAATGTATGAATTTATGGTTAGATCAGTTTTGCCATTATAATCATTGGCCAGTAGGGAGAATTAAGTAAAACCACATGTCCAAATCCCTATCTGCATCCATGGCTAATTTAGGAAAGGGGCAATTTTAGCTAGCTAGCTAGCCACCGGAGGACAACGACATAACGAGATGCAATAATTCAAGTTTTTTCTGTAAATTACATTTAGCTTGTGATTGGTGTGAAGCCAAATCCAAACTGGCCTTTCTTGACACATTATTTTGGTGCACAACAGGTATGAAATTAATAGAACACAAAACATGAAAAATGGCTCCTACACTATCTTCTTCTTTATGTCTACCTTCTCGCTGCATCTCTGTTTCCCCATCTCTCTTTCCCTCTTCCTCTTTCCCTCTTTCTTTCCCTCTTTATCTTTCCCTCTCTCTGTCTCTTTCCCTTTTACTCTTTCCTTCTCTCTTTTCATCAAACTCTTTCCCTATCTCGCTTTCCCCCCTCGCTCTCTTTCCCTTTCCCCCTCTTTCTCTCTTTTTCTTTCCCCCTCTTTCCCTCTCATTCTATTTCCCTCTCTCTTTCTTTCCCACTCCTTCCCCCGTCTTTCCCTCTCATTCTCTCGGTTTCTCTCTCTCTTTCACTTTATTTCCCCCTCTCACTCTCCCTCTTTCCCTCTCTCTCTCTTTCCCTCTTTCTCTTACTCTTTCTCTCCCTCTCCATCTCTCTCTCTCTCTCTCACTTTCCCTCTCTCTCCTTCCCTCTATCTCTTACTCACTCCTTCCCTCTCTCTCTTCTCTTTCCCTCCCTCTCTTTCCCTCTCATTCTCTTTCCCGCTCTTTCCCTGTCTCTTTATCTTTCCCTCTTTTTCTCTCGCAGTCCCTCTTTCTCTTTCCCTGTTTCTCTTCCAATTTTCATCTCTTCCTATTTCCCCCATTCTCTTTCCCTCTATCACTCTCTCTTGTTCTCTTTCCCTCTTTCTCTTTACCTCTTTCTCTTTCCCTCTATCACTCTCTCTCTCTCTTGTTCTCTTTCCCTCTTTCTCTTTCCCTCATTTTCTTTCTCTTTCCCTCATTCTCTTTTTCTCTCTCTTTCTCTGTCTTTCTCTCTCTTTCTCTCTCTCTCTCTCTCTCTCTCCATTATTTCTTCTCTATGCCTTGTTCTGTCTCCCTGTCCTGGTGAGTGTAAACATGCTCTGTCTCCTACAGGTGATTATTTCTTTGAGCTAGACGAGAGGGCGGTTGTCCCTGGTTACCCAAAACTGATCTACGACACGTGGGGCATCAGAGGACCTATAGATGCTGCCTTTACTCGCATCAACTGCCAGGGCAAGACATACATCTTCAAGGTAGGCTACCACCTTTCCCACCACTCACAACACTGACACAGCATCCTGTTAAAGGGATAGTTCATCCCATAGTCAAAGTATGTCAGACGTTTTCACACCTCAAAAGTAGTGTTAAGCAGTGCTTCCCAAACCTCTCCTCGTGTACTCCCAGCCAGCCCACTGTTTTGAAGTTTTCCAGAACTAGCACAGCTAATTCAAATGGTCACATAATCATCAAGCCCTACATTAGTTGAATCAGCAATGCTAGTTCTGGTATTAAGAACAAATAACTGGGGGTACTGAAGGAGAGGTTTGGGAAACATTAGTCTAAAGTTGAGCTGAAGTCTGCTGGACTCATTGATTAAGACTCATTGCTTTGATTTGCTTTCGCTTGTCTCCTCTCAGGGAAATAAGTATTGGCGTTTTGAGGACGATGTTCTGGATGACGATTACCCTCGGGACATCTCTGTAGGGTTTGAGAAGGTTCCAACTGACATTGACGCAGCTTTCGCCATACCAGCACCTGGTCACCATGGCAAAGAGAAGGTCTACTTCTTCAAAGGTAACATACACAAACTGGACACAGACGTCAATTCAAGGTCTAGTCCACATTAGTTGAGCTTCATTTTATTGAAATGACGAGGAAACAATTTGATTCCACCAGTGTGTGCCCAGTGGGCAGTATACTGGTAATGTGTGAAACACCAGAAACAGTGTACTGTGGTGAAACCCTTGAGGGGATTAATCACTTGATTTGATCTGACTTCCCAGAAAACCCAAACTGGTTCTGTGAAAGTTCCCAGAACATTTATTAGGTTGTGGCAAAGTGGATTTGAAGGGCCAGTAGGAGGCACTCTTTCCTCTGGTCAAAAACAAAATAAATAATTATATACAGTGGGGAGAACAAGTATTTGATACACTGCCGATTTTGCAGGTTTTCCTACTTATAAAGCATGTAGAGGTCTGTAATTTTTATCATGGGTACACTTCAACTGTGAGAGACGGAATCTAAAACAAAAATCCAGAAAATCACATTGTATGATTTTTTTATAATTAATTTGCATTTTATTGCATGACATAAGTATTTGATCACCTACCAACCAGTAAGAATTCCGTCTCTCACAGACCTGTTCGTTTTTCTTTAAGAAGCCCTTCTGTTCTCCACTCATTACCTGTATTAACTGCACCTGTTTGAACTAGTTACCTGTATAAAAGACACCTGTCCACACACTCAATCAAACAGACTCCAACCTCTCGACAATGGCCAAGACCAGAGAGCTGTGTAAGGACATCAGGGATAAAATTGTAGACCTGCACAAGGCTGGGAGGGCTACAGGACAATAGGCAAGCAGCTTGGTGAGAAGGCAACAACTGTTGGCGCAATTATTAGAAAATGGAAGAAGTTCAAGATGACGGTCAATCTCCCTCGGTCTGGGGCACCATGCAAGATCTCACCTCGTGGGGCATCAATGATCATGAGGAAGGTGAGGGATCAGCCCAGAACTACACGGCAGGACCTGGTCAATGACCTGAAGAGAGCTGGGACCACAGTCTCAAAGAAAACCATTAGTAACACACTACGCCGTCATGGATTAAAATCCTGCAGCGCACGCAAGGTCCCCCTGCTCAAGCCAGCGCATGTCCAGGCCCGTCTGAAGTTTGCCAATGACCATCTGGATGATCCAGAGGAGGAATGGGAGAAGGTCATGTGGTCTGATGAGACAAAAATAGAGCTTTTTGGACTAAACTCCACTCGCCGTGTTTGGAGGAAGAAGAAGGATGAGTACAACCCCAAGAACACCATCCCAACCGTGAAGCATGGAGGTGGAAACATCATTCTTTGGGGATGCTTTTCTGCAAAGGGGACAGGACGACTGCACCGTATTGAGGGGAGGATGGATGGGGCCATGTATCGCGAGATATTGGCCAACAACCTCCTTCCCTCAGTAAGAGCATTGAAGATGGGTCGTGGCTGGGTCTTCCAAAATGACAACGACCTGAAACACACAGCCAGGGCAACTAAGGAGTTGCTCCGTAAGAAGCATCTCAAGGTCCTGGAGTGGCCTAGCCAGTCTCCAGACCTGAACCCAATAGAAAATCTTTGGAGGGAGCTGAAAGTCCGTATTGCCTAGCGACAGCCACGAAACCTGAAGGATCTGGAGAAGGTCTGTATGGAGGAGTGGGCCAGAATCACTGCTGCAGTGTGTGCAAACCTGGTCAAGAACTACAGGAAACGTATGATCTCTGTAATTGCAAACAAAGGTTTCTGTACCAAATATTAAGTTCTGCTTTTCTGATGTATCAAATACTTATGTCATGCAATAAAATGCAAATTAATTACTTAAAAATCATACAATGTGATTTTCTGGATTTTTGTTTTAGATTCCGTCACTCACAGTTGAAGAGTACCTATGATAAAAATTACAGACTTCTACATGCTTTGTAAGTAGGAAAACCTGCAAAAACGTCAGTGTATCAAATACTTGTTCTCCCCACTGTAATATGCATACAGTACCAGTCAAGTTTGGACACACCTACTCATTTTTTGTTTTTGTTTTCAAGACATCAAAAATATGAAAAAACACATGCAATACTGTAGTAACCAAAAAAGTGTTAAACAAATCAAAATATTTTCATATTATTGATTCTTCAAAGTAGCCACCCTTTGGCTTGATGACAGCTTTGCACACTATTGGCATTATCTCAACCAGCTTCCATTTCTTTCCTTCTTAATGCATTTGAGCCAATAAATTGTGTTATAACAAGGTAGGGGTGGTATACAGAAGATAGCCCTATTTGGTAAAAGACCAAGTCCATATTATGGCAGGAACAGCTCAAATAAGCAATGAGAAACAACAGTCCACCATTCCTTTAAGAAATGAACGCCAGTCAATCCGGAAAATGTCCAGTTTCTTCGAGTGCAGTCGCAAAAACCATCAAGCGATATGATGAAACTGGCTCTCATGAGGACCACCACAGGAAAGGAAGACCCATAGTAACCTCTGCTGCATAGGATAAGTTCATTAGAGTTACCAGCCTCAGAAATTGCAGCCCAAATAAGTGCTTCACAGAGTTCAAGTAACAGACACATCTCAACATCAACTGTTCAGAGGAGACTCCTTGTATCAGGCCTTCATGGTCGAATTACTGCAAAGAAACCACTAATAAAGGACAACAATAAGAAGAAGAGACTTGCTTGGGCCAAGAAACACGAGCAATGGACATTAGACCAGTGGAAATCTGCCCATTGGTCTGATGAGTCCAAATTTGAGATTTTGTGTTCCAACTGCCGTATCTTTGTGAGCCGCAGAGTAGGTGAATGGATGATCTCTGCATGTGTGGTTCCCACAATGAAGCATGGAGGAGGAGGTGTGATAGTGTGGGGGTGCTTTGCTGGTGACACTGTCAGTGATTTATTTAGAATTCAAGGTTGTGGAAACATTATGGGATATGACAAGAGATTACCAAAGAGTTTACCAAAACACTAAAACCGTGCACTTGTGCTGACATTCAGATAATGTTTGTATCAGGGTGAATTCCTTTGATTTTGCAAAAATGTTAACAGAACAGCCTCTGTGAGTTCTTTAAAGGTTCCCAGAAAATGTAATTAGGTTGTGGGAACAGTGTGGGTACATTACAAACTTGAACCTGCAATCTTCAGCTCTACAGCCAGATCATTAACCGTCTGCGCCACCAGAGTATTGGTTGAGGTATTGCTGGGGAGTTTCAGTCAAACAGAACACAATTTCTGACTTGTTCAGAATGTTCCCATCCTCTTCATATGATGTGTACTTGTATCAATGTATTTTCAGATTTTCTTTCTTTGTGTGAAAGAAAGTGTTTTTGGATTTGGATAGAGCTTTGTTTAAATAAGTATTATTGTGTATTCCAAAATGTCTTAAATACAGGCTCAGAAACCTCAAACAATATATATATATATATATTTACCTTTCCTCAATTTCAATCAAAACACATACAAATGCATACAAAAAACTATGTTTTAAGGGAATTATTAGCTTTGTCTGAAGCTGAAAAGACGGGAAATTCTAAATCTAATCTATGCATTAACATGGCCATTCAACATACATTACACAGTTCAACTTGTGCTAGAGTACTGTAAATGTATTGATCTACTGTATTTCAACAACAGAGGTTTTCATTGGGAGGTTTTCCAAGACACTATAAGCCTAGTCCTGGACTGAAAAGTGAGATCAATGAAAATCTCTAACCTAAATTGTTTCTAGTCCAGAACTAGGTGTAATCTGTGTCTGTGAAACGGCTCTTAACCCTACATGTGACCTAGCCAAATACGTACCTGGAAGGTTGTTGACAGCTTTTTTATATATTTTGAAGCAATACACTGTTTATGTTCCTGTTGTCGTGTCTTGACTATCATTGTGATGACATGCTGTTTTGTCAAATCGATTACCTAACTTTGAGCTATTACGTGATTGAATTAATCATGCAACAATTAAGTCATTTGTAACCTGGGGCACCACAGAAAAGTTTATTTACGAGTTTGGCGTTTTCCGAATGAACTCTTAAAGATATAAAGATCTCTTACATTTCAGTCGTTAATCAGTCATTCATTAATTGTTACCTTCTATCATGCTCATCTGAACGTCGTAAAATCTGAATATCTGCACGAACCATAGTCTCCATGATGAATCAGTGATACACAAATTGGCTTAATGATTTATTTACTAACTAACTAAATAATCACAGAGAATTACATACACACAAACAGGATAGATTACACATTGATTACTAATCATACCATGAAAAGTACCTAGTGGACTAACCCGATATGACGGCTGGTTACACACAGAAAGGGGGTGGGGAAAGAAAGGGCGGGAGGAGGAGAGACAAAAGAATTCAACTCGTATATACAGTTGAATATTACGCTCATCGTAAATATGGATATTTAGCACCCTAACAACCGCTCATTCATATTTAGAAATGCAAAACATATTTATGCTTATGTCTTTGTCGTCTGTCTGTTAATGGCCGATCAGTCTGTGGAGTGTCTGTTAGAATGGCTCTTCGTTCTGGAAGTGTTGGTAAAAATGTAGACATCAATGTGTCACACAGTGGTGAGAGTTTTTTGTTCTCTCGTCTTCGTTAGACTGGATCCTTCAAAGGTACACACGCGGTGGTCTTCGGTCGAGTTTACTAGGTTAACAGTACTTAAACAGCTGCAGACTGAATGTTCCTGTGTAGTCTCCCATCTTCTTCACTCAAGAGTTTCAGAGAGCTAGAAACATTTTACACGCCAGTAGCTACCCGGCAATGTACTGGTCTATTGTCCAACCATTTGTGACGTCCGGCTTACCGTCTGCCTACTTGGTGTAATGTAAATTTCGTTAGGAGTCCTTTTATAAGCATTCAGGCAAAAGGAGACGCTCCATCGATTTGCTCCAATGTCTGTGCACCCGTGGGCGGAGTTACTGATTGAGCATAAGCATGCTATTAAAAATAATTATCTAATTTCGAAGACTAAAATCACATTTCATCTTTTCACAAATAGTTTCGTATTTAATCATATAAGTTTTACAACATTTAGATGTAAATCTGATAACTAGAATGTGTACCTTTTCAGAGACACAGTTATTTAGTTATATCTGTAATAATATCCCAAAACAACAACTGGTCTGGCATCATAGTTCTTTCAGCATCCACGGACCCTTCCAACTGTTTGAATAACAGAAATATTGTTTCATTATCCAACCTTTTGATGTCACCGTACTGCAAAGTCTTTCTCTGTGATAACAAAAGGGATTTTCAAACTTCCATTTTGGTAGAGTGGTTTAAGAGACTTTAGGTATTTACGACCGTCATAAACCTGTGGTGGGGGAGAAAAAGGGTGGGGGGGGGCTATTATCCTCACCAAACAGGGCAAGTCGTGACACTGTTATAAACAATGGAGTAATACAACCTTATATACTGAACAAAAATATAGATGCAACATGCAACAATTTCAAAGATTTTACTGAGTTACATTTCATATAAGGGAATCAGTTAATTAAAATTAATGAATTAGGCCCTAATCTATGGATTTCACATGACTGAGAACACAGATATGTATCTGTTGGTCACAGATAAATACTTTTTTTTTTTTTTAAGGTAGGGGCATGGATCAGAAAACGAGTCAGTATCTGGTGTGACAGCCATTTGCCTAATGCAGCACGACAAATCTTCTTTGCATAGAGTTGATCAGGATGTTATATTGGCGGGAACTAGTACACAATGTTGTACACATCGATCCAGAGCATCCCAAACATGCTCAATAGGTGACATGTCTGGTGAGTATGTAGGCCATGGAAGAACTGGGAGTTTTCCAGCTTCCAGGAATTGTGTACAGATCCTTGCGACATGGGGCCATGCATTATGATGCTGAAACATGGTGATGGCGGCGGATGAATGGCAAGACAATGGGCCTCAGGATCTTGTCACGGTATCTCTGTGCATTCAAATTGCCATCGATAAAATGCAATTGTGTTCGTTGTCCGTAGCTTATGCTTGCCCATACCATAACCCCACCGCCACCATGGGGCACTCTGTTAACAAAATTGACTTCATAAAACCGCTCAGACACACAATGCCACACGTGGTCTGCAGTTGTGAGGCTGGTTGAACGTACTGCCAAATTCTCTAAAATGGAGGCGGCTTATGGTATAGAACTGAACATACAATTTTCTGGCAACAGTTCTGGTGGACATATCTGCAGTCAGCATGTCAATTGCACGCTCACTCAAAATTTGATCACCTGTGGTATTGTTGTGTGACAAAACTGCACATTTGTGACCGACAGCCTTGATTTGGTAGTAGTAATTGTGTATTTACATTGGATAATAGCAGAGACACAGAGCTACAAAATTGTATATCATAGACTGCATTTAAGGGAACAATGGGAAAGTAATTCTGCTTTGAAATTTGATAAACTTGTAATCTCACTTTTAAGAAAATGGCTTTTGAATGTTTTGTACCTAGTGAAAAGCTCTTCTTTGTCTACACCCATTAAGCATCATTCACACCCTCTTAAGCTTTAGCCCCAACCATCTCGTTTTTCTCTCAGAGTAGGGTTGATCTGAGCGTTCTGACCTAACAACGGCAGTCAAGCACTCAAGCTAACTGACTAACATTGGCTAGCTTGCTATTTTCTTCCAGACACAAAATTTGGATTTGTTTACCTCTGGATAACATGAAACAGCCTAACCAGCTCTGCTGGCAACAATTTAATTACGTTTTTTTGCCGTCGTTTACTGACCGGCCATATTTAATGGGTGTTGTGTTCAGTCATCAGTTATTCTGCGCTCTGGCATACTCAGACTGAATGGTTACTTGCATAGTGAAGCTGGATAGCTAATGTATCTAGATAGCTAGGTAAACAATTAATCTAGCTAGGTAAACAAGGTGTAAGATCATACACATAACATTATCTACCCTGCATGAATCTGCTGGTAGCTAACCAACCAGGTTCATTGTTAGCCAGCTAATATTAGGCTTTAACTAGCATAGCAAATGGCTCTGAGATACGAATAATGACATCATACACATAACATTAGCTAGTGAGCCAGCCAGCTAACGTTAGTTAGTTAAACAATGAACCATAATCCCAACTCATGGCTTTACTACCCTGCATGAATCTGCTGATAGGTCTGTTTTAGGAATCAGCAAAGGCCACTTTACCACTATTGGGTAGCGGAATGACTTTGGGTTCTGAGGACAAAGACTTTCCTCTAGAGTCGGCTAGCCTCGTCAGTAGCTTTCAATGCCATGTTTGTCATTATTGATCGATAACAATAATTTTTCCACCTCTCCCACACTAACTTTACAAAATTCATTTTTTTTTATACATGATATGATGGCTTACTGTTCATTGTTGACATTTCCTGCCTAGGTTTGCCGACATTGCCAATTGACTAATCATAAAAATAATAAGCAACATCAAATGGTTTTGTGATGAATCTGATTCAATGAAAGATTAAGTTGAATTTGTCTTTCTGGCAATAATTTCATTCAAAGTACTCACGTTTTTTTTCCATCATTCTTTATATTATTGATCTTGGCTTCATAATACAGTTTCTTCTTCTTTTTGTTGAATTTTGTCACATAATTTTTCAAGTCAGCCAGTCAGATGTCCAGATTTATTAGCCACTCCTTTTGCCCCATTTCTTTCAACTATACAGTTTTTCAATTCCTCATCATTCCATGGAGCCTTAACAGTTCTAACAGTCAGTTTCTTTGCAGGTTCATGTTAATCAATAATTGGAAGAAGCAATTTCATAAATTCATCAAGTGCAGCATCTGGACCCTTCTTATTAATCACATCAGACCAATTTATTTTTGTTAACATCATCCACATAAGATTCACAGCAAAATAAAAGTTTGATGAAAACCAGTCAATATTCAGGTCCCCAAGAAAGTAGAACTCTCTGTTTACATCACATACAACTATCAAGCATTTCACACATATTATTTAGATAATGACTGTTAGCACCCCAAAAGAAAAGGCTTTAGATGTGCCAGATGAACTTGCAACCACAACACTTCAATAACACTTGACATAAGATCTTCTTTTAGCGTTACAGGGCTCTGAATATATGCAGCAGCACCTCCCCCAGAAGCATTCCTGTCTCTTCTATAGATGTTATATCTTTTTATTGGTATTGCTATATGATCAAATTAATTATCTAAGTGAGTCTCGAAAATGGCTAATATATGAATGTCATCAGCAAGTTATTGATTTCATGAAACATATTTCTAAGGCTACATACAGTGCATTCAGAAAGTATTCAGATGCCTTCCCTTTTCCGGCAATTTGTGATGTTACAGCCTTATTCCAAAATGGATTAAATACATTTTTTCCTTTATCAATTTACACACAATGCCCCATAATGACAAAGCAAAAGCAGGTTTTTAGAAATTGTTGCACATTAAAAAAAAAGTATCAAAGTATTCAGACCCTTTGCTATGAGACTCAATATATTGAGCACCGGTGCATCCTGTTTACATTGATCATCCTTGAGATGTTTCTACAACTTGATTGGAGACCATCTGTGGTAAATTCAATTCATTGGACATGAAATGGAAAGGCACACCCCTGTCTATATAAGGTCCCACAATGCATGTCAGAGCAAAAACTAGGCCATTGGGTCGAAATAATTTTCAGTAGAGCTCTGAGACAGGATTGTGTCGAGGTCCCCAAGAACACAGTGGCCTCCATAATTCTTATATGGAAGAAGTTTGGAACCACTAAGACTCTTCCTAGAGCAGGCTGCCCAGCCAAACTGAGCAATCGGGGGAGAAGGGAAGTGACCTCCTCTGTGGAGATCGGAGAACCTTCCAGAAGGACAACCATCTCTGCAGCACTCTACCAATCAGGCCATTATGGTAGAGTGGCCAGACGGAAGCCACTCCTCAGTAAAAGGCAGATGACAGCCTGCTTGGACTTTGCCAAAAGTCACCCAAAGGGCTCTCAGACCATGAGAAACCAAGTTTGAATCCAAGTCTGATGAATCCAAGTTTGAAGTCTTTGGTCTGAATACCAAGCGTCAATCCTTGAAGAAAACTGGACAGAGGAAGATGTGGCTTTTTCTTTGAAACTCTGCCTAGAAGGCCAGCATCCCGGAGTCGCCTCTTTAATGTTGACGTTGAGACTGGTGTTTTGCAAGTACTACTAAGCTGCCAGTTGAGGACTTGTGAGACGTCTGTTTCTCAAACTAGACACTCTAATGTACTTGTCCTCTTGCTCAGTTGTGCACCGGGGCCTCCCACTCCTCTTTCTATTCTGGTTAGAGGCAGTTTGCGCTATTCTGTGAAGGGAGTAGTACACAATGTTGTACAAGATCTTCAGTTTCTTGGCAATTTCTCGCATGAAATAACCTTCATTTCAGAGACTTTATAGACATTTCAAAGATCTTTGTTTCTGGCCATTTTGAGCCTGTAATCGAACCCACAAATGCTGATGCTCCAGATACTCAACTAGTCTAAAGAAGGCCAGTTTTATTGCTTCTTTAATCAGAAAAACAGTTTTCAGCTGTGCTAACATGATTGAAAAAGGTTTTTCTTAATGATCAATTAGCCTTTTAAAATGATAAACTTAGATTAGCTACCACAACGTGCCATTGGAAAACAGGAGTAATGGTTGTTGATAATGGGCCTCTGTACTCCTGTAGATATTCCATAAAAAATCAGCCGTTTCCAGCTACAATAGTCATTTACAACATTATCAATGTCTACACTGTATTTCTGATCAATTTGATATTATTTGATGTTATTTTAATGGACAAAAAAATTGCTTTTATTTAAAAAACAAGGGCATTTCTAAGTGACCCCAAACTTTTGAACAGTAGTGTATGTGATATTTCAATTTCTTTTTTTAAATAAATTTGCAAATAATTCTAAAAACCTGTTTTTGCTCTAGTCACCCTCCCAAGTAAGCCGCACCAGACGGCTTACTTCCGCACGTGAGACTAGAGATACCCTATCAGGTACAGATGGAAGCAAAAAGCTAATTGTAATTAACTTATAAATAAATAATTATATCAGTCATGGGAGCCTGTGACCTGATAAACCAAACATGTACAGTGGGGAGAACAAGTATTTGATACACTGCCGATTTTGCAGGTTTTCCTACTTACAAAGCATGTAGAGGTCTGTAATTTTAATCATAGGTACACTTCAACTGTGAGAGACGGAATCTAAAACAAAACTCCAGAAAATCACATTGTATGATTTTTAAATAATTAATTTGCATTTTATTGCATGACATAAGTATTTGATCACCTACCAACCAGTAAGAATTCCGGCTCTCACAGACCTGTTAGTTTTTCTTTAAGAAGCCCTCCTGTTCTCCACTCATTACCTGTTTGCACCTGTTTGAACTCGTTACCTGTCTAAAAGACACCTGTCCACACACTCAATCAAACAGACTCCAACCTCTCCACAATGACCAAGACCAGAGAGCTGTGTAAGGACATCAGGGATGAAATTGTAGACCTGCACAAGGCTGGGATGGGCTACAGGACAATAGGAAAGCAGCTTGGTGAGAAGGCAACAACTGTTGGCGCAATTATTAGAAAATGGAAGAAGTTCAAGATGATGGTCAATCTCCCTCGGTCTGGGGCACCATCAATGATAATGAGGAAGGTGGGGATCAGCCCAGAACTACACGGCAGGACCTGGTCAATGACCTGAAGAGAAAACCATTAGTAACACACTACGCCGTCATGGATTAAAATCCTGCAGCGCACGCAAGGTCCCCTTGCTCAAACCAAGGGGAAGTTTGCCAATGACCATCTGGATGATCCATCTGGATGATCCAGAGGAGGAATGGGAGAAGGTCATGTGGTCTGATGAGACAAAAATTATGAGACAAAAATAGAGCTTTTT
Organism: Thymallus thymallus; assembly: GCA_023634145.1. Classification (NCBI taxonomy): domain Eukaryota; kingdom Metazoa; phylum Chordata; class Actinopteri; order Salmoniformes; family Salmonidae; genus Thymallus; species Thymallus thymallus. Next base: position 19,178,874 of record CM042391.1, read on the forward strand.
GGTCTAAACTCCACTCGCCGTGTTTGGAGGAAGAAGAAGGATGAGTACAACCCCAAGAACACCATCCCAACTGTGAAGCATGGAGGTGGAAACATCATTCTTTGGGGATGCTTTTCTGCAAAGGGGACAGGACGACTGCACCGTATTGAGGGAAGGATGGATGGGGCCATATATCGCGAGATCTTGGCCAACAACCTCCTTCCCTCAGTAAGAGCATTGAAGATGGGTCGTGGCTGGGTCTTCCAGCATGACATAGCCAGGGCAACTAAGGAGTGGCTCCGTAAGAAGCATCTCAAGGTCCTGGAGTGGCCTAGCCAGTCTCCAGACCTGAACCCAATAGAAAATCTTTGGAGGGAGCTGAATGTCCGTATTGCCCAGTGACAGCCCCGAAACCTGAGGGATCTGGAGAAGGTCTGTATGGAGGAGTGGGCCAAAATCCCTGCTGCAGTGTGTGCAAACCTGGTCAAGAACTACAGGAAACGTATGATCTCTGTAATTGCAAACAAAGGTTTCTGTACCAAATATTAAGTTATGCTTTTCTGATGTATCAAATACTTATGTCATGCAATAAAATGCAAATTAATTACTTAAAAATCATACAATGTGATTTTATGGATTTTTGTTTTAGATTCCGTCAATCACAGTTGAAGAGTACCTATGATAAAAATTACAGACTTCTACATGCTTTGTAAGTGGGAAAACCTGCAAAATCGGCAGTGTATCAAATACTTGTTCTCCCCACTGTATATCCAACAAGAGTTGAAGGACAGAGGGGTGAACTAGCTAGAACCTTATCTGGTAGGACAAAATAGCATGACTGTGGCTGGCCAGTTTTATAGTTTCTCCCAGTGTTCATCATGTTCTCCTTTTGGTGACAGAGTGACGTTGTGTGGACTAAAACAGCATAAAACCTGGTGTATCACAAAGCATGATCAAATGAATTAGCCATTTACAGTATTTTGAGAAACATTTTTAATTTGGTAGATTTTTTAGGACAAATTAACCAGTTATCTACATTTTGATAAGCAGCCAGCTATAGCTACAGTCGTATGCAAAAGTTTGGGCACCCCTGACAATTTCCATGATTTCCATTTATAAATAATTGGGTGTTTGGATCAGCAATTTCATTTTGATCTATCAAATAACTGATGGACACAGTAATATTTCAGTAGTGAAATGAGGTTTATTGGATTAACGGAAAATGTGCAATATGCATCAAAACGAAATCACATCAATATTTAGTAGAGCCTCCTTTTGCTAAAATAACAGTTCAGTTAGGTTTGATGGTTGCCGAGCATGGACAGCCCGCTTCAAATCATCCCACAGATTCTCAATGATATTCAGGTCTGGGGACTGGGATGGCCATTCCAGAACATTGTACTTGTTCCTCTGCATAAATGCCCGGGTAGATTTTGAGCAGTGTTTTGGGTCGTTGACTTGTTGAAATATCCAGCTCCGGCGTAACTTCAACTTTGTGACTGATTCTTCAACATTATTCCCAAGAATCTGCTGATATTGAGTGGAATCCATGCAACCCTCAACTTTAACAAGATTCCCAGTACCGGCACTGGCCACACAGCCCCACAGCATGATGGAACCCACACCAAATTTTACTGTGGGTAGCAAGTGTTTTTCTTGGAACGCTGTGTTCTTTTGCCGCCATGCATAACGCCCCTTGTTATGACCAAATAACTCAATACTTGTTTCATCAGTCCACAGCACTTAATTCCAAAATGAAGCTGGCTTGTCCAAATGTGCGTTTGTGGCGTGTGTGCAGAAAAGGCTTCTTCCGCATCACTCTCCCGTACAGCTTCTCCTTGTGCAAAGTGCGCTGAATTGTTGAACGATGCACAGTGACACCATCTGCAGCAAGATGATGTTGTAGGTCTTTGGAGGTGGTCTGTGGGCTGTTTTTGACCGTTCTCACCATCCTTTGCCTTTGCCTCTCCGATATTTTAAATGGCCTGCCATTTCTGGCCGTAACAAGAACTGTGCCTGTGGTCTTCCATTTCCTCACTATGTTCCTCACAGTGGACACTGACAGCTTACATCTCTGCGATAGCTTTTTGTAGCCTTCCCCTAAACCATAATGTTGAACAATCTTTGTTTTCAGGTCATTTGAGAGTTGTTTTGAGGCCCCCATGTTGCTACTCTTCAGAGGAGAATCAAAGAGAACAACAACTTGCAATTGGCCACCTTAAATACCTTGTGATTGGATGCACTTGTCTATGAAGTTCAAGGCTTAATGAGTTCACCAAACCGATTGTGTGTTCCAATTAATCAGTGCTAAGTACAAATCAACAGAATGACAAGGGTGCCCAAATCTTTGCATAGCCTATTTTTCACATCTGATTTAATTTCATACAACTTAATATTGCTACACTAAAAATCTTTGTCTGGACAATACCCCAGTACTCAGAATTTATTAGAAAATGAATGGCATGCCACTGTGATCATTTTCTGTGACGAAATTATTATGCAGCCTCAGAGGGGTGCCCAAACTTTTGCATACGACTGTATATTTTGTATTATTTTATTTAACCTTTGTTTAACTAGGCAAGTCAGTTATGAACAAATTCTTATTTACATTGACGGCCTACCCACTAACTCAGATGACGCTGCGCCAATTGTGCGCCGCCCTATGGGACTCCCGATCACAGCCGGCTGATACAGCCTGGGATCGCACCAGGGTCTGCAGTGACGCCTCAAGCACTGAGATGTAGTGCCTTAGACCGCTGCACCACTGGGGAGCCCTATAGCTAGCTGGTAGCTTGCTAGCTAGTAAGTTCCCCTGCCAATTTCAACCTAAAGAAATGTGTTAAGAACTTTTAAAGAACATAAAAATATATTCTTGGAACTTTCTTGTAACATCAGATTAATGTTTTTTTGCACCCTAAAAGAAACATTGTATAATGTTATATTAACAGAACTAGGAATGTTCCCGGTTTGCTCTGTTAATTTAATTGCTTTAACTGACTTGAATTGATGTAACCGTTAATTTCTCCCTACCCAGGGGACCAGTACTACCAGTATGAGTTCAAGCACCAACCGTCTCACGAAGAATGTGTACGCTTGACTAAGTCTTCCCCCTCTGTGCTCTTCACGCGCTACACCAACCTGTACTGTGACGATACCTGGGAGAACCTTTTCACAATGCTTTTCCAAGGCCGTAAGACACAGCTGTGTTTTTGTGTGTGTTTGTGTACGTCTGTCTGTCTGTCTGTCTGTCTGTCTGTCTGTCTGTCTGTCTGTCTGTCTGTCTGTCTGTCTGTCTGTCTGTCTGTCTGTCTGTCTGTCTGTCTGTCTGTCTGTCTGTCTGTGTGTCAAAGTGTCTTTAACTCTGCCTAACTTAAAGTAACTCCTACCATCTCTTTTTGCAGTGCAGGGCCACAAAAAGGGCCCACGCTTCATCAATAAAGACTGGGTGGGGATCAAATCCCCCATAGACGCTGCCATGGTGGGTCGTCTCTACATCAGCAATAAACCCACACCCTCCCCATCCCCCGCCCCTAGGAAAAGAGCCAATAGGAGGAGGAAGGACAGGAGGCGGGGCCAGAGAGGCAGGGCCAGACAGAGTCGCTCTGCGTACTTTGAGGACTTTTTTTTGGATGACGACTACTGGTAGATATAGTACTCTAGCCTAATGCAGTGCAGGCTTTTGTGCCATCCCAGCACTGATGACTGGTACTGTACTTACTCGTATCACACCGCAGCAACTGTGTATACCTTATCTGGTGCGCTGGGCTGAAATAAAACCCTGCACAAGCCAGTGCTTTTTACAAAGGCTTTTGTAAGGCCAATTCTCTTCATTTCTCTATATGTGATGATTTGATGATGTTTGATTGTTCACATGGTATCGAGAGGCAAAGATCTTAGGGGAGATTCTGAGCTGATAACATTGCTTTGTGTGTGTCTGTTTGACAGGATGGGAGGAGACTTCACCTATGACACTGACTACAGTGACTACACTCCCCCACACACTACACACGACAAGACACTGCCTGTACAGAATGTCTACTTTTTCAAGAAAGGTAGCAGTACACACACACACATACACACTTCACATTCACATTCACATGCGCGCACACACAAACATAGGCATCCAACTCACACACACACCCATACATACACACACATACATCAGACCTGGGTTCAAATACATTTTATTATTTGTCATTTAAAAAATACATGTTCTGTGTATTTAAAGTATTTTCAAATAATTTTCTATAAATAGCTTAATATTTGAAAGTATTTTACTATTTTCAAATGCATGGGTTAAATGCATGGGAATGTATGTGAGGCAGTGTATATGAGTATTTTCAAATACATGCCAATACTTTCCAAGTGTATTTCCAACTACTTGTCTTTACAAATACAACATATCTGAATACTTCCTTTGAAATGGATATAAAAGTTATTGAGATATTTGAAATTGTATTTGGACCCAGGTCAGACACACACACGCATCCTACTCATTATACACACTCATCACATACACACACAGCTTCTTGTTCTGATCATCAGTTTATTTGTTTGTTTTCTGCCACCAGATAAATACTACAGGGTGGATCTCCAGACCAAAAGCATTGACTTCGCCAGCCCTCCGTACCCACGATCCATTGCGAAGTACTGGCTGGGCTGCAAACAGGAGTCCGACTGGGCAGAGAAGAGATAGACGGACGGACGGACAGACGGACAGACAGTACCAGCCGATGGCAGAGAAGAGATTTTAAAAAAGCGATAGACAATAAAAGCCGATGATGACTGTTGTTACATAAGTTCAATGCAGCTGATCTAATCATAATGGTAGTTTACTATGAAATTTGTATTTTAGGTTGGCATAATACAATAAAAGGTTAATGATTTGTGTCTCTCTGTTGCCTTGTGTCCTCTCTTTCTATTTCTAATATGGGTAATCAGTTTTTGGCACCCTATTCTCTATATAGTGCATTACTTTTTACCAGGGACCATTGATCTCTGCTCTAAAGTAGTGCACTATGTAGGGAATAGAGTGCCATTTCAGACACACTATAAGAAATTACCTCAAGCAGAGAGATTGTTGTTTATTTTAAGGCAATGGTCAAAGTATCAAAATGTTTGTTTGTCTTAAATTCTTTGTTGTTGGTGTAATTCATTCTTTATTTCATCATATTTTAAATAACTAATAATACAATTTATGACAGTCAGAAAGTCATTATGACCATCCTGGTCACTTTACTTGGACTAAGAAAATACACTTTATGACACTGTCAAGTATTATGAACATCATAAACTGTTCATAATTATATAAGCCAGATAGGCCTATCACGTACAGTACCAATCAAAAGTTTGGACACACCTACTCATTTCAGGTTTTTTCATTCTTTTTACTATTTTCTACATTGTAGAATAATAGTGAAGACACCACAACTATGAAATAACACATATGGAATCATGTAGTAACCAAAAAACTGTTAAACAAATCAACATATATTTTACATTTGAGATTCTTCAAAGTAGCCACCCTTTGCCTTGATGACAGCTTTACACACTCTTGGCATTCTCTCAACCAGCTTCATGAGGCAGTCACCTGGAACGCATTTCAATGAACACGTGACAAGGTAGGGTTGGTAAAAGACCAAGTCCATATTATGGCAAGAACAACTCAAATAAGCAAAGAGAAATGACAGTCCTTCATTACTTTAAAACATGAAGGTCAGTCAATCCGGATAATTGAAAGTTTCTTCAAGTGCAATCGCAAAAACCATCAAGCTCTATAATGAAATGGGAGGACCGCCACAGGAAAGGTAGACCCAAAGTCACCTTTGCTGCAGAGTATAGGTTCATTAGAGTTACCACCCTCAGAAGTTGCAGCCCAAATAAATGCTTCACAGAGTTCAAGTAACAGACACATCTCAACATCAACTGTTCAGAGGAGACTGTGTGAATCAGGCCTTCATGGTCAAATTGCTGCAAAGAAACCACTACTAAAGGAGAAGAAGAAGAGATTTGCTGGGGCCAAGAAACACGAACAATGGACAATAGACCAGTGGAAATTTGTCCTTTGGTCTGATGAGTCCAAATTTGAGATTTTTGGTTACAACCAAAAATCGCAGAGTAGGTAAACGGAGAGTAGGTAAACGGAGAGTAGGTGAGACGCAGAGTAGGTAAACGGATGATCTCTGCATGTGTGGTTCCCACCGTGAAGCATGGAGGAGGTGGTGTGATGGTGTGGGGGTGCTTTGCAGGTGACACTGTCTGTGATTTATTTAGAATTCAAGGCACACTTAATCCGCATGGCTACCACAGCATTCTGCAGTGATACACCATCCCATCTGGTTTGCGCTTAGTCGTAGTATCATTTGTTTTTAAACAGGACAATGACCCAACACACCTCCAGGCTGTGTAAGGGCTATTTGACCAAGAAGGCGAGTGATGGAGTGCTGCATAAGATGACCTGGCCTCGACTATCACCTGTCCTCAACCCAATTGAGATGGTTTGGGATGAGTTGGACCGCAGAGTGAAGGAAAAGCAGCCAACAATTTCTCAGCATATGTGGGAACTCTTTCAAGACTGTTGGAAAAGCATTCATCATGAAGCTGGTTGGGGAGAATGCCATGAGTGTGCAAAGCTGTCATCAAGGGAAAGGGTGGCTACTTTGAAGAATCTCAAATATAATATATATTTTGATTTGTTTAACACTTTTTTGGTTACTACATGATTCCATGTGTTATTTCATATTTTTAATGTCTTCACTATTATTCAACAATGTAGAAAATAGTAAAAATAAAGAAAAACCCTTGAATGAGTAGGTGTGTCCAAACTTTAGAAACTATTGTATGTTAATGTGATATTTCAGTTTTTTATTTTTTATAAATTTGCTAAAAAATCTAAAACCCTGTTATTACTTTGTCATTATGAGATATTGTATGTAGATTTATGACGGGAAAAAACTATTTCCTCCATTTTAGAATAAGGCTTTAAACTCTACAGGATTGTGTCCCACTCTCAGGACGGTTGAGCTAACTTGTGCTAATGTGATTAGCATGACATTGTAAGTAACAAGAACATTTCCCAGTACATAGACATGTGGGCAGAAAGCTTAAATTCTTGTTAATCTAACTGCATTGTCCCATTTAAAGTAGCTATTACAGTGAAATAATGACATGCTATTGTTTGAAGAGAGTGCACAGTTACTGTATGTACCAATAGTCAAATTTGGGCAGACTTGATACAACATTTTGAAGTAATGCAATGGTTCATTGGATAGGTCTAAAAGTTTGCACATACACTGCTGCCATCTAGTGGCCAAAATCTAAATTGCGCCTGTATTTGGGGATTTTCTCCCATTCTTCCTTGCAGATTTTCTCAAACTCTGTTGTAAAATGGAGAGCAGCGGTGAATAGTAATCTTCATGTTTTTCCACAGATTATCAATTGGATATATATTTGGCTGGGACAGTCTATGACTTTCACATTCTTGTTCTGAAGCCATTCCAGCGTTGCTTTGGCTGTATGCTTGGGGTCTTTGTCCTGTTGGAATGTAAATCATTTTCACTCTGAAGCAGGTTCTCATAAAGGATGTGCCTGTATTTGGCTCCATACATTGTTCCATCTATCCTAATGCATGTACTTTTTTATTGAAAATGTATTGAAAATGAAATAAAGAAATATCTCATGTTAAACACTATTACTTTCCATGCTACTTATTATGTGACTTGTTAAGCAAATGTTTACTCCTGCATTTGTTTAGGCTTGCCATTACAAAGGGGTTGAATACTTATCGACTCAAGAAATTTCAGCTTTTCATTATTTATTAATTTAAAAAGGAATGTTTAAAGACATTATTCCACTTTAACATTATGGAGTATTCTGTGTAGGCCAGTGACACAAAATCTAAATTGAATACATTTTTATTCAGGATGTAAAAACAAAATGTGGAAAAAGTCAAGGGGTACAAATACTTTCTCAAAGCACTGTATCTCATAAGGTTATGCAGGGATTTATTTTGCAAAGTCAGGGCCAAAATGCCTTTCTAATGTGATAGGCCTGTCATGAAATTTTGTCAGCAGGTGATTGTCAAGCAAATAACTGCCGGTCTCATGGTAAATGACCGTTAATTAACATAAACACGTTTAGCATCTCCTTGCTTCCACGCACAGCCTACAAGCCACTGATGCAGACCTTTGGAACATCTACATTTTAAAAAGCCTAATAAATCCATGTAATATAGCCTACACCATCACAATACATCCATTATTTATTTTAAACAGGTCTAAATAAATATATTCACCTTTATTTAACCAGGTAGGCCAGTTGAGAACAAGTTCTCATTTACAACTGCTACCTGGCCAAGACAAAGCAAAGCAGTGCGACAAAAAACAACGCAGAGTTACACATGGGAAATAAACAAACGTACAGTCAATAACACAATAGAAAATGTATATACAGAGTGCAAATGTAGTGCAAGATGCAGTGAGGTTAGGAAGGTATTACAATAAATAGGCCATAGTGGCGAAATAAATTACAGATTAGCATTAACACTGGAATGATGGATGTGCAAATGATGATGCGCAAATAGAAATACTGGAGTGCAAAATGAGCGGAAGTAAAAAATAAATATGGGGATGAGGTAGTAGGGTGGGCTATTTACAGAAGGGCTATATACAGGTGCAGTGATTGATAAGCAGCTTTGAGAGCTGATGCTTAAAGTTAGTGAGGGAGATAGGAACCTCTAGCTTCAATGATTTTTGCAATTCGTTCCAGTCATTGGCAGCAGAGAACTGGAAGGAATGGCGGCCAAAGGAGGTGTTGGCTTTGGGGGTGGTCAGTGAAATATACCTGCTGGAGTGCATGCTACGGGTGGGTGTTGCTGTGGTGATCAGCGAGCTGAGATAAGGCGGGGATTTACCTAATAAAGACTTATAGATGACCTGGAGCCAGTGGGTTTGGCGACGAATATATAGTGAGGGCCAGCCAACGAGAGAATACAGGTCAAAGTGGTGGGTAGTACAGCGGGTGAAATAAGTATTGAACACGTCACCATTTTTCTCAGTAAATATATTTCCAAAGGTGCTATTGACATGACATTTTCACCAGATGTTGGTAACAACCCAAGTAATCCATACATACAAAGAAACCAAAACAAATAAGTTCAGAAATTAAGTTATGTGTAATAATGTGAAATGACACATGGAAAAAGTATTGAACACACTTACTGATATTTATTTAATACTTTGTACTAAAGCCTTTGTTGGTAATGACAGCTTCAAGACGCCTCCTGTATGGAGAAACTAGTCGCATGCATTGCTCTGGTGTGACTTTGGCCCATTCTTCCACACAAACAGTCTTCAAATCTTGAAGGTTCCATGGGCCTCTTCTATGAATCTTGATCTTCAGTTCTTTCCATAGATTTTCAATGGGATTTAAGTCAGGTGATTGGCTGGGCCATTCTAGCAGCTTGGGATCCTTGTCTTGCTGAAATGTCCACCCTTGTTTCATCTTCATCATCCTGGTAGATGGCAGCATATTTTTGTCAAGAATGTCTCTGTAAATTTGCCCATTCATCTTTCCTTCAATTATGTGAAGTTTGCCAGTACCATTTGCTGAAAAGCAGCCCCACACCATGATGTTCCCACCTCCAAACTTCACTGTTGGTATGGTGTTTTTAGGGTGATGTGCAGTGCCATTTCTCCTCCAAACATGGTGTGTATTATGACATCCAAACAGTTCAATTTTGCTCTCATCTGACCCCACTATATCCTTCCAGTATTTCACTGGCTTTTCCAAATGTTGTGCAGCAAACTTTAAACGAGCTTCAACATGCTTTTTTTTCAGCAATGGAGTCTTGCGTGGTGAGCGTGCATACAGGCCATGGCGGTGGAGTGCATTACTTACTGTTTTCTTTGAGACAACAGTACCTGCTAATTGCAGGTCTTTTTGAAGCTCTCCACAAGTGGTCCTTGGCTCTTGGACAACTCTTCTGATTATTCTTTTCACTCCTCTGTCAGAAATCTTGCGAGGAGCACATGGTCGAGGCAAATTTATGGTGAAATGATTGTCTTTCCACTTCCATATTATGGCCCCAACAGTGCTCAATGGAACATTCAGAAGCTTAGAAATGCCATCATTATGTTTTGCAACAATTAGGTTGCGAAGGTCTTGAGACAGCTCTTTGCTTTTACCCATCATGAGATGTGTCTTGTGTGACACCTTGGCAATGAGACTTTTTTGTAGGCCATCAGTTGGGACTGAACCAGCTGATATTAATTTGCACTGACAGGGGGCTGGATTGCTTTTTAATTACTGATAGTTTTCAGCTGTTGTCTTGGCTTTCCATGCCTTTTTGCACCTCCCTTTCTTCATGTGTTCAATACTTTTTCCCTGTGTCATTTCACATTATTACACATAACTTAATTTCTGAACTTATTTGTTTTGGTTTCTTGTATGTATGGATTACTTGGGTTGTTACCAACATCTGGTGAACATTTCATGTCAATAGCACCTTTGGAAATATATTTACTGAGAAAAATGGTGACGTGTTCAAAACTTATTTCACCCGTTGTATATGGGGCTTTGGTAACAAAACGGATGGCACTGTGATAGACTACATCCAATTTGCTGAGTAGAGTGTTGGAGGCTATTTTGTAAATGACATCGCCGAAGTCAAGGATCGGTAGGATGGTAAGTTTTACAAGGGCATGTTTGGAAGCATGAGAGAAGGAGGCATTGTTTGCGAAATAGGAAGCCGATTCTAGATTTAATTTTGGATTGGAGATGGTTAATGTGAGTCTGGAAGTTGAGTTTACAGTCTAACCAGACACCTAGGTATTTGTAGGTGTCCACGTATTCTAAGTCAGACCCGTCGAGAGTAGTGATGATAGTCCGGTGGGCGGGTGCGGGCAACGTTCGATTGAAAAGCATGCATTTAGTCTTACTAGCATTTAAGAGTAGTTGGAGGGCATGGAAGGAGTGTTGTATGGCATTGAAGCTTGTTTGAAGGTTAGTTAACACAGTGTCCAAAGAGGGGCCAGATGTATACAGAATGGTGTCGTCTGCGTAGAGATGGATCAGAGAGTCACCAGCAGCGAGAGCAACATCGTTGATGTATATAGAGAATAGGGTTGGCCCGAGAATTGAACCCTGTGGCACCCCCATAGAGACTGCCAGGGGACCGGACAGCAGGCCCTCCGATTTTACACAGTGAACTCTGTCTGAGAAGTAGTTGGAGAACCAGGCGAGGCAGTCACTTGAGAAACCAAGGCTGTTGAGTCTGCCAATAAGAATGCGGTGATTGACAGAGTCGAAAGCCTTGGCCAGGTCGATGAAGACGGATGCACAGTACTGTCTTCTATCGATGGCGGTTGTGATATCGTTAAGTACCTTGAGCATAGCTGAGGTGCACCCATGACCAGCTCGGAAACCAGATTGCATAGCAGAGAAGGTACGGTCAGTGATCTGTTTATTAACTTGGCTTTCGAAGACTTTAGAAAGGCAGGGCAGGATGGATATAGGGCCTCATGTTGGGCCCTGATCTGTCTATGCCATATGGCTGTGGGCTACACTAGTTGATTTAGCAGACAAGATTTGCTTAGAATTATGTGGCATTATTTTATATTATTTTATAGAATGAAGAATACAATTGAACATAGCTGAATAAAATAGAAAATATTTTCTCCAAAGGATTTGAGGGAGTGTTCACATGCAGCTATTCTGTGTTGAGCGGTTAACAAAGAAACAGGTACTCCTATAATTTACAGTTATTTATGTAACTTTAGTTGTTCTACAAATGTTGGGCTATATGTTTTCATTTAATTTTGAATACCTTCTAAGGATGCATAATCTAAAGATTATTTGAAATAAGTGAAATAAGCATGAAAGGCATGAGCTCTGCTTTGTTTTTTTGCGCAGGCTGTACACATTTCATCAGTCTCTCATTCACAATTTGACAAGCACTTGATAATGCCCCCTTATCCAGTGGTCTAAAACACTGCATCTCAGTGCTAGAGGTGTCACTACAGACAACCTGGTTAAAATACAGACTGTATCACAACCAGCCGTGATTGGGAGTCGCATAGGGTGGCACACAATTGGCCCAGCGTCGTCCGTGTTTGGCCGGTGTAGGCCGTCATTGTAAATAAGAATTTGTTCTTAACTGACTTGCCTAGTTAAATAAAGTTTAAAGTTTAGCATCAAAAAACCTTTTTTAAGCAATGAGCCTGACGCAACAGATGAGAAAGTTTAGCTTAAAATGTTGATAAACTATTAGGCTATTTCTTCACACTATGCATGTAATGCTTTTATTATAAAGGTGCATTTATTTTTATGGTGAAACATATCTTCCCCAAACTTGAAACTCACGCTGTGTATGTATGCCAGCTCTACACCCGTTGTAAAGCGGATTCGTGTGCTTCATTTTAAGAAGTTATTTGGCCACCTTATCAAAACATGTAGGCCTATGGGCAAATATAGGCCTACATGAAGTGTGTGAATATGATTTGTAAAAAGTAAACAAAAAAAAAGTGATATATCATTCACAAGTGACATTCACTAATATTGTCACCCATCACATTGTTCTTGATTTAATCTTGTTTTTACATATACTATATAATATATGTGTGGAATTTGTTTTGGAATAGGCTACGTCTGTGAAAGGCGTCAATACAGACACGGGTTCGATCCCAGGCTGTATCACAACTGGCCATGATAGGGAGTCCCATAGGGCGGCACACAATTGGTCAAGCCTCATCCAGGTTAGGGGAGTGTTTGGCCGGGGGGCCGGCTTTACTTGGCTCATAGCACTCTAGCGATGGATCATTATCATGCACCTGACTCGAAACGGGCAGTAGAAAAAATACATCATCTATGCACTTAAATAGCGAATGAAGGACGCTTTTCCCATTGTTCATTTTCATGCCAGCCAGGTAGGCTATACTCCTGTTGTTAAGAGAAGCAATGTGCTTAATATTAGGAAAGTTGAGAAATAAATATAGTAGGCCTAGCCTATAGAAAGCTGATGGGATCCTCCTCTTTTTAATTGAGGCCATCACTCTGTTTTCTCACACAATTGCATAGCCTATAGAAATGTTGCGCAACATGAGCTCATGGGCTGTCATGAAGTGTTTGATTAGATTTTCGATTACATTTGCATTGATGTCAGAGTAATTAGAGGGACAATAGAGTGCTGAGTACTATTAATGACCATCAGCAGCATCAGAGCTTGGAGAAGCCTAATTACCGTGACTAAACGGTCGCATTGAATTTGACTGTCGTCATGACCGCTGGGGTGGCGGTAATACGGTCACCATAACAGCCCTAGATAGGCCTAACGTAAGTTTATGAAGTGGAAATGTATTTTAATATGTTTGCATCAAATACCCTTGCATCAAATACCCTACCTCGCTTGAAAGTCATGTATTGATGAAATATATCATAAGTGAAGAATGATGATCACTGGCAATCAACAGCTGCAGTGTTGCTCATCGGATTACCCCATATCATGGAATAGGCTACGTGTGTGAAAGTTTATTAAGACAAAGGGCAGACACTTGGAATTATTTGATTTGTCCCTCTCCCACAGTGCCGTCGCCCAGCTGAGTGCACGACCCGTGAGTACCCGTGAGGAGCGTAATCATCGTGCGCACCTTCTCCCGATCCGACACTGGCAAGTCGCCCAGATACAAATCACACTGGAGAAGGAACCCACGACAACCCTCCGGATTGCCATCGTACTTCTCCGGACTGGCTCTCTGGAGTTCTCCTCCCGAGACGTGACGAGATTCGACACGACCAGGTGTTTGGCCAAGATCTCACGATACATGGACCCATCCATCCTTCCCTCAATACGGTTCAGTCGTCCTGTCCCCTTTGCAGAAAAGCATCCCCAAAGAATGATGTTTCCACCTCCATGCTTCACGGTTGGGATGGTGTTCTTGGGGTTGTACTCATCCTTCTTCCTCCAAACACGGCGAGTGGAGTTTAGACCAAAAAGCTCAATTTTTGTCTCATCAGACCACATGACCTTCTCCCATTCCTCCTCTGGATCATCCAGATGGTCATTGGCAAACTTCAGACGGGCCTGGACATGCGCTGGCTTGAGCAGGGGGACCTTGTGTGCGCTGCAGGATTTTAATCCATGACGGCGTAGTGTGTTACTAATGGTTTTCTTTGAGACTGTGGTCCCAGCTCTCTTCAGCTCATTGACCAGGTCCTGCCGTGTAGTTCTGGGCTGATCCCTCACCTTCCTCATGATCATTGATGCCCCACGAGGTGAGATCTTGCATGGTGCCCCAGACCGAGGGAGATTGACCGTCATCTTGAACTTCTTCCATTTTCTAATAATTGCGCCAACAGTTGTTGCCTTCTCGTTATTGGACTTAACCTACGTAGGCATTCACTCAGGAATGCATATTAGTATCCTGCCAGTTGCACCTTTTCTCATTGCTTTTAGTATCTCTTCCTGTCATTTACCTGTACAGTTTGTGTAAACATGCAAGTATTCACTTATCTGTAAATATAACTGTATACCTAACTGTACAGCTAATTTAACCATGCAAAATTTTCCCTTACCTGTTCATTTACCCAGTCTGTCTATTAAGTAAACTATTATTACCCTCTCTCATATCATACGCATTTTTAGCTATTGAAGTATTTCTCTGCCTTCGACCTGTATAGTATAGTTAACCATCCAACATCCACCAATGTATAGTGTACATATTCAGCCAACCACTCATACTATGCAATGTCTCTTTTTATAGCTTTTTTTTGCACTCCAGATATCTTGTATTTCTATACTTTTTCATACTGCCGCTCTATGTATCATGTACCGTGTATCTGTCTTTTGTGTACTTTCGTTGTGGCATTTTGCACCTGCCCTATGTTTTGTTGTAGCTGCTTGACAATGAAATTTCCCCCCCGGGGGATCAATAAAGTACCTATCTATCTATCTATCTATCTATCTATCTATCTATCTATCAAGCTTCTTGCCTATTGTCCTGTAGCCCATCCCAGCCTTGTGCAGGTCTACAATTTTATCCCTGATGTCCTTACACAGCTCTCTGGTCTTGGCCATTGTGGAGAGGTTGGAGTCTGTTTGATTGAGTGTGTGGACAGGTGTCTTTTATACAGGTAACGAGTTCAAACAGGTGCAGTTAATACAGGTAATGAGTGGAGAACAGGAGGGCTTCTTAAAGAAAAACTAACAGGTCTGTGAGAGCCGGAATTCTTACTGGTTGGTAGGTGATCAAATACTTTTTGATCATGCAATAAAATGCTAATTAATTATTTAAAAATCATACAAAGTGATTTTCTGGATTTTTGTTTTAGATTCCGTCTCTCACAGTTGAAGAGTACCTATGATAAAAATGACAGACCTCTACATGCTTTGTAAGTAGGAAAACCTGCAAAATCGGCAGTGTATCAAATACTTGTTCTCCCCACTGTATATATATATATAAGACACTGCTGGAACTGCCCCGGCAGAGCTCCTGATCGACATGTGTACTATGGTGCATTGAGTTGGTTGGATCCTCTCCAGCGTGCTGACAATAAACAATGATTCATAAAAAGATTGACTTCGAGTGTCCCTGTGTAAAAGAATTTCCACGACATCCACATCACCAACAAACTATCATGGTCCAAACACACCAAGACAGTCGTGAAGAGGGCACGACAAAACCTATTCCCCCTCAGGAGACTGAAAAGATTTGGCATGGGTCCTCAGATCGTCAAAAAGTTCTACAGCTGCACCATCGAGAGCATCCTGCTGGTTGCATCACTGCCTGGTATGGCAACTGCTCGGCCTGCGACCGCAAGCCACTACAGAGGGTAGTGCATACGGCCCAGTACATCACTGGTGCCAAGCTTCCTGCCATCCAGGACCTCTAGACCAGGAGGTATCAGAGGAAGGCCCTAAAAAATTGTCAAAGACTCCAGCCACCCTAGTCATAGACTGTTCTCTCTGCTACCGCACGGCAAGCGGTACCGGAGCACCAAGTCTAGGTCCAAAAAGCTTTTCAACAGCTTCTACTCCCAAGCCATAATACTCCTGTATATAGCCTTGTTATTTTACTGCTGCTATTTTACTGCTGTTATTTAAAAAACATACTTATCTTTCTTAAAACTGCATTGTTGATTAAGGGTGTAAGTAAGCATTTGTTGTATTCTGGGCATGTGACAAATAAAACTTGATTTGATTTGAAATTGGCTGGATGTCCTTTGGGTGGTGGATAATTCTGGGTACACACGGGAAACTGTTGAGCGTGAAAAACCCAGCAGCTTTGCAGTTCTTGACACAAACTGGTGCGCCTGGCACCTACTACCATACCCTGTTCAAAAGCACTTAAATCTTTGGTCTTGACCATTCACCCTCTGAATGGCACACATATACAATCCATGTCTCAATTGTCTCAAGGCTTAAAAATCCTTCTTTAACCTGTCTCCTCCCCTTCATCTACACTGATTGAAGTGGATTTAACAAGTGACATCCATAAGGGATCATAGCTTTCACATGGATTCACCTGGTCAGTCTATATCATGGAAAGAACATGTTTTGTATACTCAGTGTATATTTCTCTCAAAACTGGAGGTAGCAAATGTTAAAAAGGTAAAACTAACATGCCTCCAGTGTTTGTAGTTGCATTCTTCCTTCTCACCCTTGTATCATCCAGCCCTCCTGAAAGATATCTCATGTAGTGTGACTTCGGCATTCAGTTGACATTCAAATGTGAATCAAATTTGTCAAAATATAGATTCACCTGTTCAGATATGTCATGGGAAGAGTAGGTGTCCTTAATGTTTTGTACACTCAGTGTATATTCCATATCTCACAATCGATTGGGGTTCCCAAATTGAGTATGTTGCGAAAGAGACCCTGGTCTCAATGGTGACTCCCTGTTAAAATAAAGGTAAAACAAAAATTCAAAATGTTCGCTGCAACAGAACGTTTATTTTCTTCCATAGATTGTCATTACTTCACAAAGTTCTATCCAGCGCTGCAGTGGGTTGGTGGCGGGGGTGCTGCATAACCTTGTGATGTAGCTCTCCCTCGCGCTCCCTGAATGAGAGAGTTGCGCACTTTGACAGACAGTCTAACAGTCAGAGAGGTTTAGGTATTTTAACACATTTAACACATCGTTCCCCTTTCAAGCTGCTGTCATAAACACACGTCAACTGGTAGTCAAAAACATTCACACATGCAGGATGAACGAACCTTCCACACATACACTGTACACACAAATGTCATATCTCTCTCTCTCTCACACACACACACAAACACTGACCTCTCCTCTCAGGGTGTGTGATGTTGGGCAGGGTGGTGTGGGTGGGGTTAGTGGAATCAGCCCTAACCTTTTACTTCTGGGCATTCTGGGCTCTGGCCTCCCTTTGCTCCTGGTACCGCTCAGCATAACCCTTACACACTGCCTGGCATCTGGTTGCACACACACACACACAGAAATACACAGAGAGACACACATTAACACACACACACACACACACACTATTAATAAACACACATATGCATGTTAACACTACCGCTCAGAGTAGCTCTTACACTCCACCTGACATCTGATACACATACATTAATTAACAAACACTAACACATAAGCACATTTATTATTGGTTACTCACATCTTCCTGCAAGGTAGAGGTGCTCCAGGGGCAGGGCCTCTGCTCTCTGGCCTAGTCTGGGTGCTCTCTGCTGGGTCTCGGCCGACTTGCTGTGGGGGTCCGTCCTGGATGGGGGGCAACACTACCTGAGGAGGGGAGAGGAGCGGGTGTGTTACAGAGAGGGGTGTGCGTGTGTGTGTGTGTGTGTGTGTGTGTGTGTATGGGAGCTGGTGTGCATGTTTGCTATGCCA
This sequence comes from Thymallus thymallus, assembly GCA_023634145.1. Lineage (NCBI taxonomy): Eukaryota > Metazoa > Chordata > Actinopteri > Salmoniformes > Salmonidae > Thymallus > Thymallus thymallus. The sequence goes on from CM042391.1 coordinate 19,196,711, forward strand.
CACTGTAAAGAGCATTGTTCTCACCTGCATTCTCATTGGTCGATGTGGCCCAGTCATTTCCTGGTAAGGTGTCGCCTTGTAAACATCCTCCTCTGATGCTGCTCCATAGCCCCGCCCCAGCCACTGGCCACATTGTTGGCCCTGGGATAACATAACAAGCGGTTGCAGGTCATATAAAACCTTTTCGATATATGTATGTACTAATCAGAGCTGTCCTATGGCTTTTATAAATAACTCACTATACTATATTTAAAGCGAGCATGTCATTTGGCGGTTTCTAAACTCATGTTGAGGCCGCTCTCAGAGGAGCAGCCACAGCAGTACAGGACAGGGTGCCAGGGGTAACCCATCGTTGGGTCCTACATTAAACAAACAATAGGTAAGGTGTCCTACCTAGTTTATCCTTTACAGTATATCCTTGCTTTAGTCTAACGGTGTGAAATGTCTTGTACTTATAGAGTTATAAAAGGCAAGATGGGGTGTTTGTAAGCGGGGAGAGTAGTAAAGTGTTGTACTCCACTCACAGGCATGTTGTTGTATCTGCAGGGATACGGTACAGGGTGGTGGTAGGCCCCACCCCAGGCACCATGCATGGACAGACCAGAGGTACTACTGCTATTAGTGTGGGGAGAGCTAGAGATCACCCTGCCATAGAAGAAGAAGAAGAAGAAGAAGAAGAAGAAGAAGAAGAAGAAGAAGAAGAAGAAGAAGAAGAAGAAGAAGAAGAAGAAGAAGAAGAAGAAGAAGAAGAAGAAGAAGAAGAAGAAGAAGAAGAAGAAGAAGAAGAAGAAGAAGAAGAAGAAGAAGAAGAAGAAGAAGAAGAAGAAGAAGAAGAAGAAGAAGAAGAAGAAGAAGAAGAAGAAGAAGAAGAAGAAGAAGAAGAAGGACACTCTTAGAAAAAAGGTGCTACAGTATCTAGAACCTAAAAGGGTTCTTCGGCTGTTACCATAGTAGAACCCTTTGAATAATAATTTTGGTTCAAGGTAGAACCCTTTTGAGTTCCATGTAGAACCCTTAACACAGAGGGTTCTACATGTGACCCAAAAGAGTTCTACCTGGAACCAAAAAGGGTTATCCTATGGGGACAGCCGAAGAACCCTTTTGGAAGAGTGAAGTAGCCTACCTCTCCAGATCTTCTAGTTTTCTCAGTAGGCGGTTGTTCTCATTGAAAAGTTGTGCTCTCTGCTTGTTATAACTCTCCTGGCTGTCCAACAGAGCCAGTTTATCTCGCCTAAAGAGGCACACAACACAACTCTTTGTAGCATGTCATTGTGTGTTCTAGACTCACTCTGGCTTATCAGTATGTGTTTTGTGTTTTAGACTCACTGTAGCTTGTCATTCTGTGTTCTATGTTCTGTAGCTCTATGTTTTGTGTTCTAGACTCACTATAGCTTGTCAATCTACACTGAGTGTACAACACATTAAGAACACCTGCTCTTTCCATGACATACTGTAGACTGACCAGGTGAATCCAGGTGAAAGCTATGATCTCTTATTGATGCCACTTGCTAAATCCACTTCAATCAGTGAAGGTGAAGGGGAGGATTGAGACATGGATTGTATATTTGTGCCATTCAGAGGGTGAATGCAATGCTGCTAGGTTTTTCACACTCAACAGTTTCCCTTGTGTATCAAGAATGGTCCATCACCCAAAGGAGATCAAGCCAACTTGAAACAACTGTGGGAAGCATTGGAGTCAACATGGGGTGCAACTCAATATTAGGAAGACTTAGTGTATGTTCTGTGTTCTAGACCCACTGTAGCTTGTTGTTCTATGTTCTGGGTTCTATACTCACTGTAGCTTGTCGTTATATGTGTTATGTTCTAGACTCACTGTAGCTTGTCATTCTATGATCTGTGTTCTGAACTCACTGTAGCTTGTCGTTATATGTTTTATGTTCTAGATTCACTGTAGCTTGTCATTATATGTTTTAGGTTCTAGACTCACTGTAGCTTGTCATTCTATGATCTGTGTTCTGAACTCACTGTAGCTTGTCGTTATATGTTTTATGTTCTAGATTCACTGTAGCTTGTCATTATATGTTTTAGGTTCTAGACTCACTGTAGCTTGTTCTATGTTCTCTGTTCTAGACTCACTCTAGCTTGTCGTTCAATGTTTTATGTTCTAAACTTACTGTAGCTTGTCGTTCTCACTCATCAGCTCCTGCAACAGGCTCCTGAGGCTGGTCTCAGAGCAGGATGAGCCTGTCCTGGCCCCGGCCACCTCCTCTGCATTCTGAGGAGAAGAACTCATACTCCCAGGGTGCTTTGCCTCCGGCCCAGACCCCCCTTCCCCAGCCTTGTGAGCTGAGGAGAGGTGTTGCTGTAGCAACAGGTTCTCCTGGCGCAGCCGGCAGATCTCTCTCTGGAGGCTGACCACCAACTTCTCACGCAGGTCCTGGTGTGGAAATATGATGAGTAGAATGAATATTATAGAAATAGAATGGATTTTCTAGAATGGATATTCTAGAATGTTTTGAAGGGATATTCCAGAAATTATTGAAGAGATATTCTAGAACTAGAATAAATATATTAGATATTCTAGAATGGATAGAAAGGATGTTCTAGAACTAAAATGTTAAGATACCCTCTTGGCCATGGGTCTGTTCTTGATCCTTTTGGCACTGCTGGAGTATCGAAGTGTGTTCAGGGTCTCCTGGAGATTGCCCATGGTGGGAGACACACACGCAATCTAGGACAACACACACACAATATTTTTTGGGGGACATACAATACTGTACATACACAAACAATATATCTACTGTACCATGAGAGTGATGCCAGATCCTCCCAGTGAATCGGAGAGCAGTTTGGTGAGTTTACTGTCCCGGTAGGGAATATGGCCATTCCTCTTCTTAGGATCCACCAGAGATGAGATACACTTCCCTGTAGAACACAAACACACCCACACGCACACATACATTGATACAAACACACACACTGTAACGAATGCCCCGCGCAGGACGACGGGCCCTCCTCCTCTCCAACGATCATCCTCGCTGGCGTTCTAAACCGGCGGTCGGGGGAAGATGGTAGCAACACCCTGATGACCCACACCTGTTCCATATTGGTCATCAGGGTCACTATTTAACCCTGTGTGTTTTGTTTCAACCCTCGCGGGTTATTGTCTATGTGTGTTGCTGTTATATTAAATGTTCATTGTTAAATCGTCAAAACTATTCATCTCTTTTTCATCTTTCGCCTCATCACTCACTTTCACCCCTCGCAATATCACAGAATAACCCGCCCACACCAGAGGCACCTATTATTTTTTTGTTCTCACTTACCTGTCTTCGTTGCACTGTTGTTTCTAACTCCCTTTTTGTTTTTTGTTTTTCCCACACTCTGCCCTAGGTCTCCATGGACGGGCGCGGCGAGGGAGCTGGACCGCCTGGGGAGAGACTCAGAGCCATGGAGGAACAGGTTTCCAATCTGGAACACCCGGTGGATCCCGCTGGGGCCACAGCGTCCCCAGCACCTGGTCGTGTCGAATCTCGTCACGTCTCGGGAGGAGAACTCCAGAGAGCCAGTCCGGAGAAGTACGATGGCAATCCGGAGGGTTGTCGTGGGTTCCTTCTCCAGTGTGATTTGTATCTGGGCGACTTGCCAGTGTCGGATCGGGAGAAGGTGCGCACGATGATTACGCTCCTCACGGGTCGTGCACTCAGCTGGGCGACGGCACTGTGGGAGAGGGACAGCGAGCTGTTACGGTCAGTTGCCACCTTCGTTGACGAGTTCCGGGCTGTCATTGACCATCCCGCGGAGGGGAGAGATGCGGGCGAGCGGATGATGCGCCTGTGGAGGTGGGATTACGAGGCTCTCCGCAGAGGAGAGAGAGAGACGGAGTCGTCAGGGACTGTGTCTGTACTGCGGAGCGAGGGGGCATGTGAGGAGATCTTGCCCCTCTCTTCCGATTGGACGCAGAAAAGGGGTAAGTGGCCGGGGGGTTCAGATGGGCACAGTAAGTGTATCAAATACTGTCAATATCACTAGTCCTTTCTGTTGCTCAGTTGTGCTCTCTGGTAACTTCCCTAATTATGTGTCCACAGCCCTGATTGACTCCGGGGCTGCGGGGAGTTTCATTGACCGGACCCTGGTTGACTCTCTCCGGCTGCCGTTGCGACGGTTGAGGTCCTCTATGCCAGTTCACGCTCTGGATGGTTGGCCTGTGGGGTCCGGTTCCATCACTCACGTGACCCGTCCAGTCACTCTCACTATTCACGGCTGCCATCGAGAGAGACTGGAATTGTTGGTGATCTCATCGTCCATACATCCGATCATCTTGGGACTTCCTTGGCTCCAGCAGCATAACCCAAACATCAGCTGGAGCGCACAAAAGATTCTGGGATGGTCGGAAAAAATGTAGGAGGACCTGTATGACACCCACGGTAGGGGCAACATCAGTGGAGAGTCCTGAGAGCGCCCTCAAGGGGAACATTCCGCCGGAATACGAAGATCTATGCGGAGTGTTCTCTAGAGAGAAGGCCAAATGTCTTCCTCCCCACCGAGAGTGGGACTGCGCCATTGACTTCATGCCAGGTGGCACGCCTCCCCGCAAACGCATCTATCCGCTCTCTATGGCCGAAACGGATTATATGGAGACGTACGTCCGGGAAGCGCTGGAGCAGGGGCCAGTTTCTTCTTCGTGAAGAAGAGGGACGGGAGTTTGAGGCCGTGCATTGATTATCGAGGTTTGAATGAGGTGACGAAGTATCGATATCCAATGCCCCTCGTTCCTGCGGCCATAGAGCAGCTACGGGGAGCGCAATTCTTCACTAAGCTAGACCTCCGGAGCGCATATAATCTCATACGAATCAAGGAGGGAGACGAGTGGAAGACCGCATTTAGCACGGTGTCAGGTCACTATGAATACCTTGTGATGCCATACGGACTCGCTAATGCCCCAGCGGTATTCCAGTCGTTTCTGAATGAGGTATTTCGAGAGATGTCGGGGAGGTATGTTGTCGTGTATATTGATGACATACTAGTGTACTCCTCGACATTCTCAGAACACGTGACCCACGTTCGTGCTGTCCTCCAACGACTATTACAGAATAAACTGTATGTCAAGGAGGAAAAATGCGCCTTTCACCAGACGGCCGTCTCTTTCCTCGGGTATCGTATTGCTCCGGAGGGTCGTGAAGATGGAGGAGCTGAAGGTGGAGGCAGTAGGCTCATGGCCAGTCCCCAAAAACATCAAGGGGCTACAAAGCTTCCTCGGTTTCGCCAACTTTTACCGCCGGTTCATAAAGGGCTACAGTTCCATCACTGCGCCACTCACATCATTGTTGAAAGGTAACCCTCAACGCCTCACCTGGACCCCGACGGCGGAGAAGGCATTCATCGACCTGAAGGGCTGATTCACCACCACGCCACTACTACACCACCCAGACCCGCTCAAGCCCTTCACGGTCGAGGTCGATGCGTCGGAGGTCGGGGTAGGGGCGGTCCTCTCCCAACTGCAGGGGAACCCTCCCCTGCTATACCTCTGTGCTTATTATTCCAGGAAGTTGAGCGCTGCGGAGAGGAACTACGACGTGGGTGACCGAGAACTACTGCATCGTAGGACCTGTCTCCTGGGACATAGATGTTGAGATTCTACGGGCAGGCAGGGAGACGGGATCCTACCCCTACAACATGCCCTCCGGGAAAGACATACGTACCGCGGAGAGTGCGGGGAAGACTGGTAACCTGGGTGCACACCACACCAGCCACCGGACACCCAGGTATCAATCGGACCCTGGAGGCGCTCCGGGAAAAATATTGGTGGCCTGGCATGGGGAGGACTGTGCGACACTATGTACTGTCATGTGTAGTGTGCGCACAGTCAAAGCGGCTCCTACAGGGAAACTCCTGCCCCTACCAGTACCTCAGCGGCCGTGGACACACATAGCGGTAGATTTCCTGACAGATCTACCGCCAGCAGAGGGGAAAACCACCATCGCCGTGGTAGTGGATAGATTTTCCAAGATGGTCAGATTCATACCACTACCCGGCCTCCCCTCTGCCCTCCAGTTCGCTGAGGTGCTATTTCAACAGGTCTTCCGATTGTATGGACTTCCGGAGGACATCGTGTCTGACCGAGGTCCCCAGTTCATTTCCCGGGTGTGGAAAGCATTCATGTCCAAGCTGGGGGTCGCGGTCAGTCTCACATCCTGGTACCACCCTCAGGCTAATGGGCAAGCGGAGCGCACCAACCAAGAACTGGGGAGGTTCCTTCGATCCTATTGCATGGAACAGCCAGGTGAGTGGACTTGTTTCCTCCCCTGGGCGGAATACGCTCAAAATTCCCTGTGCCATTCCTCCACAGGTCTAACCCCTTTCCAGGTGGTGCTAGGCTATCAGCCCAGGCTGTGACCCTGGGCAAGGTGTTCAAATGAAGTCCAGACGGTGGAGGAGTGGTTTGGGAAGGCTGAGGGAGCCTGGTCCGCCGTCAACGTCCGCCTGCAGAGGGCAGTCCAGTATGTGGGACCTTTCACGGTCCTTCGGAGAGTGAATGAGGTCACCTATAGGTTGAGACTTACACCACCTTATACTAACATGTCTCCCTCTTTCCATGTCTCTCTCCTCAGACCGGTGGTTCCTGGTCCACTAGGGGGATCCGGACCTGCAAATGCGTTTTTTACCAGAAATGCCTTCTCGAACATGTAAACTTTCATGTGCCTTAATACCAAACATGTATGCCATCTGTAAATATGAATAAAGTTGTTAAATTATGAGCCTAGACGTTTCAGCCACAGGAACCTTCCGGCTAGCCATGATTGGTTGAGGTAATGAGTGGGCTGGACATGCCGAGAAAAGAGTTTGGATTGGTCTGCAAGCATCTGTCTATTGGAGCTGGTCAGTATGTCTAGGTAATCGTGTGGAATCGGGCTTAAAAAAAACAACAATTGCTAACGTTAGCTGGCTGGCTCATTAGCTATTGTTATGTGTATCCACTTTATGGAGGACCTAGTTTTGAAATAATTGGACTTTGAATATGGCCGGTGTCAGTAATCTCGGCAACAAAGTGTAATTCAATTGTTGCCAGCAGCACAGTTAGTCACCAATGCTTTGGATAACATGAAAACAGCTTAACCAGCTCTGCTAGGGTGAATAAAATTGTCAGAGTGGGGTATTCTCTCATTATGTGTCTGGAAGTAGCTAGCCAATGTTAGCCAGTTAGTTTGGGTGCTTGACTGTCGTTGTGAAGTAAGAACTTTCGGATCACCCCTAATTATTGACCAGAGAGTCCAGTGTGTGCTCTGAACGCGAAACACTCTGAATTTACAAGAGGACAATCTGACAGCGCAGTCACCAACACTCTGGAAAACAACAGTGTTTTCCAGAGTGTAAAAAACAGAAATTCAAAATTTGCTACATAATACGGAATCCAGGTGGTGAGTCACATTTTTATTTGTTTAACAATTTTTTGGGTTACGGCATGATTCCATATGTGTTATTTCATCGTTTTGATGCCTTCACTATTATTTTACAATGTAGAAAATAGTAAATAATAAAGAAAAATGAATGAGTAGGTGTGGTATGGGGTTATGTGTTGCAGTTGTGTGTGTGTTATAGTTTGTTATTTCGTTCTGTGGGTAATCTCACAGGGGTTTAAAGGGATAAATAGGGGCTAGTGTATTTTCAGTGCTCTCTTTGTTCTTGTCGTGCACCTGAGCGCAGAGCTGTCAATCCTGTGTACCGTAACTATCCATGTTTTAGTGGCGTGGGCTGTGGCCAAACAACGGCCTAGTTTAGGTGATTAAACCTGTGTTCGTCCTAACGTTCGTGTTTCTGACTCGCCTTATTTGTCCCAGCTCGGGACATTACAATACATAGAGACAATACACATTCAAACACACACACAATAACAACTATGCTCAAACACCCATTGATACGCACACTGAAAACACATACACACACAATAGAAACACTGGTACCCAGAGTGAGGAGGCTACGGTTGATGTTGCCCGTCTCTTCCAATAGTTCATCTATGGAGTCTCCCTCTCTCACCCTCTCACTGCCTGCCAGGTCTACTACACACAGCTTCCCCTGGATCGACATGCCCTGGGAGGGAGAGAGAGAGAGAGCAAGAAAGAGAAGTGAGGAGGGAGAGAGGGAGGAAGTGGTAATTCTCTCGCCCCCAGCATTGCTAGATATATGTAACGGGGTTTTTAGCCCGTCTTGTAGGGGAAATTTGTTAGCGCTGCCCCGGAAGACTGAATAACGAAGGGATCTTAGTCCCCGCTCTCAGTGCTTTTAGTCTCGTTACACACTAAATGTATGCATGTTGTGTCCTACTTTATTGGGCTGCACCCTACAGACCGACGAGGGTAGGCTTCAGTTTGAGTAATGTCACAAGATGGCTTCCTGAAGTAAAAGTATATGTGAGACACAGTCTAATATACTCCTCCCTCCCCTGGTCTAATAAAGTAGTTGAGACGCCCCTACTCCTTGACAGCTCTAAACAAAAAGGTACAATGCAGGTAAGTACGAAAATTAAACAATATTTATTTTCTATGTATCTTTTCTTTCTTGTAATCAATTGTTAATTCAGTGTTAATAATCACTAAATAAAATAAAATGTATGGTCTTTGGAGTTCTTTTAAACTCACCACAACACAACCATCTTCAATGTAAAAGCTCTAAACCATTCAGTTGTACAATGGTAAATCTCACATCAAAATACAAAACAAAAACACCTGTAAACAACCCTTAGGATGAGTTCTCAGTTTTCAAATGATCAACTTCAAATGATCAAACAATTACATTTGAAAAAAACAACAACAATGTTATACATAATGCAATTTCACATCTGGAAGAGCACTTACGTGAAACGTCCCTTTATGTGTTCACTCACAGTTCACTTTAGGTTCTGTAGTTCAACTGAACTCTCACAGCTCACTGTTCATCAGATCAAAATATAAAAAATAAATCAATTGAAGAGTTGAGATGCGTTGTCTTGATGTAGCGTGCCTTGAAATTAACTTGATTGCCTAGTTGACTCACTCAAGCTCAGTAAAATGTCCCAAAGAATTGAATGGATCAAACATGAGTCAAAAAGCAAATGAATCAAACTGAAATACACCAACTGAGATGTGTCAAACTGAGATGTCGTTGGATGGCAGGGTAACACAAAAGTCTTAAACTCAAATCTTCTCGAAGAAACTATCTTCAGCACCAACTGCAGACAGCAGTTCCCATATCACGTGCAAAACACTCAAATACGCGTGACCAGTTTGGTTGAAACGTTAGTTCGTAAGGCTGGTTCTCAATTAAGATGAAAGGAGTGTAATACACTGCAAAAATGTGAAAAATAACTTCAATCGTCACTAATCAAGCTAAACTTGTACTTTAAATGCACTTACAGTTCTCGTAGTCTTCACAAAGAATTACTGCGTCACTCTAACAGTCCAATGCAACGCGATTCACGTATCAAAACTACACAAAAACTACGAAACGCGGGACACAGCTCACAAAAATCACTTGTTGTCGTCCTTTATTCGACTAAAGCTCCGATTAACTTCCCTTTAAGTTACTTTATCGAACGAACTTCTCGAACACGACACAACTCACTTTTTCTGTGCTACACTCAAACACCGCGCTCTTCTTCTCCTCCTCTCGCAGCCCACTCTGAACGCCGAAAACCAATCCACCTGTCAAAATAAAAGTCCTCCAACATAATAATAATTTTTAGATAACATCTACCCGTTACATATATCATAGAGACAGAGGAATCCGTGTTTGTGTATAACTGGTGTGAACTGGCTAGCTAGTTAGTGGTAGAAGCGATTCAATCTGGACACTCTGAGACCTTGAACTAGTTGTTTCCCTTGCTTGTGGGAGGCAGTTGTTGATGTGTTCAAAGGGTCCCTGGTTCGAGCCCAGGTTAGGGCAAGGAGCTGGACGAAAAGCAAGACTGTTACATTAGTGCTGTGACCGGATCACTTAGTTGGGCTCTGCCCAGCTGCTGTGGTTGCTGCAGAGAAGGAGGAGGTCAAAGGGGGTTGAAATGGCTAGCTAGTTAGGGGTGCACACTACTAGCGTTTCAATCAGTGACATCACTCGCTCAGAGACCTGAAAATAGTTATTTCCCTTGCTCTGCTGTGGAGTGATAGATAACAATAATTTGTGGGAGGCAGTTGATGTGTTCAGAGTGTCTCTGGTTATAGGCAAGAAGAGGGAAGTAAAATGGTGTGTGTGTGTGTGTGTGTGTGTGTGTGTGTGTGTGAGTGTATACCTTGATGTAGAAAGTGAGGATGGAGTGACTGCGGCTGGAATGTTCATTCTGGGAGTGAGAGGAGCTTTGTCTGTTCTGCATCCCTGAGATGGAGGATACAAATTAACTGTTACACTGAGGTAGAGAGATGGGGGGTACAAAATAACTGTTACACTGAAGGAGAGAGATGGGGGATACAAAGAACTGTTACGCTGATGGAGAGAGATTGGGGGTACAAATTAACTGTTACACTGAGGGAAAGAGATGGGGGGTACAAATTAACTGCTACACTGAGGGAGAGGGATGCGGGGTACAAATTACCTGATAAACTGAGGGAGAGAGATGTTGGGGTACAAATGAACTGTTACCCTGAGGAAGAGAGATAGGGGGGTACAAATGACCTTTTACACTGAGAAAGAGCGATGGGGGTACATATGAAATGTTACCCTGACGGAGAGAGATGGGGGGTACAAATTAACTGTTAACCTGAGGGAGAGAGATGGGAGGTAAAAATTAACTGATACACTGAGGGAGAGAGATGGGGTATACAAATGAACTGCTACACTGAGGGAGAGAGATGGGGTAAAAATTAAATCGTACTCTGATGGAGAGAGATGGGGGTTAAAATGAACTGTTACACTGAGGGAAAGAGGTGGGAGTACAAATTAACTGTTACACTGAGGGAAAGAGATTGGGTGTTCAAATGAACTGTTACCCTGATGGAGAGAGATGGGGGATAAAAATGAAATGTTACCCTGAGGGAAAGAGATGCGGGATACAAATGAACTGTTTCACTGAGGGTGAGAGATGGGGGTAAAAATAAACTGTTACACTGAGGGAGAGAGATGGGGGTACAAATGAACCGTTACACTGAGTGAAAGAGATGGGGGGTAAAAATGATCTGATACACTGAGGGAGAGAGTTGGGGGGTACAAATAAACTGCTACACTGAGGGAAAGAGATGCGGGGTAAAAAAATGACCCGATAAAATGAGGGAGAGAGATGGGGGGTAAAACTTAACTGTTACCCTGAGGAAGAGAGATGAGGGATAAAAAAGAAATGTTACACTTAGGGAAAGAGATGTGGGATACAAATGAACTGTTACACTGAGGTAGAGAGATGGGGGATAAAAAGGAAATGTTACCCTGAGTGAAAGAGATGTGGGATACAAATTAACTGTTACAATGAGGTAGAGAGAAGGGGGTACAAATGTACTGTTACACTGAGGGAGAGAGATTTGGGGGTACAAATTAACTGTTACTCTGAGGGAGAGAGATGGGGGTACAAATGAACTGTTACACTAAGAAAGAGCGATGGGGGTACAAATGAAGTGTTACCCTGATGGAGAGAGATGGGGGGTACAAATTAACTGTTACACTGAGGGAGAGAGATGGGGGTAAAAATGAACTGATACACTGAGGGAGAGAGATGGAGGTTGCAAATGAACTGCTACACTGAGGGAAAGAGATGGGGGTTACAAATGAACTGTTACCCTGAGGTAGAGCGATGGGGGGTACAAATTACATGTTACACAGATGGAGAGAGATGGGGGTTACAAATTAACTGTTACTCGGATGGAGAGAGATTGGGGGTACAAATGAACTGATACTTTGAGGGAGAGAGGTGGAAGTTACAAATTAACTGTTACCCAGAGGGAGAGAGATGGGGGTACAAATGAACTGATACACTGAGGTAGAGAGATGGGGGGTACAAATTACCTGTTACACTGATTGAAAGAGATTGGGTGTTCAAATTAACTGTTACACTGAGGGAAAGAGATGAGGGTACAAAATGAAATGCTACACTGAGGGAGAGAGATGGGGGTACAAATGAACTGATAAGAGAGATGGGGGGGTACAAATTACATATTACACAGATGGAGAGAGATGGAGGGTAAAAATGAACTGTTACACAGAGAGAGATGGGGGTACAGATGAACTGTTAAACTGAGGGAGTGAGATGGGGGTACAAAATAACTGCTTCACTGAGGGAGAGAGATGGGGGTACAAATGAACTGCTACACTGAGGGAGAGAGATGGGGATACAAATGAACTGTTACACTGAGGGAGAGAGATGGGGTACAAATTAATTGTTACACTAAGGGAGAAAGATGGAAGGTACAAATGAACTGTTACCCAGATGGAGAGAGATTGGTGGTACAAATGAACTGTTACTTTGAGGGAGAGAGATAGGGGGGGAAGTACCTGTTACCCTGAGAGAAAGAAATAGGGGTACAAATGAACTGTTACCCTGATGGAGAGAGATGGAAGTTACAAATTAACTGTTACCTTGAGGGAGAGAGATGGGAGAACAAATTAACTGTTACACTGACGGAAAGAGATGGAGGGTACAAATGAACTCTTACACTGAGGGAGAGAGATGGGGGTACAAATGAACTGTCACACTAAGGGAAAGAGATGGGGGTACAAATGAACTGTTACACTGAGGGAGAGCGATAGGGGGCACAAATTAACTGTTACCCTGATGGAGAGAGATGGGGGGGTATATATGAACTGTTACCCTGAGGGAGAGAGATGTAGGATACAAATGAACTGTTACACTGACGGATATAGATGGATGTACAAATGAACTGTTACACTGATGGAGGGAGATGGGGGTACAAATGATCTGTTACACTGAGGGATAGAGATGGAGGTACAAATGAAATGTTACCCTGAGTGAAAGAGATGTGGGATACAAATTAACTGTTACAATGAGGTAGAGTACAAATTAACTGTTACACTGAGGGAGAGAGATGTGGGGGTACAAATTAACTGTTACTCTGAGGGAGAGAGATGGGGGTACAAATTAACTATTACACTGAGAAAGAGCAATGGGGGGTACAAATGAACTGTTACCCTGATGGAGAGAGATGGGGGGTACAAATTAACTGTTAACCTGAGGGAAAGAGATGAAGATTGCAAATTAACTGCTACACTGAGGGAAAGAGATGGGGGTTACAAATGAACTGTTACCCTAAGGTAGAGCGATGGGGGGTACAAATTACATGTTACACAGATGGAGAGAGATGGGGGGTACAAATGAACTGTTACACTGAGGGAGATGGGGGTACAAATGAACTGTTACTCGGATGGAGAGAGATTGGGGGATGCAAATGAACTGTTACACTGAGGGAGAGAGATGGGGGTACAAATTAACTGATACACTGAGGGAGAGCGATGGATGTACAAATTAACTGTTACACTGAGGTAGAGAGATGGGTGGGTACAAATTACATATTACACAGATGGAGAGAGATGGAGGGTAAAAATGAACTGTTACACAGAGAGAGATGGGGGTACAAATGAACTGTTAAATTGAGGGAGAGAGATGGGGGTTATTTTTGAACTGTTACCCTGAGATAGAGCGATGGGGGTACAAATGAACTGTTACACTGAGGGAGAGAGATGGGGGATAAAAATGAAATGTTACCCTGAGTGAAAGAGATGTGGGATACAAATTAACTGTTACAATGAGGTAGAGAGAAGGGGGTACAAATGAACTGTTACACTGAGGGAGAGAGATTTGGGGGTACAAATTAACTGTTACTCTGAGGGAGAGAGATGGGGGTACAAATCAACTGTTACACTGAGAAAGAGCGATGGGGGGTACAAATGAAGTGTTACCCTGATGGAGAGAGATGGGAGGTAAAAATGAACTGTTACACTGAGGGAGAGAGATGGGGGTAAAAATGAACTGATACACTGAGGGAGAGAGATGGAGGTTGCAAATGAACTGCTACTCTGAGGGAAAGAGATGGGGGTTACAAATGAACTGTTACCCTGAGGTAGAGCGATGGGGGGTACAAATTAACTGATACACGGAGGGAGAGCGATGGATGTACAAATGAACTGTTACACTGAGGTAGAGAGATGGGGGGATACAAATTACATATTACACAGATGGAGAGAGATGGAAGGTAAAAATGAACTGTTACACAGAGAGAGATGGGGGTTACAAATTAACTGTTACCCTGAGGTAGAGAGATGGGGGATAAAAAATAAATGTTACCCTTAGGGAAAGAGATGTGGGATACAAATGAACTCTTAAACTGAGGGAGAGAGATGGGGGTTACAAATGAACTGTTACCCTGAGGTAGAGAGATGTGGGATACAAATTAACTGTTACACTGACGGATATAGATGGATGTACAAATGAACTGTTACACTGAGGGAGGGAGATGGGGGTACAATTGAACTGTTACACTGAGGGATAGAGATGGAGGTACAAATGAACTGTTACACTGAGGTAGAGAGATGGGGGATAAAAATGAATTGTTACCCTGAGTGAAAGAGATGTGGGATACAAATTAATTGTTACAATGAGGTAGAGAGAAGAGGGTACAAATGAACTGTTACACTGAGGGAGAGAGATGGGGGGTACAAATTAACTGTTACCCTGAGGGAGAGAGATAGGGGGGTACAAATTACCTGTTACACTGAGGGAAAGAGATGGGGGTACAAATGAAATGTTACCCTGACGTAAAGAGATGGGGGGTACAAATGAACTGTTACACTGAGGGATATAGATGGAGGTACAAATGAACTGTTACACTGAGGGAGAGCGATGGGGGGTGCTTATGAACTGTTACCCTGATGAATAGAGATGGTGGGTATATATGAAATGTTACCCTGACGGAGAGAGATCGGGGGTACAATTGAACTGTTAACCTGAGGGAGAGAGATGGGATGTAAAAATGAACTGATACACTGAGGAAGAGCGATGGGGGGTACAAATGAACTGTTACACTGAGGGAGAGAGATGGGGGCACAAATCAAGTGTTACACTGAGGGAGAGCAATGGGGGGTAAAAATGAACTCTTACCCTGATGGATAGCGATGGGAGTTATATATGAAATGTTACCCTGACGTAGAGAGATGGGGGGTACAAATGATACACTGAGGAAGAGCGATCCCATCCCACTCCGTCTGAGACCTGGCCTCAGTCAGGCCCTTACAGTACCCCCCCCCCTAAGACGCGGGCTCCCGACCGCGATATTCCCCCCCAACCAAATTTTCACATTGGGCCGTCTCTGGAGGCTCCGGGCCGCCGGCCGTCGCTGGAGGCTCCGGGCCGCCGGCCGTCGCTGGAGGCTCCGGGCCGCCGGCCGTCGCTGGAGGCTCCGGGCCGCGGGCCGTCGCTGGAGGCTCCGGGTAGTGGGCCGTCACTGGAGGCTCCGGGCTGGACACACGCACTGGAGCTCTGGTGCAAGGATCAGGCAAGGGCCGTTCCGGGCTGTGGAGGCGCACCGGTGGTCTGGTGCGTGGAGACGGCACTGGAGGAGTAGGGCTGGACACCCGAACGGAGGACGGCTCGAGTACTGAAGCCGGACTGGCTGCCGTGCCCAGCTTGGGCACCGGCGCAGATGACAGCTCCAGCTGTTTAATCGACCTGGCTACCGGTCCCGGACTGGGCACCGGCATGGCGAGGAGCTCCGGCTCTTCTAACTCCTCTTCCATAGCAGGTGTCGAGAGCCCCCAGATGCTCCCCACCACCAGTGGCTGTGCTACCTCCGATAACCTCTCTCGCCGACGTCTCCTCTGATGACGCCGGTGCTGCACAGGTTCCTCCACGAAGCCCGGAGAGCCGAACGACCTGTCCTCCTCCTCTCGCTGCGGGTTCCTATGGTGGTGGATCATTCTGTCACGGTTCCTGGTAATGGAACGAGGCGCAGAGCGAGAGGTGCGTGCGAACATATTTATTTAATAATAACAAAAACAACAAATGAAAGAAACACAGAGACCTTACCGTGAACTAGTGTCTGGACTACACATAAGCACACAAACAATGATCCACGGTGCAGGTTGACAAAATGTGAACATAAATACAATCCCCAATTATAAACAATTCAAGACAGCTGCCTCTAATTGGGGATCACCATGTGATTGTCAGGACCTGACTGTGGCCATCCCACTCCCTCTAGAGGGAGACAGAGACCTGGCCACAGTCAGGCCCTTACAGGGAGAGAGATGTGGGATACAAATTAACTGTTACACTGAGGGAGATGGGGGTTACAAATTAACTGTTAAACTGAAGTAGAGAGATGGGCTACAAATGAACTGCTACACTGAGGAACAGAGATAGGGGGTACAAATTAACTGTTATAGTAAGGGAGAGAGATGGGGTACAAATGAACTGTTACTCTGATGGAGAGAGATAGGGGGTACAAATTAACTGTTTTACTAAAGTAGAGAGATGGGGTACAAATTAACTGTTACTCTGATGGATAGAAATGGGGGGTAAAAAGTACCTGTTACACTGAGGGAAAGAGATTGGGGTTAAAAATGATCTGTTACCCAGATGGAGAGAGATGGGGGGTACAAATTACATGTTATACTGAGGGAAAGAGATGGGGAGTTCAAATGAACTGTTACCCTGATGGAGAGAGATGGGGGTACATATGAAATGTTACACAGAGGGAGAGAGATCTGATATGCAAATTAGCTTATTAACTGTGGGAGAGACATGTGGGTACAAATTAACTGTTACCCAAAGGGAGAGAGCTGGGGGGTACAAATTAACTGTTACACTTAGGGAGAGTAGTAGAAGTACTGCCTTAGCCTTTTGGGGGCCTTAAGCTGAATTTTCCTGTAATTCTACACATTTTGCCATTAGGCTTAGAGAAAATGGTGTAGTTTTAAAGCAAGTTTGCTGCAATTCTACACATTTTGTCATGGGGCGGAAATACGATTTTGCAATTTTACAGCTAATTTCCTGCAATTCTACACATTTTGCCATAGGGTGGAGAGACATTTTGGCCATGTTAATATGATATCTGAGTGAGAGTGACTAACAAAATGTTCGTTTTTTTCTTGTTCCAGGACAAAACATCTTAGTGGCACAGACAGAGACAGAAAAATAAAATGTCAGTCATGGCGTATCAATGGAGAAAATATCATAAAATACATGTATCTCTCTCACCTCCCTCCAGTAGCCTCATGAAGCCATCCAGGTCGTGGAACTCTACTACTGACAGGTTCTCTACGTAGAACCCTTGGGTTCTGCTGCCGCGCACTGCCAACGAGTATGGCAGACATGGGTTCAGCAGGTCATACACCTAGATAGATACACACATACACACAAGTGGATTTTGAACACAGTTACTATTGTGGTGTATGTGTGTGTTTGTGTGTAACTTGTGTGTGTGTAACTCGTGTATGTGTGCGTGTGTGTGTGTGTGTGTGTGTCACGACGGGGCGCATACACAGCCCAAGGTCTGTCATGGTTGGGTGCAGCGAGAGACCAAAACGCAGCGCAGGGATTGTAGTTCGACATTTCTTTACTGAATATTCAATCAAGTACGAAATAACAAATAAAAAAACACGATTTGATAAAACGTAATATAGCACACTTACTTTTCACCGTGACTTGCGAAATAATGACCCACACCCCGGTATGGAACATACAAACCTATGTAGGATCCCTAATTAGAGACAATGCACAGCAGCTGCCTCTAATTAGGGATCCAACACAAACCACCACCAGAAACAGAAAGAATAGACCTGTCAGACTCTGACCATGGCTTCATAGAGAAGCAAATAGGCTTCTCTATGGCCAGAGCCTGACAGTGTGTGTGTGTGTGTGTGTGTGTGTGTGTGTGTGTGTGTGTGTGTGTGTGTGTGTGTGTGTGTGTGTGTGTGTGTGTGTGTGTGTGTGTGTATGTGTGTGTGTGTGTGTGTGTGTGTGTGTGTGTGTGTGTGTGTGTGTGTGTGTGTGTGTGTGTGTGTGTGTGTGTGTGTGTGTGTGTGTGTGTGTGTGTGTGTGTGTGTGTGTCTACCATGCGTGCTACATACCTGTTCATTGTAGATCTCCAGGTATGAGACACAGAGGTGAAAGCTCTCCTCTGATTGGCCAACCAGCTCAAGAAGGTATGACAGAGAACGCTGCATAAGACCTGCCAGCAAGGCATCATGAGAGCCCTCCATGAACTGGAGGAGAGGAAGCATGCCAGGAAGGGGCGAGAGGTCAAAGACAGGGAAGAATGCATTTCTTAAGAAGTTTAAAAGATCCTCTGAAGACAGGAGTCTTGCTTTTTTTATGATCAACTGTTTATTATAATTGTATTTCTGTTGAAACAAAAGGACTAATGTAGACAAGACTGTCTTTCTCCTTACTAACTACTGGATGAGCAGGGGTATTACTGACACTTGTTCAGAGCAGGCCTAGCTAGTATGAGGAAGCTACCTCTTAGAACTGACCAGAGAGTGCGGTCCGGTAATGGTGTATGTTTTCCCTGAGCCTGTCTGTCCAAAGGCAAACACAGTACAGCAGAACCTGCCGTAGAGAACAACAGACGAAGAGATGAATATGATGTGATCCCTAGTCATTCAACTGTTGTTTCTGCCTTGTGTAGCAGAAATATATTTTGAAATATAAGTTGCACTACAAAATCATTTAGATGTTAATTTTATATATTCTTAGGCTTTGAAGGCCCTGACGGTATGCTACCAACTCACAAGCTATGATGTGTTTGACTACAATAATTTCTCCTGAACAACTGCACTCCCCATGAGCCTCCTGACCGTCTCTCACCCCTGGACCGCCATGTCTATGAGACGAGTCATGCGACACTCCTGAAACATGGCATGCTGGGAACTCTCAGGGCCAAGGACCACATCGAATGCAAACACCCTCTCCTGTCCCGACGCACCCACCTGGATAGAGTTTGAAAGGATGTGTGATTGAGGGTTGAATGAGTGAAAGGAGAGAAGGTGTGTGAGAGAGAAGGATGAGAGAGAGAGAAGAGGGTGTGTGAGAGAGAAGGATGAGAGGGAGAGAAGGATGATAGATAGATAGATAGATAGATAGATAGATAGATAGATAGATAGATAGATAGATAGATAGATAGATAGATAGATAGATAGATAGATAGATAGATAGATAGATAGATAGATAGATAGATAGATAGATAGATAGATAGATAGATAGATAGATAGATAGATAGATAGATAGATAGATAGGTACTTTATTGATCCCCCGGGGGGGGGGGATTTCATTGTCAAGCAGCTACAACAAAACACAGGGCAGGTGCAAAATGCCACAACGAAAGTACACAAAAGACAGATACACGGTACATGATACATAGAGTGGCAGTATGAAAAAGTATAGAAATACAAGATATCTGGAGTGCAAAAAAAAGCTATAAAAAGACATTGCATAGTATGAGTGGTTGGCTGAATATGTACACTATACATTGGTGGATGTTGGATGGTTAACTATACTATACAGGTCGATGGCAGAGAAATACTTCAGTAGCTAAAAATGCGTATGATATGAGCGAGGGAATAATAGTTTACTTAATAGACAGACTGGGTAAATGAACAGGTAAGTGAAAATTTTGCATGGTTAAATTAGCTGTACAGTTAGGTATACAGTTATATTTACAGATAAGTGAATACTTGCATGTTTACACAAACTGTACAGGTAGATGACAGGAAGAGATACTTTAATAGCTAAATGTGTGTATGATATCATTTGGGGTAATAATAGTAGTTCCCTTAAAATACAGTCCTTAGTGCGCAGGGTTTAATAACAGACAACTGCACGTATTGCACATTCGATATACTAAAAGCAATGAGAAAAGGTGCAACTGGCAGGATACTAATATGCATTCCTGAGTGAATGCCTACGTAGGTTAAGTCCAATAATTACTTACAATATTGCATGTGATATAATATAACAACTGTACATGAGTATGTATATACAGACCTGTATGAATAAATAGGTCCTGAGTGGATGAGTGCTGACGGACCAGAGTTACTCACGGATGGATGCATAATTGTTAAATTATGCATGAGAGAGAGAAGAGGGTGTGAAAGAGAGAAGAGGGTGTGTGAGAGAGAAGAGGGTGAGAGAAGGATGAGAGAGAGAAGAGGGTGTGAAAGAGAGAAGGGGGTGTGTATTTGTATTTATTAGGGATCCTCATTAGCTGTTGCCAAGGCAGCAGCTATTCTTCCTGGGGTCCAACACATTAAAGCACTTACATTACACATAAAACTAAAAATTAAACAGTACGTCATATAACATTATTACACCACTACAACAATATCACAATGTGTGCATATGCATGTATCTGTACCTTTGTGTGTGTCTCTTCACAGTCCCAGTTGTTCCATAAGGTGTATTTGTACCTGTTTTTTAAATCTGATTCTACTGCTTGCATCAGTTACCTGATGTGCAATAGAGTTCCATGTAGTCATGGCTCTATGTAGTACTGTGTGCCTCCCATAGTCTGTTCTGGACTTGGCGACTGTGAAGAGACCTCTTGTGGCATATCTTGTGGGGCATGCATGGGTGTCCAAGCTGTGTGCTTGTATTTTAAACAGACAGCTTGGTACATTCAACTTGTCAACACCTCCTGCAAAAACAAGTAGTGATGAAGTCAATCTCTCTTCCACTCTGAGCCATGAGAGAATTACATGCATGTCATTAATGTTAGCTCTCCGTGTACTTTTAAGGGCCAGTTTTGCTGCCCTGTTCTGAGCCAACTGCAAATTTTCCCAAGTCCCTCTTTGTGGCACCTGACCACACTACTGAACAGTAGTCCAGGTGCGACAAAACTAGGGCCTGTAGGACCTGCCTTGTTGATATTGTTGTTAAGAAGGTAGAGCAGTGCTTTATTATGGACAGACTTCTCCCCATCTTAGCTACTGATGTATCAATATGTTTTGACAATGACAGTTTACAATCCAGGGTTACTCCAAGCAGTTTAGTCACCTCAACTTGCTCAATTTCCACATCATTCATTACGAGATGTAGTTGAGGTTTAGGGTTTAGTGAATGATTTGTCGCAAATACAATGCTTTTAGTTTTGGAAATATTTAGGATTTTCCTTGATACCCATTCCGAAACTAACTGCAGCTCTTTGTTAAGTGTTGCAGTCATTTCAGTTACTGTAGTAGCTGACATGTATAGAGTGGAGTCATCCACATACATAGACACACTGGCTTTACTCAAAGCCAGTGGCATGTTGTTAGTAAAGATCACCCTCTGTGTTCTGTTAGACAAGTAACTCTTTATCCACATTATAGCAGGGGGTGTAAAGCCATAACACATAAGAGAGAGAAGAGGGTGTGAGAGAGAGAGAAGAGGGTGTGTGTGAGAGAGAAGAGGGTGTGTGAGAGAGAAGAGGGTGTGAGAGAGAGAAGAGGGTGTGTGAGAGAGAAGAGGGTGTGAGAGAGAGAGAGAAGAGGTTGAGAGAAAGAAGAGGGTATGATGTTTGTTTAGGTGCGTTCCAGCCTCACCAGTAGACTGTGCTGGTCTGGACAGTAAACAATGGTCTCATCTCCCCTGTAATGCTCATCTTCAGTCAGAGGCCTTACCCTGTACACACACACGCCCACACACACAAACAGACACAATATCTCATAATTCCTATAATTTTCATGTTAACTTCTACAGTTTGCTGAAATCAAATCAGTAGACACACATAATGATGAATAATAAGATACCTGACGGCCACGACAACGTTGGACTCCACCTGCATCTCTATTTCCTCTGCATCTCTCTCTCTTGCACCTGGCTGGAGAAGTAGAGAAAGATAAACATGATGTGTTACATTATACTAAACATCCCTCCACCTCTTTGTTTAGCTTTAGCTGTTGTTCTTACACAGAGAAACTTAGCAATAGCAAACGTGTTGTGCTTTGGAAAGGTTGCAATTGTCAAAATGTATACAACTGCAGTGCAAACTCTTGAATGCTATCTTGGGGACCCATTCTAGTAGAATGGGCTGCATAGTGGTTAAATTACATCAGTCGGATATAGAATATGTAATAATCCTTTCCTAACTGATTAATTTACAGCCAATGGAAGGAAGGAGTGGTCAGAACCAGACTAGACCTGTGCCAGTCCAGTACAAAACAGTTCTTACTGGTTGATTTTGTGTTGGTGAGTTGGGGTGGGTTAGCCCCAGGTTGGATACAGTCCTGACCTGCTGGTCTCCTCCTGTCCCTCATATACCTCTAAGACACAGAACCTCTTCTGTCTCTCTGTTTTCTCTGTTCCAAACACCTTATGTGACATCACAATCTCATGATAGAACACTAAGCACAAAGGAAGGCTACACAACACAAGCACAGTATAATTAGAATGTGTTTAGAATTTGTACCTAGAATTGTGGTGTAGAATTAACATCATTAAACTTGCTAATTTACATAACCATTTAAATCATTGCCCAGCCTGCCTGCTCAGTGCTTTCTGATGTCTTTGCTCAGTTTGAGTCAGATGTGATGAGGAAATACAGCGACTCTTGAAGGGCAATGGAAGCTGATAAAAGTGCTTCCTTAAAAATAACTGCTTCTCTAAGGTTGTGGCTAGATGGAGTACAGCATTTTAGCTAAGCCTAACCCTTTCCTAACTTAACATAATTTGCATAAACTGCTATGTTGATTATCCTAACCTGCTATGTTAATTAGACAGGTGTAAACAATCAAAAGACACATTGTGATCTTGTCCACATTGTGATTGTGCCCACATTTTTACACAGTTGTAGACAACCAAAAGACACACTAGTTGTGTTCAAATACTCATACTAACCACACTAACTGTACTATTTGTGACATGAATTGAGTATTTAGTATACTTATTGATCATAGTGTGGATATACAGTTGAAGTCGGAAGTTTACATACACCTTAGCCAAATACATTTAAACTCCTGACATTTAATCCTAGTAAAAATGAGGATCACCACTTTATTTTAAGAATGTGAAATGTCAGAATAATAGTATAAATAATTATTTAATTAAGCTTTTATTTCTTTCATCACATTCCCAGTGGGTCAGAAGTTTATATACACTCAATTGGTATTTGGTAGCATTGCCTTTAAATGGTTTAACTTGGGTCAAACATTTCGGTAACCTTCCACAAGTTAGGTGAATTTTGGCCCATTCCTCCTGACAGAACTGGTGTAACTGAGTCAGGTTTGTAGGCCTCCTTACTCGCACACGCTTTTTCAGTTCTTCCTACCCATTTTCTATAGGATTGAGGTCAGGGCTTTGTGATGGCCACTCCAATACCTTGACTTTGTTGTCCTTAAGCCATTTTGCCACAACTTTGGAAGTATGCTTGGGGTCATTGTCAATTTGGAAGACCCATTTGCGACCAAGCTTTAACTTCCTGACTGATGTCTTGAGATGTTGCTTCAATATATCCACTTCATTTTCCTTCCTCATGATGCCATCCTACACCAGCCAAGGCAATGGAGGAAAATGGATTACCTGAACAATTTCAATGATGATTAAAGAGCACCACTAAGGCCAGACAGAAGGGCGGTTATAGACAGGAGCAATCCACTGAATGATTGATTAAATCAATTACCGTGACCGTTTCTGTATGTACAGTCGTTGACACAACGACAGATATATGGGACCCAAAAGCGGACACGGAGGCAGAGAGATGATCAAATGTTTAGTAAAGGATAGGGGGCAAGACAGTCTCGTAGTGATTGACAGGCAATGTTCGTAACAGGGAATCAGAAAGGCAGTAGTCCAATAAGGGAAGTCAGGCTCGTAATAGTAGTTCAGGCAGGGTTCGGTACCGAGGATCAGAAGGATGGCAGTACAGAGGAGTAGACAGGCTCGTAATCCGTAACACAGGCAGAATCCGTTTAGTAGGAGATCAGAAGGTCGAAGGCACAGGATGGGGTAGACAGGCACGTAATCCAAAAGGCAGGTAGAGGTCCAAATACTGGGAAACAGACTGCCAGAGTTAGTAACACAAAAACATAGAGCTGGAACTACTGAACTAGGCAAGACGATCTGGCAAATGCCAACAGCACCCAAGTGTCACGACTTCCGCCGAAGTCGGCCCCTCTCCTCGTTCGGGCGGCCACAGGCGGTCGACGTCACCAGCGTATTAGCCGCCACCGATCCCATGCACTGTTTACGTCTGTCCTGTTTTACGCACACCTGGCTCCCATCCCACTAATTGTCTGTGTCCTATATATATCCCTCTGCTCCCCCCATGTCCTTGTCCGTGATTGTTATGTGTTCAGTGTACTCCGGTTGGAGGTACGTATTTTGAATTAGGAATAAACATTGTGCCTTTTACACGTTTATTCATGACCCGGTTTTCCCTGCGCCTGCTTCCACCACCACGACCTCATACACCTTTAGTGACACCAAGGGACTAAATACCCGAAATGGCTAATTATAATAATAGAGTGCACCTGGTGTGGGGAGGGGACAAACACAAACAGGTGAAACATATCAGGACATGACAGTCGTGGTCAAAAGTTTTGAGAAACTTGGTCTCCACAAAGTTTCCTTTCTCATTGTTGATGATGGCAATTTGCATATACTCCAGAATGTCATGAAGAATGATCAGATGAATTGCAATTAATTAATAAGATATAAAATAAAGGGTAAGGCCTTAATGAAAATGAACTTAATCCCCAAAAAACATTTCCACTGCATTTCAGCCCTGCCACAAAAGGACCAGCTGCCATCATGTCAGTGATTGTCTCGTTAACACAGGTGAGAGTGTTGACGAGGACAAGGCTGGAGATCACTCTGTCATGCTGATTGAGTTTAAAAGGAGTTCTTCCTCTGTCAACCATGGTTACCTGCAAGGAAACATGTGCCGTCATCATTGCTTTGCACAAAAAGGGCTTCAAAGGCAAGGATATTGCTGCTAGTAAGATTGCACCTAAATCAACCATTTATCGGATCATCAAGAACTTCAAGGAGAGAGGTTAAATTGTTGTGAAGAAGGTGTCAGGGCGCCCAAGTCCAGCAAGCGCCAGGACCGTCTCCTAAAGTTGATTCAGCTGCGGGATCAGACCACCACCAGTGCAGAGCTTGCTCAGGAATGGCAGCAGGCAGGTGTGAGTGCATCTGCACGCAAAGTGAGGCGAAGACTTTTGGGGGATGGCCTGGTGTCAAGAAGGGCAGCAAAGAAGCCTCTTCTCTCCAGGATAAACATCAGGGACAGACTGATATTCTGCAAAAGGTACAGGGATTGGACTGCTGAGGACTGGGGTAGAGCCATTTTCTCTGATGAATTCCCTTTCTGATTGTTTGGGCCATCCGGAAAACACCTTGTCCGGAGAAGACAAGGTGAGCGCTACCATCAGTCCTGTGTCATGCCAACAGTAAAGCATCCTGAGACCATTCATGTGTGGGGTTGCTTCTCAGCCAAGGGAGTGGGCTCACAATTTTGCCTAAGAACGGTACCAACACATCCTCAGAGAGCAACTTCTCCCAACCATCCAAGAACAGTTTGTTGACGACCAATGCCTTTTCCAGCATGATGGAGCACCTTGCCATAAGGCAAAAGGGATAGGTCTTTACTAGGTAAATCCCCACCTTATCTCAACTCGCTGGTCACCATAGCAACACCCACCCATAGCATGCATTCCAACAGGTATATTTCACTGGTCACCCCCAAAGCCAACACCTCCTTTGGCTGCCATTCCTTCCAGTTCTCTGCTGCCAATGACTGGAACGAATTGCAAAACTCCTTGAAGCTAGAGGTTCCTATCTAGCTCACTAACTTTAAGCATCATCTGTCAGAGCTGCTTATCGATCACTGCACCTGTATATAGCCCTTCTGTAAATAGCCCACCCTACTACCTCATCCCCATATTTATTATTTTAGCTAATTTTGCACTCCAAAATCACTATTTGCACATCATCATTTGCACATCTATCACTCCAGTGTTAATTCTAATTTGTAACTTATTTCACCACTGTGGCCTATTTATTGTCCTACCTTCCTAACCTTACTGCATTTTGCACTACATTTGCACACTCGTATATAGATTCTCTATTGTGTTGTTGACTGAACGTTTGTTTATTCTCATGTGTAACTAGAGATTGGCCTACATGGTTAAATAAAGGTGAAATTTTAAAAAAATTATAATAATTAAGTGGCTCTGGGAACAAAACATCGACATTTTGGATCCATGGCCAGGAAACTCCCCAGACCTTAATCCCATTGAGAACTTGTGGTCGATCCTCAAGAGGCGGGTGGACAAACAAAAACCCACAACTCCAAGCATTGATTATGCAAGAATGGCCTGCCATCAGTCCGGATGTGGCCCAGAAGTTAATTGACAGCATGCCAGGGCGGATTGCAGAGGTCTTGAAAAAGAAGGGTCAACACTGCAAATATTGACTCTTTGCATAAACTGAATGTCATTGTCCATGAAAGCCTTTGACACTTACAGAATACTTGTAATTATACTTCAGTGTACCATAGTAACTACTGACATAAAGATCTAAGAACACTGAAGCAGCAAACTTTGTGGAGACCAATACTCATTCTCAAAACTTTTGACCACGACTGTACAAAGATAAGGCATCTGACATAATTTGTTTCCTGGAGCAAAGGCTTTCGTCTGACTCTCTTAACGGAAGGCCGATCCCTCCTTCCCAAGAAGTACTGATCACCTGATCACATTTTTGGCATCTGGAACCTACCATTGTGAAACAGGAGATTTTTTTGTGGTGTAAGTGAACCGACTGTATG
This sequence comes from Thymallus thymallus, assembly GCA_023634145.1. NCBI lineage: Eukaryota > Metazoa > Chordata > Actinopteri > Salmoniformes > Salmonidae > Thymallus > Thymallus thymallus. The sequence goes on from CM042391.1 coordinate 19,223,383, forward strand.
CAGAATAGAATAGAATGCAATGTTATATGTGAACTGAAAGTGAAAGTTCTCTGATGCTGCTGCCCAAGCCACCTACAAGGTAGAGTTCTATGAATGTGGGAACTTCCCTGGAATCTGTATACATCCCTGTATAGATGGATGTCATATTCCCTTCAAGTGTCCGTCTACAGCAGATGCTGAGGAAAACAGGAAAAACTGGTTCTCAAATGTTCCAATTTGAGAACCATTTCCAACACTGTTGCACGGTGGAAAGGTGCAACTCATGACTTAAGAATTTTCCAAATCTCCTCTTTGTACGCTCAGCTTGAAGGAAGGACAATGTAGTGGAATCATATGGGGCTCCCAAGTGGCGCAGTGGTCTAAGACACTGCATCTCAGTGCTAGAGGTGTCACTACCGGCAACCTGGTTTGAATCCAGACTGTATCACAACCACCGTAATTGGGAGTCCCATTCGGCAGCACACAATTGGCCCAGTGTCATCCCGAGCTTGGCTGGTGAAGGACATAATTGTAAATAAGAAGATGTTGGACAGGAAACACATAACCAATACTTCCTGGGGAATGATACTAAGGGAGTGCCAGATATAGGGGAGGTAATTGTCACGGTGCGTCGGATATAAGGGACGATAGACGGAGCGCTGGTGAAGTGTCATCCTTTTTTATTTAATGAGGTGTTCTCACGAAGCATTAAATACAGAAAAGGAAATGACTGAAACTAAATACACTATGAAAACTAAATATACTACGAAACAAAAACACAGTGACTTACGTTGTATGCTGCAGGCAGTGCAGACAAACACAAACGAACAATGATCCACACACAGGTGGCTGTGTGTGGAGTCTAAATACTATCCCCAATCAGAGACAACGCTATACAGCTGTCTCTGATTGGGGATGATAATCTCCCTAATAATGTGTGAGAGCCTGGTTGTGTGCCTCTCTCCTCCCCTAGGTGGGAGTAAGAGGCCTTACCACAACCAAGCCCTCACAGTACCCCCCCCCTAAGGTGCGGACTCCCGACCGCACACATACAATCCCCCCTCTCCTGAAAAGAAAAAAATGTCCAAAACTAGGGGGGACATGGCGGGGTACTGAGGTGGTTGCTGGTGGGGGCTCCGGTTCCGGTTCCGGGCGTGGCACAGGCTGTGAGAGTAGCTTTCCTCCTACCTCTCCGTTGCACGCCCGGTCCGGTCCGGACCCCGGCGCGGTGGTTCCCCCCTCAGTACTCCCGCCATTCACCAAGTCCTGTCTGGACCCTGGTGCGGGAGCCCTCGACCCTGGAGAGGGGCTGACAACCGGCCCCGGACTGGGCACCGGTGGAGCGGACTGCTCCGTCACTGGAGCGACGTAGACGACCGGCCCCGGACTGGGCACCGGTGGAGCGGACTGCTCCGGCACTGGAGCGGCGCAGACGACCGGCCCCGGACTGGGCACCGGTGGAGCGGACTGCTCCGGCACTGGAGCGACGTAGACGACCGGCCCCGGACTGGGCACCGGTGGAGCGGACTGCTCCGTCAATGGAGCGACGTAGACGACCGGCCCCGGACTGGGCACCGGTGGAGCGGACTGCTCCGGCACTGGAGCGACGCAGACGACCGGCCCCGGACTGGGCACCGGTGGAGCGGACTGCTCCGGCACTGGAGCGAAGCAGACGACCGGCCCTGGACTGGGCACCGGTGGAGGAGGCTCCAGGCCTTGAGCTGTGGCTGGAGGCTCCGGGACGCTGACCTTCGCTGGAGGTGGCGGAACGCTGACCTTCGCTGGAGGTGGCGTGGCGCTGACCTTCGCTGGAGGTGGCGTGGCGCTGACCTTCGCTGGAGGTGGCGTGGCGCTGACCTTCGCTGGAGGTGGCGTGGCGCTGACCCTTGCTGGAGGTGGCGTGGCGCTGACCTTCGCTGGAGGTGGCGTGGCGCTGACCTTTGCTGGAGGTGGCGTGGCGCTGACCTTCGCTGGAGGTGGCGTGGCGCTGACCTTCGCTGGAGGTGGCGCTGACCTTCATTGGAGGCCTCGGGCTGCTGACCTTTACTGGAGGCCTCGGGCTGCTGACCTTCACTGGAGGCCTCGGGCTGCTGACCTTCACTGGAGGCCTCGGGCTGCTGACCTTCACTGGAGGCCTCGGGCTGCTGACCTTCACTGGAGGCCTCGGGCTGCTGACCTTCTCTGGAGGTCTCGGGCTGCTGACCTTCTCTGGAGGCCTCGGGCTGCTAACCTTCACTGGAGGCCTCGGGCTGCTAACCTTCACAGGAGGCCTCGGGCTGCTGACCTTCTCCGGAGATCTCGGGCTGCTGACCTTCACAGGAGGCCTCAGGCTGCTGACCTTTACAGGAGACCTCAGGCTGCTGACCGTCACAGGAGGCCTCGGGCTGCTGACCTTCTCCGGAGACCTCAGGCTGGATGCCGTGCCCACCCTGGGCACCGACGCAGAGGTGGTCTTCAGCCCTGCAGCTGGTCTGGCTGTCGGCCCCAGACTGGGCACCGACACGCTATGGAGCTCCTGCTCCACAGCGGGACTGAACGTCGTGCCCACCCTGGGCACCGACGCAGAGATGGTTCCCAGCCCTCTGGTGGGGCTGGCTGTCGGCCCCAGACTGGGCACCGACACGCTATGGAGCTCCTGCTCCACAGCGGGGCTGAACGTCGTGCCCACCCTGGGCACCGACGCAGAAATGGTTTCCAGCCCTCTGGTTGGGCTGGCTGTCGGCCCCAGACTGGGCACCGACACGCTATGGAGCTCCTGCTCCACAGCGGGACTGAACGTCGTGCCCACCCTGGGCACCGACGCAGAGATGGTTTCCAGCCCTGTAGTTGGGCTGGCTGTCGGCCCCAGACTGGGCACCGACACGCTATGGAGCTCCTGCTCCACAGCGGGACTGAACGTCATGCCCACCCTGGGCACCGACGCAGAGATGGTTTCCAGCCCTGTAGTTGGGCTGGCTGTCGGCCCCAGACTGGGCACCGACACGCTATGGAGCTCCTGCTCCACAGCGGGGCTGAACGTCGTGCCCACCCTGGGCACCGACGCAGAGAGGGTTTCCAGCCCTGTGGTTGGGCTGGCTGTCGGCCCCAGACTGGGCACCGACGCGCTATGGAGCTCCTGCTCCACAGCGGGGCTGAACGTCGTGCCCACCCTGGGCACCGACGCAGAGAGGGTTTCCAGCCCTGTGGTTGGGCTGGCTGTCGGCCCCAGACTGGGCACCGACACGCTATGGAGCTCCTGCTCCACAGCGGGGCTGAACGTCGTGCCCACCCTGGGCACCGACGCAGAGAGGGTTTCCAGCCCTGTGGTGGCGACCGTCGCGGTAGCCTCCGTGCGAGGGGTAGGCACGGGGCGTACTGGACTGGGGACACGCACCATAGGTCTGGTGCGAGGAGCTGGCACGGGTCGCACCGGGCTGGAGATACGCACCATAGGTTGGGTGCGAGGAGTAGGCACAGACCGTACCAGGCTGGGGGAACGCACCACTGGTCTGGTGCGAGTAGCTGGAACGGGCTGTACCTGGCTGGGGAAACGCACCGTTGGGTCGGTGCGTTGAGCTGGCTCGGGTCGCGCCGGGCTGGGGAAACGCACTGTTGGGTTGTTGCGTTTAGCTGGCACGGGTTGCGCCGGGCTGGGGAAACGCACCGTTTGGCTGGTGCGCGGAGCAGGCGCGGGCCGTACCGGGCTGGGGAAACGCACCGTTGGCTGGGTGCGTTTAGCTGGTACGGGTCGCACCGGGCTAGTGTTGCGCACCGATGGTGTGGTGCGCTGAGTCGGTCTCCTCTTCCTCCGACTCTGGACCGGCGCTGGATGCACCGGACTGGGAACTGGCGCTGGAGCACGACTGTCCCTGTCGTGCCTACTCCACCGCCAATCCCCATCCTGTGAGGGTTCCTCCGGGAACCCCCACGAGTGAGGGAACAGAAGCACATCGTCGTCGTCTTCCTCCGACTCCTCTCTGTACTCCCGTTCCCACGGCTGTAGGGGCTCCTCCTGGAACCCCCACGAGTGCAGTGGTCGGGGATCTTCTCCCTCGATCCCTGACCACCCCCATAGCCCCCCCCCAAAATCCGTTTGAGGGGTTTTCAGGGCTCCAGGCTGGTCCTCAACCCTAGCCCGGTGACGTGTCCTCCGTCTCCGGCGCCTCGGCTGCTCCGGACCCCAGCCTTCCTCCACCGAGCGATAATAGGAGTGTTCCTCCTCGGTAATCTTCCCCATACCGAGGAGGATATATCCTAATGTAATCCCCCGTTGCGTCCCAGGGTGGTGGATCATTCTGTCACGGTGCGTCGGATATAAGGGACGATAGACGGAGCGCTGGTGAAGTGTCATCCTTTTTTATTTAATGAGGTGTTCTCACGAAGCATTAAATACAGAAAAGGAAATGACTGAAACTAAATACACTATGAAAACTAAATATACTACGAAACAAAAACACAGTGACTTACGTTGTATGCTGCAGGCAGTGCAGACAAACACAAACGAACAATGATCCACACACAGGTGGCTGTGTGTGGAGTCTAAATACTATCCCCAATCAGAGACAACGCTATACAGCTGTCTCTGATTGGGGATGATAATCTCCCTAATAATGTGTGAGAGCCTGGTTGTGTGCCTCTCTCCTCCCCTAGGTGGGAGTAAGAGGCCTTACCACAACCAAGCCCTCACAGTAATAAGTGTAGTAATAGTCAGGTGTGCATAATGATGTTTGCCAGGACTGTTTTTTTATTTTATTTTATATCTTATTATAAATGTTTTTGTAAATTGGCGCCGACGGAGACGGCAGCATCGCGACTAGCTCTTAGGAAACTTTGCAGTATTTTGTTTTTTTATGTACTATTTTTTACATTATTAAAAATGTTTTGTGTCATTACATACAGCCGGGAAGAACAATTGGATATTAGAGTGGCGGTAACTCACCCGAACTACCAGCATTACGACCAGGAATACGACTTCCCTGGAGAAGATCCTTTGTTCGCTCTCCCAAGAGCATTTGAACTTATTACAGAGGCCGACCCAAAACATCGCCGGCGGAGGAGAGGCACACGAGGCGGCCTGCTGGTTCGACTTAGGAGGCGCGCACACCACCCACCACTTCCGAGTATATTACTAGCCAATGTTCAGTCTTTGGATAACAAAGTTGAACTCAGGACAAGGATTCATTTCTAGAGAGACATCAGGGACTGTAACATTCTTTATTTCACGGAAACATGACTCTCTCAGGATTTTCAGTCCATCGCGCAGACAGGAAAAAATATCTCTCTGGGAAGCAGATGTGTGGAGGGGTGTGTTTCATGATTAACGACTCATTGTGTAATTGTAGTAACATACAGGAACTCAAGTCCTTTTGTTCACCCGATCTAGAATACCTCACAATCAAATGCCGACCGTATTATCTCCCAAAGAGAATTCTCCTCCGTCATTGCCACGGCCGTTTATATCCCCCCCCAAGACGATACCAAAACGGCCCTCAAAGAACTTCATGCAGCCTCAGGAAACCACATATCCTGAGGCTGCATTTATTGTAGCTGGGGATTTTAAAGCAAATTTGAGGACTAGGCTGTCAAAGTTCTATCAGCGCGGCTAAAACTCTTGACTATTGTTATTTAAACTTCCGGAATGCTTACAAAGCCCTCCCCTGCCCTTCTTTAAGCAAATCTGGCCACGACTCCATCTTGCTTCTCCCTTCCTATAGGCAGAAACTCAAACAGGAAGTACCCGTGCTAAGGACTATTCAACGCTGGTCGGATCAATCAGAATGCATGATTCAGGATTTTATTGATCATGCGGACTGGGATATATTCCAGGTATCTTGCAAAAATAATCTAGACGTATACATAGATACGATGACTGAGTTCATAAGTGTATAGAAGATGTAGTACCAACTGTGACTATTAAAACCTACCCTAACCAGAAACCGTGGATAGATGGTAGCATTCGCGCAAAACCGAAAGTGCGAACCACTGCATTTAACTATGGCAAGGTGACTGGGAATATGGAAGAATATAAACAGTTTAGTTATTCACTCCGCAAGGCAATCAAATAAGCTAAACATCAGTATAGAGACAAAGTGGAGTCGCAATTCAACGGCTCAGACACGAGACGTATGTGACAAGGACTACAGACAATCACGGACAACACAGTGCCACCGACTCAGCCTAGCACCAAGGACTGTGGGCTCTCCGTGGCCGACGTGAGTAAAACATTTAAATGTGTTAACCCTCACAAGGCTACCGGCCCAGACGGCATCCTTAGCCGCGTCCTCAGAGCATGCACAGACCAGCTGTCTGGTGTGTTTATATGCATATTCAATCTATCCCTATCCCAGTCTGCTATTCACACATGCTTCAAGATGGCCACCATTATTCCTGTACCCAAGAAGGCAAAGGTAACTGAACTTAATGAAAATCGCCCCGTAGCACTCACCTCTGTCATCATTAAGTGCTTTAAGAGACTAGTCAAGGATCATATCACCTCTACCTTACCTGCCACCCTAGACCCACTTCAATTTGCTTACCAGCCCAATAGATCCACAGATGATGCAATCGCCATCACTCTGTACATTGCCTTATCCCATCTGGACAAGAGGAATACCTATGTAAGAATGCTGATTATTGGCTATAGCTCAGCATTCAACACCATAGTACCCTCCAAGCTCATCATTAAGCTTGAGTGCCTGGGTCTGAACCCCGCCTTGTTGCACTGGGTCCTGGACATCCTGACGGGCTGCCCCCAGGTGGTGAAGGTAGGAAACAACACCTCCACTTCGCTGATCCTCAACACTGGGGCCCCACAGGGGTGTGTGCTCAGTCCCCTCCTGTACTCCCTGTTTACCCATGACTGCATGGCCAAGCATGCCTCCAACTCTATCATCAAGTTTGCAGATGACACAACAGTAGTAGACTTGATTACGAAGTATGACGAGACAACCTACAGGGAGGTAGTGAGGGTTCTGAGAGTGGTGCCAGGAAAACAACCTCTCACTCAACATCAACAAAACAAAGGAGATGATTGTGGAATTCAGGAAACAGCAGAAGATGCACCCTTCTATCCACATGCCTCTAGAAAATTATTACATTGCAGCATTAGAAAACATTATTTATTCAATAGTTGAGTTCATTACATAATTTGTATTATGGGAGTGCAAGAGATGACTGACAACATAACATATTCCCTGCAGTCTGGGGATGGCACATGTTGAATGAATGTGGATTGGAATGGTCCCCCAATGGTCATCATCAGGGATACCGTCCAGGGGTTGCTGGCTATTAATGATACCGGTCCCCCAGCTCATCTGTCTCTGGTCTTACTGGGGTCCCCCACCAGTCTTGAAACACTCCCTACGAGCAATCGCATCTGTCTCTGGTCTTACTGGGGGTCACCCACCAGTCTTGAAACGCTTGACCGACCGCCTTAATTCTGTCTTATGTAGCAACATTTGGAAGGGTGTTTTTTACATTGGATAAAAGCAGAGACACAGAGCTACAAAATAATATATCATACACTGCATTTGAGGAACAATGTGAAAGTAATTCTGCTTTTGTTTTTGAGAAAATGGTCCTTAAATGTTTTGGTACACCTACTGGACAGCTCTTCTTTGTCTACACCCATTCAGCATTGTTCACACCCTCTTAAGCCAGCCCCACACATCTCTTTAAGGATTCACATGTGAGGTCATGTGCTAAATGGTGAGTAGTGTAGTAAGATTAAGACTGAAAGTGGTAAAAGTAGTAGCCTACAATAAGGAAAAATTCCAGGTAAACAGAAAGTGTCCAGATAAAAATATTTTATAAATATTAGATGACGCTTACCCAGATACACTTGTCTAAATTGATGGGTCATGTGAAAGAAATTCTATAGCCCCCAGCCACATCTTGCTAAGTGGATGGGTCTCTACAGAAGGTGTAAACAGTACAGCGAAATAGTTACTTGCATAGTAGAAATATCATAAATAGATAGTGTCAATATAAAGAAAAAGGGCAAGTGTCAATGCCAGTAGGGAAAGAACAGAATAATATACAGTATACCTTTGTTTAAATAGGCAAGTCAGTTAAGAACACATTCTTACTTAGAATGACGGCCTACCAAAAGGCAAAAGACCTCCTGCAGGGATGGGGGCTAGGATAAAAAAGATACATAAATTAAATAAAAATATAGGACAAAAGACATATCACGACAAGAGAGACAACACTATATAAAGTTAGACCTAAGACAACAACATAGCATGGTAGCAACACATGACAACACAGCATGGAAGCAACACAACATGGCAGCAACACAATATGGTAGCAGCACAAAACAGGGTACAAACATTATTGGGCACAAACAACAGCACAAATAGCAAGAAGGTAGAGACAACAATACATCACGCAAAGCAGCCACAACTGTCAGTAAGAGTGTCCATGATTGAGTCTTTGAATGAAGAGATTGAGATAAAACTGTCCAGTTTGAGTGTCTGTTGCAGCTTATTCCAGTCGCTTGCTGCAGCGAACTGAAAAGACGAGCAATCCAGGGATGTGTGTCCTTTGCGGACCTTTAGCAGAATGTGACTGGCAGAATGGGTGTTGTATGTGGAGGATGAGGGCTGCAGTAGATATCTCTGATAGGGGGGAGTGAGGCCTAAGGGTTTTATAAATAAGCATCAACCAGTGGGTCTTATGACGGGTATACAGAGATGCCCAGTTTACAGAGGAGTATAGAGTGCAGTGATGTGTCCTATAAGGAGCATTGGTGGCAAATCTGATGGCCGATAGGTAAAGGACATCTAGCCACTCAAGAGCACCCAGCTGAGTATAAGACTGTATCATCTGCATATAAATGGATAAGAGAGCTTCCTACTGCCTGAGCTATGTTGTTAATATAAATTGTGAAGAGCGTGGGGCCGAGGATCAAGCCTTGGGGTACACCCTTGGAGACAGCAGATGCTTTATATTTAGCAAACCAAGCCAAAGACCCCTCAGAGACGCCAATACTCCTTAGCCGGCCCACAAGAAGGGAATGGTCTACAGTATCAAAAGCTTTGGCCATGTCAATAAAATTAGCAGCACAACATTGCTTAGAATCAAGGGCAATGGTGACATCATTGAGGACCTTTAAGGTTGCAGTGACACATCCATAACCTGAGCAGAAACCAGATTGCATACTAGAGATAATACTATAGACATCAAGAAAGCCAGTCAATTGATTATTGTCAAGTTTTTCCAACACTTTTGATAAACGGGGCAAAATAGAAAGAGGCCTATAACAGTTAGGATCAGCTTGATCTCCGCCTTTAAATAACCGTGGCTGCCTTCCAAGCAATGGGAACCTCCCCAGAGAGGAGAGACAGGTTAAAAAGGTCAGAGATAGGCTTGGCGATGATAGGGGCAGCAACCTTAAAGAAGAAAAGGTCTAAACCATCTGACCCAGATGTTTTTTGGGGGTCAAGTTTAAGGAGCTCCTCTAGCACCTCGGACTTAGTGACCGCCTGCAGAGAGAAACTTTGTAGCGGAGTAGGGGAAAAAGAGGGAGGAGCACCGGGACGCATTAGAGAGGGTGGGAGATGAGGAAATGTTGGACGGGCATGGAGGCATGGGTGAGTCAAATAGGAATCCTGACTTAATGAAATGGTGATAAAAGAGCTTCTTATCAGTAACAACCACGTCATCAACATTAAGGGACATGGGCAGCTGTGAGGAGGAGGGTTTATTCTCTTTCTGCTCCTTAAAGTAACTAACTTTGGCCTTCCGGATAGCCTGAGTGCACTTATTTTTCATTTGCCTGAATGAGAGCCAGCCTGAGTAGGCGTGTTCCAAGCCTTTCGCCAAATGCAATCCTTGAGGTGGAGTAACTCTGCAAGATCACCGTCAAACCAGGGGCTGAACGTGTTTTTAATTTATGGGGGCGTGTTTGCTAACAACACCACAGAAAATATAAAAAAATAAGGTCCAAGCGTCTTCGACAGAGGGGATCAAGCTGATTCTATACTAATTTAAATGTCATGAAGGAAGGCTTGCTCATTAGTTTTTTACCAAGCGCCTATGACAAATCAGGACAGGTTGTTTCATTAAGCAGCCATTACGAACACATGCTGTAAAACAGTGATCACTAAGGTCATTACAGAAAACACCAAACTACTAACGCTCAGGATTATTTGTGAGGATAACATCGAGGAGAGTAGCCTTTTCTGGGTGTTTGGAGTCATACCTTGTGGGAATAATCTGAGAAAGATTTAGGGAGTCCCATTGCTTTAGGACTTCGTCAGGTGGTTTAAATGTCCCAGTTTAGGTCACCTAGATGGAAAAATTCAGACTTAGTGTAAGGGGCCAAGAGAGAGCTTAGGGCAGGTAGGGTACAGGCCGTGTTGTTGGAGGACGATAACAGTCAACAAAGAGCTATTTGAAAGTTTAATGCTTAAAACCAGAAAATCTAATTGTTTGGGGACAGACTTGATGGAGACAACCGATCACTTGGTAAAGATTGCCCCTCCCCGAACTTTGGAAGATCTGTCTTGCCGAAAAAGGTTATAACCAGAAAGGTTAACATCAGTATTCAAAACACTCTTCCTTAACCACGTCTCAGTAATGACCAACACATCTGGATTGGAGCTGTGAACCCACACTTTCAATTTATCAATTTTAGGTAATAAGCTTCTAGTGTTAACGTGCCGAAAACCCAGGCTTTTACGAGAGCAGAAATCGGTGAAGCAGATATCAGAGCACAAGTCAGAATTGGGTCTAGCAACAGTAGATGGGCCAGGGTGCACATGCACATTTCCAGATATCATCAACAGTAATACAATCAAGGCACGGCAGAGGACAGGGAGAGCTATGCAGTGATGATTTACATTTGAATGTGCAACAAGATCATATTGTACAGCAATTTCATCAGGTAACATGAATACAAAGCCGGCAGGAGGTGGTTAGAATAGGATGGGAGGCCAAAAGTCTGTGTAACCAATAAAACAGACAGTCTGTCCCACGTTTAATTAAACAAGAATATCCATGCAGGAGTCATGAGGCAAATAGCAAAATAGCCAAATGCACAAGAAAAAAGATATAACAACTAGCCATTGTAAGTTTATAGTCACTCTCCCCAACAGTACCTGTGTGCTGGAGGCGAGGGGAGTGTGGTGGTACCTGTACCAGACAGGGGGAGACAAGCCAGGGCAGACGGTGAACAGATCGTGAGGTGGAATCCAAGTAGCAGTGCAGCAGGCAACGGCAGTAGGGAGAAGCTTGGGAGAAGCTTTTATTTCTGGAAATGAATTCTTGAAGAAAATGGCAGTGGATTGTCTCTGAACAGGCTTTGACACCTCTCTTCCCACTTCACGCCTCAGTGCTATTTGAAGTTGTATCAGGTCTCAGTTCCAGGATCTCGGGACTTTGATTGCCAGAACACCGACTGCAGCACAATCTCAACAAGGGGTGGAGATTTAGCCTGCAGGGTCTCATTCACACACCAAGTAGGTTCTGCGCAGGTCTACTTCGTCAACATAACAATATCAATAACAATATCTGTGATACTGGTGATAGATGAGGTAGTTATATGCATACAATCAGGGGTAAAGTGGCTGAGCAGCAGGATAAAAAAATAAATAGTAGCAGCAATGTATGGCATGTGAAGAGGCACAGCAGATAGTGCTGATGACTGGGAACTTGCCCCCAGTGATGAACAGGTCCATTCGAACCACGCATGAACAAGGGAATCACCTGTCCTCAACCAAATTTAGATGGTTTGGGATGAGTTGGACCGCAGAGTGAAGGAAAAGCAGCCAACAAGTGCTCAGCATATGTGGGAAATCCTTCAAGACTGTTGGAAAAGCTTTCCTGGTGAAGCTGGTTGAGAGAATGCCAAGAGTGTGCAATGCTGTCATCAAGGCAAAGAGGGGCTACTTTGAAGAATCTCAAATATAAAATATATAACACTTCTTTGGTTACTACATGATTCCATATGTGTTATTTCATAGTTTTGATGTCTTCACTATTCTACAATGTAGAAAATAGTAAAAAATAATGAAAAACCCTGGAATGAGTCGGTGTGTCCAAACTTTTGACTGGTACTGTATATATTTTCATTTGTGTGTGTGTATATCTATTGGCCTATGTCCTTAATCAGTATAAATGAGGAAATGTTGCTTACTTGTTTGAGTGAAATTACAAAGCTGTAATGCATCCTGATGTCTTTGCTTGTTGGTTCAGTAGAGAAGCTTTGATTTCTGGAAATTAATTATTGAAGAAAATGGCAGTGGATGGTCTCTGAACAGCTTCAAAGGCTTTGACACCTCTCTTCCCACTTCACACCTCAGTGCTAATTGAAGTTGTATAAAGGAGGAAATGTTGCTTACTTGTTGAGCAAAATCAAAGAGACAACTGCAGGTCTTGACAGTTCGTCTTGCTGTCAGCAACCATCCTCTGGTAGACAGACCGCTCACTCTGAACAAGTGCTTGCTTGGGCAAGCTCTCTTTTTGATGGGAGGCATTAGACCATTCTCCTTGAATGACTGGTGGAGGAGAGTCAGGCATGTGCTACTGATGCTGAAAGGCAAAATCCAGATACAACTATTTTAGCATTATTATACAATAGATAGCCGTAATCACGTCAAACAAAACTGGCTACTTGATGGGTCATGTAATCATCTGTCGAAGTGGAGTCTTTTTAGACATGTAGCTAGCTAGCTAAATAATGAACCATTTTCCCAATAGATAGATAGATAACCAAATAGGTTCAATGTTAGCTAGTTATCTAGCTAATATTAGGCTATAACTAGCAATGCAAATGGCTTTCTGAGATAATATTTCTACACAGATCATACACGTAATGTTAGCTAGCGAGCGAGCCAGCTAACGTCAGCTAGCTAGCTAACAGTAAGCTTTAACTTGCAATGAAAACAACTTTCTGACAAAATTAGAACGTATAATATCTGAAACTGTAGCTAGACTCTTACCCGTATACATGGATGAACGCTTCACAGCAGACTGTAACCACTTTCATTAAATAAAACGTCCTGTGCCGTTTCCGTTTTATTTGTACAGCGTGCTTGGCCCGTTGTGTTTTTCCGGTTCACATCATCTGATTCATTTTCACAGTCAGAGAGAGTCAGCATGGTACGATCGTCCTCCTGAAAGTAGTCCATCACAACTTTTTCCCACTGACCTTTGTCGATGGCGCCTAATAAATTCAGGGAAACAATTTTACTGAGAGCAATAGCAACACATTTGCAGTTCTCCATCGCTAATGTTATAGAAAGGATTATCTACACATAACGAGCAGCTCATTTTATAGACAGAAGGTGCTACACGGCAGACCAATCTGAAACTCGTCTCTCGGCAGCCCATTCATTATCTCAGCCAATCATGGCTAGCGGGAAGGTTCCTGACTTTTTCTGTGGCTAAACCAATTAGGCTCGTAATTTAACAACTGTATTCGTATTTACAGATGGCATACACATTTGTTATTAAGGCACATGAAAGTTTAAATGTTCAAGAAGGCATTTATGCCAAAAAAAGCATTTTGATAAAACCATTTAAATAAACATTCAAACGCCTCTCCTGTGAAGTCGTGACTTGCGACAAAAGCCTATTTTCCTGAAACTAGTCACATTTGTATCTGGTCTTATTGGGGGTCAGCCACCAGTCTTGCAACGTCCCTACGAGCAACAACATTTATTTTCTTTGTATGTTTTTCCACAGGACCTTAGAAAGACAATACAAAATATAAATTATATTAGTATTTATGTATGATATTGTTTGTGTTACATTTGTCACACAAATACATTTAAACTCCACTGTGTTGTGTTACAGAAGAAAACTAACATTTAAAAGTGACGTTACTGATTTGTAAAAGCGGGCCCACAATAAATACAGTAGTTGTTGAAGCTGCATTTCGTTTACTTTTTCTTTTGAGTTGAATTAATTATGAATGGTAGTACAGGCTTTCTTTTTCTTGTTTTCTGTTGATGAATCACGCGTTTGTTCTCAATAATTCTTTGAACATTTTATTTTACCTGCGTCCATTGTTTGGTTTAGGTGACTTGCTCCAATTTCACACAATCCTTATGTATTAGTGTCCCATCACTGTTTTTATTAAGCCTGTTTAGATCTTATTTACCCTAGTCTATAACTAATGAATCTGAATTTAAGCAATGTCTCAGAAAGGATTTTATTTTATATAGATTCATTAAAGTAGAATTAGCCTAGTCCTGACTTAAATTAAACTCTGTCTCGGAAACCGTCCATTAAAGTGTAGACAGGAACAATTTAAATCAAAATTATTTGGCCTTCCAGCACTATTGGCACTACATCAACGTGTCTTACAATTAAGAATTCTTGAGGAGAATATGAGGCCATCTGTCAAAAAGTTGAATCTGAACCGAACATGGATCTTTCTACAGGACAATGATCCAAAACACAAAAGCAAAGCTACAACAGAATGGCTCAAAATGAAGAAATGGAGGGTTATGGAATGGCCCAGATCTCAATCCTATCGAAATGCGATCTGGAAGCGGGCCGTGCATGCAAGAAAGCCCTCGAACATGACACAGTTGAAGCAGCACTGTATAGAAGAGTGGGCGAAAATTCCTCCCAGTCGATTTAAGAGACTGATAAGACAGTTACAAGAAACCTCTACATGAAGTTATTTCAGCCAAAGGGGGAAACACAAGCTATTGAAGCTAGAGGTGTACTTATTTTTTCCGCACTATGTAATTGCATTTCTGCTGATTTTTGATGAATAAATGATTGCAAAGTATAATCTTTCAGTGGCATTTGTTAAATTAGGTTACCTTTATCTGTCAATAGTGAAGATTACATATCCATCTGTCCAAATATGTTTTTCACATGACTGTATAACCAGTGTACACCTGCTGGTATAAATAATTCAGAGAATCCAAATAGTTATAGATCGCATGTCACCTGTCGGCGAAACGTTAATGTAGTAGCCATGTCTATGGCGTTCCTAAACTTTTTAAAGTCATGTATATAGGTTACCCCTTCTGAAATCCTGTCACCAACTTTGTAGCCCCTATACCAAGCACGTTTGGTGCTTTAATTTCATTGACTGTAGGCTACATCTGAACGTTAACCGTGCCCAGGGCCCTAGGAAGTCATAATCCGTCTCTGGATAACGCAGGCTGTTAGTGATTCTGGACTTTCACAACAAGTCTCTGGTTGTCAAAGTCAGTAGCGGAACTAGAGTTTTATACATGGGGTGGCCAGGGGGTGACCAAGGCTACTTCAGGGGGTCCATAGACCATGACAGAAAATTGGTGTGTAACCCTAACCTATGATTGCTGATTAGAGGTAGAAGTGATAATTCACTTAACCCGGAGTTCTTCATTGTGGCAGATAGTGTGGTCTAAAAGGGTTACTTCACTAGAATTCTTTAAATACTATGAATAGTCAGTGTCTCTACCTCGGAACTGTACTGTACTCACATACTGGAGAGGTCACTCTGTTTTCATGAATATATAATCTGGGTCTGCAATCTCTTCAACCTCTTTCCATAGTTCTCCAAAGTAACCCTCACTTCTGTAGTCCTGTAATGTGTCTGTAAGGGCACCTACTAGATTCACAGCCCTTGCTAGGTCAAGAGAGCTTGATTGGAGCATGTCAGAAAGACATTTGGCATCACCAAGCACTTTACAAAAGGTAACCAAAAGCCCTTTGAAATGTAAATCTATCTGAGAAAGAAGGACCCTTGCCTCCACTGATCTATGACCACTGTTTTCAAATGTGATATCCTGTTGCACTCTCAGAACTGCTGGAAGCCTGTCCCACAGATTATGGCATGCCATGTATCTGCATGTCCACCTTACATCCGTAAGTCTCTGTAGTTCTCTGGGCTGCTGCTGTGGATACAGCTCTTTCTGAACTGCAAGCCACTTGAGATGAACGTACGAGCCAGATACAAAGTTATAAAGCTTCTGCAGGAGAGCAAAAAAGTTAACTGCCTCAGGCACTACATTTTTCAGCATCGACAAGAACCAAATTCAAACAATGTGCATTACAGTGCACATAAAATGCTAATCTTGCATCTTGTTTTTAATCCATGCAGACACACCAGAATGCTTTCCGCTCATGACGGATGCACTGTCATAGCCTTGCCCCACAAGATTATTTCTGTAGTCCAGACCATGTTTTTCAAGTCAATCAATTATCATTTTTGTGAGACCTGCTATATCTGAGCTTTCAGCTGAATGAAAGTGCAAAAAGCTTTTGTGGATAGCCCCGTTGTAAGATTACCTCACAACTAAATACATTTGTTATTTTCTTTAAATCTTTGGTTTCATCTGAAATTCTTTGTACCATCTCAGCTAAGCCCTCAAGAACTTCGTTCTGCATCCTTTTCTCTATGAGAGGGTCATGCTTTGCTATTTCTTCTAAGATTGTCAAAAAAATCACCCTTGTTGTGAGTCATCAGACTCTCGATGACCTCTCTGCGCTAAATTTTGAGTGGCAGTTAATAGGAGCACATCTGCAATTGTTTTAATGTAAGTACAGTTTTCCTCCACTTTCTTTTTTCGGTCATCATTTATGACATCTAACATTGATGAGTTGCTGTCAATAGCCCTTTTATGCTGATTCCAAGCATACATAGCATTGATATGATGCTCTGCCTTTGAATGGAGCTTAAACCCAGAATCTTTAAACAGTTACAAAAACCTGACTGTGATGTGAAGGCAGTTTCAGGTATTTTGGGCAGATAGGCGAAACAATAAGTTCAATCTTGACTAACAGAATATTAAAGCCATGAATTGTCCTTATACCAGGAGCTGTTGAAAGCCCTTTTCCTAGTACCATGCTGAGTTCTGGGACATTTTTTCAAACACGGCTGTACAGGACCCTCTTCTCTGGATACACGTTAAATAATGTGTCATATCTCTATGGAAATGTATAATTAATGGATACACAATATTAGATATTAGATACTAACAGCTGCTAACTAAAATGTGTAGTTTAAAGTATAGGCCTGGCCTACCATTGGAACAGCATATCTGGTGCTTGATGAAGTTGGGAGGGGCTCGATGACATCTCCTGGCAGCTCTGGCTCACTGTCTTGCTCAGAGCCAGAGGTCTCTGAGTCATCCCTTGATACATCTATTACATTAAAATAACACAAGAACCATTAGTGTATAGTCACAATAAAAATGCCACAGCCATCAAAACAACACATGAATCAACAACCAACATTTTAAAGTGAGGCTTAATCTGACAAAATCATCTATTACAAGCTGAAGCTAAATGTATATTCTGTACTGGGCATGTGACTGACTGCCTGGTAGATGCTCTGACCTGGTGGTGGTAGACTGGGTCCTTGTGAAGTCTGACCACACTGACTCTGACTAGCCTCAATTAGGGAGCTGCTCTGGGGTCCGGTAGTGATGCAAGGGCTGGGGTCTGTTTGCACCTGATCTGCCTGTTTGTGCTTCTTTAAAAAGAAGTCTGATATCTCTCCCTTTCTTTTCATGTTTAATTGACCCTATGCAAAAATAAGACAGTCTATGGTTACATCTAAGCATCCAATTACCCACATTTTAGTCCAATCTCAATCTTAATTACAAATCCCCATTATCATAACTGTACCTTAAAATCAACTACCAGCCTAAGTTACTAGTTAGATCATGGCTAGCCCTACTCTGCAGTAAGTAACTTAGTTAGCTAAGGTAAGCTTTTGAGTAACGTTATGTCAGGCTCTGGCCATAGAGAAGCTTTGCTTCTCTATATTTCTATGGTCAGAGTCTGGCAGATCTATTATTTCTACGTCTGTGTGGTGTTGTGTGTGGGATCCCTAATTAGAGGCAGCTGCTAGGCATTACCTCTAATTAGGGATCTTACTTATATGTCTGTGTTCCACTCCGTTGGGGTGGTTCATTGTTATGTTGTATATTGTCTCGTGTTCGTGCTACGTGTGTTCCTTTCATTATATATTGTATTTGTTATATTTGTATAGTTCGTCAGTTAGTTTAATAAATATGTCGAACTATCGATACGCTGCGCCTTGGTCTCTCTACACACCCGAACGTGACAGAATGAACCACCACCCGACCAAGCAGCGTTATACGGGAGCAACGGAGAAGAAGAGAGGAAAACGGCGTAATCGAGTAAACGGAGGTAACGGAGCCCGTAGGCAACCCCAAGAAAATTTCGGGGGGGGCTATGGGGTTGGTCTGGCTACGAGGAGGACGAGCCAGTACCACTCTCCATGTGGAATACGGTGGAGAAGAAGAAAGAGGAATGCCTGAAGGGGGTATATAGTGACATTATGGAACTGTGTAGGCGTAATTGGGAAGAGTGTGAGAACGAGCGGAGGGAGCTGGAGTTAAAGGTGCCCACGGTGTGCATCCCCAGTCCGGGTCGTTTAATGTCTACATCCCGCGCCGAGTCTCCAGTGTACATCCCCACTCCAGTATGTCCTATGCCGGTTTCACGTGTGAGAACTCCAGTGCCAGAGCAATCCGTTCCATCGGTGCCCAGTCCGGGTCCGGCCGTCTGCTACACTCCAGTGACAGAGCAGTCCGTTCCACCGGAGCCCAGTCTGGGTCCGGCCATCTGCTACACTCCAGTGTCAGAGCATTCCGCTCCACCGGTGCCCAGTCTGGGTCAGGCCGTCTGCTACACTCCAGTGTCAGAGCAGTCCGCTCCACCGGTACCCAGTCCGGGTCGGCCGTCTGCTACACTCCAGTGCGCCTCTCCAGTCCGGTAAGCTCAGTACCGGCTCCCCGCACTCGCCCTAAAGTGCGTGTTATTAGTCCAGTACCGACTCCACGCACCAGGCTTCCAGTGCGCCTCTCCAGTCCGGCACGTCCTATGCCTGCTCCCCGCACTCGCCCTGAAGTGCGTGTTAATAGTCCTGTGCCACCAGTGCCGACTCCACGCACCAGGCTTCCAGTGCGCGTCTCCATTCAGGTACGTCCTGTGCCTGCTCCCCGCACTCGCCCTGAAGTGCGTGTCGCTAATTCGGTGCCACATGTGCCGACTCCACGCACCAGGCTTCCAGTGCGCGTCTCCAGTCAGGTACGTCCTGTGCCTGCTCCCCGCACTCGCCCTGAGGTGCGTGTTATTAGTCCAGTGCCACCAGTGCCGACTCCACGCACCAGGCTTTCAGTGCGCGTCTCCAGTCAGGTACGTCCTGTGCCTGCTCCCCGCACTCGCCCTGAAGTGTGTGTCGCTAGTTCGGTGCCACATGTGCCGACTCCACGCACCAGGCTTCCAGTCCGCGTCTCCAGTCAGGTACGTCCTGTGCCTGCTCCCCGCACTCGCCCTGAGGTGTGTGTTATTAGTCCAGTACCACCAGTGCCGACTCCACGCACCAGGCTTTCAGTGCGCGCTCCAGTCAGGTACGTCCTGTGCCGACTCCCCGCACTCGACCTCCAGTGCGTGTGCCCAGCCAGGTTCCTCCAGTGCCGGCTCCACGCACCAGGCCTCCAGTGCGCCTCTCCAGTCCGGTACGTCCCGTGCCGACTCCCCGCACTCGACCTCCAGTGCGTGTGCCCAGTCAGGTACCTCCAGTGCCGGCTCCACGCACCAGACCGTCGGTGCGCCTCGACAGCCCGGAACCTCCCGTGATAGTCGACAACCCGGAGTCTCCCGTGATGGTCGACAGCCCGGAGCCTCCCGTGATGGTCGACAGCCCGGAGCCTCCCGTGATGGTCGACAGCCCGGAGCCTCCCGTGATGGTCGACAGCCCGGAGCCTCCCGTGACGGTCGACAGCCCGGAGCCTCCCGTGACGGTCGACAGCCCGGAACCTCCCGTGACGCTCGACAGCCCGGAGCCTCCCGTGACGCTCGACAGCCCGGAGCCTCCCGTGACGCTCGACAGCCCGGAGCCTCCCGTGACGCTTGCCCCTTTATATGGCCTGAATCGCCAGCCACACCGGGGCCCAGTCCGGGCCCAGTAGAAATGAGGAGGAAGACATCCACTTCGCCGGGGCCGGAACCGCCACCGGCGATGGTTAATGTTTGATGTTTTTCCCTCCCTGACCCTTCCCTCATGTTTTGTGTTTGTTTTTCTTGCGGCCGGGAGTCCGCGCCTTTGGGGGGGGTACTGTCAGGCTCTGGCCATAGAGAAGCTTTGCTTCTCTATATTTCTATGGTCAGAGTCTGGCAGATCTATTATTTCTACGTCTGTGTGGTGTTGTGTGTGGGATCCCTAATTAGAGGCAGCTGCTAGGCATTACCTCTAATTAGGGATCTTACTTATATGTCTGTGTTCCACTCCGTTGGGGTGGTTCATTGTTATGTTGTATATTGTCTCGTGTTCGTGCTACGTGTGTTCCTTTCATTATATATTGTATTTGTTATATTTGTATAGTTCGTTAGTTAGTTTAATAAATATGTCGAACTATCGATACGCTGCGCCTTGGTCTCTCTACACACCCGAACGTGACACGTTAACAGATTGATAATAACAATTGTTCGTTTTGAGTTCAAGTACAAAAATCTAACTGAGTTAATGGATTTCAAATTGCTTAATGTTAACTTGCAGAACACTGACAGCTGTAGCCTACTAGTTACCCCACATTAGCTAAACATTTGTATACTGTAACTTACGACACTGTACTGTATATGCGTGTATTACTAGCACAGATGTAAACATAATGTTAGGCTAAATTGGGATCCGATCTCTCTTATCTGATTAACTGTCTGTTAATGGAGCCAAAGGTCTAATGTTACTTTAGTGAAGCGGTCACACTTCACTAAAGCTGAAATAGAAGAGTGCAGAGCCAGAGCCATGTATTGAGAATATTCGGCTGTTTTGAGTGAAACAAATATATTAACTTCTGGATGAAGGGTCCACTGTATAATAATAGTTGGCATAGAACCAATGTTTTTTTTTTTTATTCATGACATTCCTGATGATTTTTTTTTTTTTTGCTTTCAGAGGGAATAGAGAGAGTAATGAGCTGACCAACCTCAAACATTACATAACAAAACCACCAGTGTTTGTCATTGACTCAGTGTGTGTCTCAGTGAAAGTGGATCCTCAGATGTGATTGATGTTCCCCCTCCTCTCCTCTGCGTTTGATGTGGAATCTCCATTCATATTTCCTGTATCCTGAGAGATTTTGAGGCCTAATTCGTGTGTATGTGTTGAAGGGGAGAGTCTTGGCCTGCTCCCAAGGCTTCAGGGGACATGAGAGACTGAGATCCAGAGCCTGAGTGTGATCCATCCCAACCTGGCTTCAGATGAAAGGCAGAGACCCGGCACAGGAGATATACTTCAGAATGCCTAGGGGGATGACCCAAATATTAATGGACTTGGTTTGAACTTGAATAGCAAAAATGTACTGTATGTACTTTACGTATGTGTGATGAATATAAAACCATCAAATGGTTTAAATAAATAGATATCAAGTGTAACTGAAACACAAAAAAGTTATTTTTCAGAATTCCACCTGGGTCAGGCCCAAAGTAGGCCTACCATTATGGAAATTAACCCCTCAGGAGTGCATGGGGAAGAATATTTAAAAAAAAAAAAAATTATAATAAGAGAGCAAGTTTTTTCTTGAAAAGTGAAATCACAAGTCATGACCGTAAAACTACATTAGCAACATTCAGATCAGTCTAGCAAGTTCTTTATTTTAAGTTGAATGTGAAATTAGAATCTGACGGTCACCTATTGCAAGCATGCAGATCCTTCTAAATATGTATTTTTTTTCTGTGGCTGAAAAATGGGCTACTCACAGAATGGGGTATGGCTATGGGGAATTAAATCTGAAAAGACTTGGAATTTAACCTAACTCTCGTGTTTGGGACTGTTTTCTGTCATGTGTGATAGGCCAATAAAATGGCTGGCATATTTCTGACGAATTAGATTAATGTGAAATAAATGTGGCTTTTATCAGCTCAATCATGGTGCATGGATTTTTGTAATAGTTCTGTCATACTTACGCCATGGCCTAAACCCTTGAATCTCTAAATAAATGGTGCTTTCCATTCCCATTCATTTGGGTATTAGATATGCCGTTTTTCTAATGCAATAGGCACCAACCATGGTCATAAGGAGCTAAGCCTACATTGTTGCATGGAATAGTGCATGCAAAGGACAATTGCCACATCACATTGTATTGCACAAAGCATGGAGTTGTGGCAGCCACATTCAACATGATTTTGGCAATTGGTAACTTGGCAATATGTTGTAACATGATAATAACATGTCACTTAGCTACTAAAGCATTGTTGTTTTTCTTGTTCTTAAATTGTTGTGGGCCTATATCTTTAGTAATCATTAGGCTATATAAGCATTGTGTGCGTTATTATTCTTTTCGCGATAGGCCTACCATTCTGCAGTGCAAAAAGTTGGCTAAACAAACCAATATCTTAAGATAAGCGTAAAGTAAAGGGAGATGCGTCACCACCAGGCAATGGGAAAAATGATTATAACGTCATTGTGAAGGCAAAACTAACCAACCAGCGTGCCGGATATGGCCCGCCTCCACCAATAGCAAAGGGGCAGCATTAACGGAGATCCACCCTTAGCAGCCGTGTAAAAAGTGATGTTTATATGGTTTTCAGGGATACAGTATTTTCAATGTAACTTCCGTTTTTTAATCTATAAAAAAGAAAGTAGCTACTCCGCTCAGGCGTCTTTCTCTGGCTGCTACATAAGGTTAACGGAGATCCGACATTCATGGTTACTCTATAGTGGTTTGGACTGAGCTCGCGGATCATTTCTAACGTCGTTGATTCTGCCACATAGCAATTTTGCGAATTATCTGAGTGAGATTTGGAATAACAGCCCGTCAGGTAAGAGTTAAAATTGTGTTACAAATTAAGTTAGTGATAAGAAACGTTACAGAATGCCCTGCTGCAAATCGGTAACGTTACTTTGTTAAATGTTGAGATTAAGCCTTTTCTACATGTTGACTGAATAGAATCATGAACAACACCTTCTCTGAAACGGATTATGTTTTAGCCATAACAAAGAGCTGTCACTCAAACTCAACGTTACCATGTAACGGCTCAGAATGATTCTATGATTGATCAAATCAAATCAAACTGTATTTGTCACATGCGCCGAATACAACATGTGTAGGCCTTACAGTGAAATGCTTACTTACATGCTCTTAACCAACAATGCAGTTCAATAAATAATAAAAATGTAATAAAAGAATAAAAAGTAACACAATAAAATAACAATAACGAGGCTATATACAGGGGGTACCTGTACCGAGTGATTGTGCAGGGTACAAGGTAGTTGAGATAATTGAGGTAGTATGTACATAGGTAGGGTTAAAAGTTACTAGGCAATCAGGATCAATAATAACAGAGTAGCAGCAGTGTATCTGAAGAGTGGGAAAGAGTGTCTGTGTGAGTGAGTGTGTGTGTGGCGTCAATATGCTTGTGTGTGAGCGTATGTTGTGTGTGTATACAGTTGAAGTCGGAAGTTTACATACACTTAGGTTGAAGTCATTAAAACACATTGTTCAACCACTCCACAGATTTTATGTTAACAAACTATAGTTTTGGCAAGTCGGTTAGGACATCTACTTTGTGCATGACACAAGTAATTCTTCCAACAATTGTTTACAGACAGATTATTTCACTTATAATTCAATATATCACAATTCCTGTGGGTCAGAGGTTTACATACACTAGGTTGACTGTGCCTTTAAAAAGCTTGGAAAATTCCCAAAAATTATGTCATGGCTTTAGAAGCTTCTGATAGGCTAATTGACATCATTTGAGTCAATTGGAGGTGTACCTGTGGATGTATTTCAAGGCTTACCTTCAAACTCAGTGCCTCTGCTCGACATCATGGGACATCAAAGAAATCAGCCAAGACCTCAGAAATAAAATTGAAGACCTTCAGGCGTTTGGAAATTCCTTGGGAGCAATTTCCAAACGCCTGAAGGTACCACGCTCATCTGTACAAACAATAGTACGCATGTATAAACACCATAGGGCCACGCAGCCGTCATACAAAGATCGTACTTTTTGGAGAAATGTCCTCTGGTCTGATGAAACAAAAATAGAACTGTTTGGCCATAATGACCATTGTTATGTTTGGAGGAAAAAGGGGGAGGCTTGCAAGCCGAAGAACACCATCCCAAGCGTGAAGCACGGGGGTGGCAGCATCATGTTGTTGGGGGTGCTTTGCTGCAGGAGGGACTGGTGCACTTCACAAAATAGATGGCATCATGAAGAAGGAAAATTATGTGGATATATTGAAGCAACATCTCAAGACATCAGTCAGAAAGTTAAAGCTTGGTCGCAAATGGGTCTTCCAAATGGACAATGACCCCAAGCATACTTCCAAAGTTGTGGCAAAATGGCTAAAGGACAACAAAGTCAAGGTACTTGAGTGGCCATCACAAAGCCCTGACCTCAATCCTATAGAACATTTGTGGGCAGAACTGAAAAAGCGTGTGCGATCAAGGAGGCCTACAAACCTGACTGTTACACCAGTTCTGTCAGGAGGAATGGGCCAAAATTCACCCAACTTATTGTGGGAAACTTGTGGAAGGCTACCTGAAACGTTTGACCCAAATTAAACAATTTAAAGGCAATGCTACCAAATACTAATTGAGTGTATGTAAACTTCTGACCCACTGGGAATGTGATGAAAGAAATAAAAGCTGAAATAAATAATTCTCTCTATTATTATTCTGACATTTCACATTCTTAAAATAAAGAGGTGATCCTAACTGACCTAAGACAGGGAATCTTTACTAGGAATAAATGTCAGGAATTGTGAAAAGCTGAGTTTAAATGTATTTGGTTAAGTTGTATGTAAACTTCAACTGTATTTGAGTAGAGTCCAGTGAGTAACTATGCATAGATTAAATGTTTTTATTGAACCTTTATTTAACTAGGCAAGTTCTTATTTACAATGACAGCCTACCGGGGAACAGTTCTGCCTTGTTCAGGGGCAGAACAACAGATTATTTACCTTGTCAGCTCGGGGATTCAATCCAGTCTTCAAGGCCAGGCTGAACAGTTACTCATATCAGTATGTTGACTATCTAACGTTATAGCCAATAGATTAAATCATCCCTCCCTGATACACAACCGTGTTGTCATCAACACAGCATGACTCAGGAATATAAAATAGTGAATAGTGCTGTTTGTAACATCCACCCGTCCATCACCTCTTGTAGAATGTCCCGTGAGCAGAAGGCAGTGGAGCGTGCAAGGAAAGCTTTCCTCACCGGGAGGTCGAAGCCCTTAGAACACCGGATCCGTCAGTTGAAGAACCTCCAGAGATTCCTCTTGGAGAGAGAGAAGGAGATAGCTGAGGCCATCAAGAAAGACCTGAACAAGGTAGAAAGACAAACAGACAGACAGACAGACAGACAGAGCGCGAGTGTGTGTCTGTGTTTATGTGTGTGTTTATGACTGTGCAGCGTATGTTTGTATACACACGTGTATGTTTGTATGCATGTATCTGTCTCCATATCCATCTTCTATCCTCCATTCATCCAGAGTGAGGCAGGCACCCAGCTGTATGAGACACTGGGCCTGGAAGGGGAGATTGTCCTGGCAGTGAAGAAGCTGGCAGAGTGGGTTGCCCCCCGGCCTGTTGAGAAGAACCTGCTGACCATCTCAGACACTGTCTACATCCAGCCTGAACCGCTGGGAGTGGTGCTCATCATAGGAGCATGGAACTACCCCTGGGCCGTCACCATACAGCCGCTTATAGGGGCTATCGCTGCAGGTAGGGGGGAGGTGGGGGGTTGGGTAGTGTACGTGTGACCTACCCCCAGACCATTCATCCAGCTCTGCTTCTCTCAGGCCAGGTCCTTTTAATCATATATTACACAGTATTACTTTCAGCCTCTTATCTATCAAAGACAGGTTCAAAGTTCCTTGACTGTTATCAATTTGTGTGTGTTTGCGTGCGTGCATGAGCACTGCCACTATCAGGGACTTTATCCTCAAAGGCTGATGTTCCGTCCTTGTATTGTGTCAGTCACGCTCGTCTAGCCCTCCATCTTTCCCCCTTCCAAGATGGCCACCAGTGAATGTACTTCTGAATTAATTATTCATGTTGTCAGTTTTGAAAGCCTCTTTCAAACGATCACTCGGATGTTTGTATACTAGCAGCCTTACTGTAAATGCCTGAGGGGTACACTACAAAGGATCAATGAGCCAGCTAACTTTGATAAACTACCAGAAATAACTACACATTTTCTGGTTAATTAAGAAATCTTAACTTAGATATGCGTCTTTGTACTCTCTGACGAAGGCCATGTTGCCGAAGCGGGTCAGAGTTCTTTGTTCCATTGAAAAGGCATTTTAATTATATGAAAAGTGCCTTGGTCCTCCTTTCTTTTTGATGACCAATTTATCCCAATTTATGACTAATTTACACCTATCTACAAAGACCTAGCAGGGTTTCCCTTCCTTCTTTTGTCTACATATGTTTCTGGTTGTTGAGTCAGTTAGACCATGCCCATTTCAAGCTTATCTTTCTAAAAAAATTAAAAGTTATTTCAGAATTTAGGCATGTTAGCTGGCTAACTTATTGATCTGTTCGTCTGTGTAATCCCAACCCCCTCTGCTGTATTAGTATCATGGTCAGCATTTATCATAGTGTTGTGTTGAATTGAATATTGTGCATTAACATTGCTCAGATTCCATTGTATTTAACCAGGGGTCTTTAGTCTTACAAATTGGTGGTGGGTCTATTTAGCATCTAGATCTTTTACGTTTTTAAGTGGTTTGGCCCACATCCATTGATCTATATTTCTCTGGCTAAGCCTTCATTGAGACATTACAGTTGAATCACCCAGTAACAAGTTGTCATTCTTATTGGATTGGTAGTGGAAACACTTGATTATCTTTCGTCCTAGTTCCTCCTGGTTCTTGTAATGGAGAAATGGCGTAATATATTTAACAGACATTCAGCATTCCCATTTGGGGTCCCATCTGGGTGATGTCGTTGGGCTCCCAAGTGGCGCAGTTGTCTAAGACACTGCATCTCAGTGCTAGAGGTGTCACTACAGACAACCTGGTTCGAATCCAGACTGTATCACAACCCGGCTGTGATTGGGAGTCCCATAGGGCGGCGCGCAATTGTCCGAGTTTGGCTAGTGTAGGCCGTTATTGTAAATAAGAATTGACTTGCCTAGTTAAATAAATAAAAATTTCAGCCAAGTAAATAGCTGTTGGCATTGAGCTTGGACTGGTATTCATTAATGTGTGTATTGGGATGGACTTTATTCTCTAACCCTGCTATCAGTTACCAGAGGCAATGTTATGGCCGTTCACTCGGTGAGAGGCCTCCCTTTACACACACACCAGTCATCACAGTGGATGGTGGCTGCAGAGGGACATATAGTACTGTAATATAATATGTGATACATATATTTTGAAGAAGAGTCTATTGCAATGACTGTGATATGTGTGGGGGGTGAACCAAACATTGAATTAAACTGAATAAGAGATAAGTAAACGTAAGCCAAAAGGTGCACTCCTAAGTAAACATAGCAATAGAATAAGGATCTCTTTCTATGGCAGTAAATTCCAACAATTTCTGTCTGGCCCGACTCATAAGGCATCACTCCAACTCCAACTTTGTTTGTCTGCCCCAAGACATAGTACCCAGTGCTAACCAATCACTCCATTGTTTGTCTTAGCATCCTTAAGCTAATTCTAACAACAACTGTACTATTCTCTTTGCCAGGCAACGCTGCTGTGGTGAAGCCGTCTGAGGTGTGTGTCCACACCGCCAAGGTTATGGAGGACCTGCTGCCCAACTACATAGACAAGGTAACACACAGGCACACACACAAGCGCACACGCAGGCACCCCCCAGAAAATTACAATCATAGTGCAGCTGGCTGGCCTGCTCTTTCTCTTCACTAATTATGCCAGTGTGTGTTCAGTATTTGGTCTGTTGTCTGTAGAATATCCTAGCTGTTTTACTAAATTTGCGAGACATTGCAAGCCAAGAAATTGCGAAATACAGCATTCCATTGTGATATGTAGCTTTTGATTGCTGATAGATAGGCCTGCCTGCCTATACTGTGCCCCTTCTCTCCCTCTATGTCCCTCGCTAGCTCGCTATGAAAGATGCAAGTGTTTGTGTTCTCGGGTGTACGGAAACTAATCAGTTTCCTCCGTTCCAAAAATACTGAATATTCAGAGTCGATTCCGAGCTGAAGATGTTTTCTTTCCACTAAATGTCTTGGTAAGTTGCGATATTTAACAAACTTTAAAGTACTTTTTTAGGAGAGAGTGGTCTGACTTTGCGGGCAGGCAGGTAGGCTGTGCGGAGGCAGCTCGAGATGATTTGATTGACAATTCTGGTCGCCTAGTGATGGACGTTAGTCCCGCTTCAGAAATGGCAACCCTTTACAGACAAGTAAAATGCCTGTTCAATTGCGCTTCTAAACTTTCTCGAGAGAAGGTTTAGTGTCTGCATTTAAAAAGCCATAGTGTACCCTTACAGACAAAACAGACGCTTTCAAGGGTATATGACTGCGGTAGATATGACTTAATACCATTATTCTGTATTGTGAATTCTTATCGTTTTAACGGAAAACCAATAAAATAATTTCTGTTTAAACTTTAAGCACACAGACACACACACACAAACACACTTGCTATTCATACACGTCACATCTCACTCTTTACTGCTCATAAGGTGATACTGGTTGCTTTTTTGGAGGGGTGTACAGCTGTTATAAATATACTGTAGCTGTATCTTAGATACAGTATCTATCTATATAGTATAACATGATGTATCTATAATAGTGTATATCTATGTGTATATAAAAGTCTGTATCTATCTCCGTGTAGCGGTAAAGACCATTGGGCCAGTATCCTTAAGGAAGCTGGTTCGAATCCCCGAGCCAACTAGGTGACAAATCTGTTGTATGTATATAACAGTGTGTATCTACCTCCCTGTTGGGGTGGCAGGTAGCCTAGTGGGAAAGAGTGTTGGGCCAGTACCTGAAAGGTAGCTGGTTCAAATCCCCTAGGTGACAAATCTGTCGATGTGCTCTTGAGCAAGGTACTTCTCCTGTTAGTCGCTCTGGATAATAGCGTCTGCTAAATTACATAAATGTATTTCTATGTTTCCTGTGTATAACATCATGCTTAAATGAACTATGTTTTTTTCCCTGAATCTCTAGGAGTTGTACCCGGTGGTGACAGGGGGTGTCTCAGAGACCCAGGAGTTGCTGCGTCAGCGGTTCGACCATGTGTTCTACACGGGGAACAGCATGGTGGGCAAACTGGTGATGGAGGCAGCAGCCAAACACCTCACCCCCGTTACCTTGGAGCTGGGGGGCAAGAGTCCTTGTTACATCGACAAGAACTGTGACATCCCCATCGCCTGCCGGTAAGAGAACACGAACAGACTATCACAGATAGAACAATCTTAACTCTCTTCTGTTTCTCGCCTACTCCCCACCCTCGACTTCCCTCTTCTCTTCCTGTAGGCGTGTGACCTGGGGGAAGTATTCTAACTGTGGGCAGACGTGTATCGCTCCAGACTACATCCTGTGTGAGCCCAGCATCCAGGACCGCGTGCTGGAGGAGATCAAGAAGTCCATCAAAGTATAACTCACTATATTGGGAGTATAAAAAGGAGTATACATATATCTGCCTTCACTAACCAAGCTTTGAGTAGGATACATAAGGTACTCACAGCCACACTCAATATGCCAGGAGTACATCTGGCTTCACTAACTAAGCATTGAGTAGCATACATAAAGGTACTGATAGCTTTTGTTGGAGTGAAAAAGGAGGCCTTTTTTCTGACGTTTTTGTCCCACAAAACCAGTGCATTCACAAGCTTATCATCATTATAGACGGCAACAAACGGCGTTGGCTTAGAATCAAAGGAAATAAACTATATTTTGTCTCCAAATTTTTATTGAAAACATAAATACATTTGCACAATGAGCACTTGTTATCTCTGAAATGCATTCTTACAGTTGTTGGTTAGCTATAGAATTTATGACATATTAGCACAGACATAAGTCAAAACACCTCAAAACAAGACATGGTATCAAGAACAAGATGAAACAAGCCACCTACGACTTCCCACATTAAAGCTTCTTGTCATAATTTTTGTGACTTTTGTCAGGCAACCCATCTATTATGTAATGCACTAAGACTGCAAACTGTAAATATTGACCTTTTAATGTTGGTCAATTGTGTACATTTTATTTTCCTCTCAGGCCTTCTACACAGAGGACCCCAAGACCTGCCCCGACTACGGACGCATCATCAACCAGCGCCACTTCAAACGCATCATGGCCATGACAGAGGACAGCACCATCGCTATAGGAGGGGAAAATGATGAGTCAACGTGCTACATAGGTACTACTTATGACAGGCATAATGCTACATAGGGTGACAGGTAGCCTAGCGGTTAGAGCGTCGAACAAGTAACCGCAAGGTTGCTGGTTCGAACACCCAAGCCGACAAGGTGAAAAACCTGTCTGTGTCCTTGAGAAAGGCACTTAAAACTAATTTAAATAAAGATTAAATAAAAATGCATAGGTACTACTTATGATAGGCATAATGATACATACTTATAGGTATCACTTTTAATATCAGAACTGCCTCAACTCCTTCCAACATTCGTAGCTGACTAGAGACACTATTCTAGTGGTAAGCCCTTATTTGTAGATTTAGTTTATGTATATCTATGCTCCATACAGCTCCCACATCACTCCTATGGGGTCAAAGTTGTTTTCCCATCTTGTTTATGTAGATCTATACTCTACCCACCACATACCCTACAGTTGGTTACCCTGACACATCTACTTCTATATCTATTCTCCCCTCCTCAGCTCCCACAGTACTTAATGGGGTTAAAGTTGGTTTCCCATCTAGTTGACCTCTATATATATCCTCCCCTACTCAGCCCCTACAGTGCTGCTATGGGGTTAACTGGTTTCCCTGACACATCTAGTTAATCCATATCTATCCTCTCCCCTCCTCAGCTCCTACAGTACTGAAGGACGTGCAGGTGAACTCCAAGGTGATGCAGGAGGAGATTTTTGGTCCCCTGCTCCCCATCCTGACGGTCAGTGGAGTGGACGAGGCCATCAACTTCATCAACAAGGGAGAGAAACCCCTCGCCCTCTATATCTTCTCACCTGATGACAAGGTAACTACTCATACATGCACACATATAGAGAACACACAAGCACATGCTCAGCAACTGTTTCTTTTCAAAACAATAATGGTGGGCTGTTTTTTTATTTAAAATCTCCTCTCCTCTCCTCTCCTCTCCTCTCCTCTCCTCTCCTCTCCTCTCCTCTCCTCTCCTCTCCTCTCCTCTCCTCTCCTCTCCTCTCCTCTCCTCTCCTCTCCTCTCCTCTCCTCTCCTCTCCTCTCCTCTCCTCTCCTCTCCTCTCCTCTCCCCTTCCTCCTCATCCCTCCCTCCCTTTCTCCTCTCTTGTTCCCTCTCTCTCTTTAGGTGATAAAGAAAGTGATAGCAGAGACCTCTAGTGGAGGAGTGCTAGCTAATGACTGTCTTGTACACTACTCTGTCAGTGCACTGCCCTTCGGTGGAGTGGGTGAGTAGGGCTCACAATTTAACACACAAACAAAAAATGTCTATTTCACACAGAGTCAAATGAGAAGGGATATGTGTGATTGACTGTTCTGCATGTTTCCCCCTGTAGGTAACAGTGGTATGGGCAGCTACCACGGCAAGTTCAGCTTTGACAACCTGAGCCACCTGAGGGGCTGTCTTATCAAGCAGCTGAAGATGGAGGGGGTTAACGACATGCGCTACCCGCCCCACACTGCCAAGAAACTGTCCTGGGCACGTTTCTTCATCCTCAAAAATCCTGACCTGGGGTGGTTAGGCCGGATGGCGCTGCTTGCTGTCATCGCTGTGGTGGCTGCTGTGGTGCTACAGGTTAGGGGAGGGAGGAAATGATTGGGGGGGGGCTGGAATGAATGGAAAGAGGGAGGGGGGGGAGGGAGAGACGATGAAATAGAGGGATTAAGAGGGAAAGGTAAGAAGAGATTATAGTATAAGTGCCTAGATTTTGGGAATTTTAGATTGAGTTTCACTGATTAGTGGATTTGTGTGTTTCTGTGTGTTTCTTCAGAGATATCTTCAGTGAGATCAAACAAGTCTACCCATACTTCAGGCCTGATGTTACTCTGGTGACCCGCTTGACCCTGGAACAGAGTTGGGCCTAAAAGCGCTAAATGAACTTTGACCCGAATAAGTTTCTGTCTGCTTCATGATAATAACCGTCCGTAACCATAGTAATGTCAGGCTCACCCTTTAACCCCTCTGTCACCATGACAATGAGAGAGCAAATGGGAAGTGACTCCAATAACCTCTATTAGTATTATTATGCAATTCTGCATGAAGCCGTTTTAGAAGGATTAGCTTGCTAATGCTAACTAACATTAGCTAGCAGCAACAGATTTTATGAATGTGATCTTTTATCCGATTTATGGCACTTTAATCAGTGTAATATTATGTTTATTTGTTAGTTAAACCTGTCCGCTCAGGTTGTCTGTTCTTTTTTTTAAGCCTTAAAATGTTGAAATGTTTGCTGCTTATTAACATTTTGGATAACGTATCAAAAGAAACAATGCAGAACTCTTTTGACCAGTTAAAACTTGTTATAACCTTTATATCACTGTGCTATGAAGCAGCATAACTGACCTATATGTAAGGTTCTCTAAGGATTGCATAAATCCCTTTCATATGAATGAATAATGAAGTATTGTGCATTAGTACTGTACTACTATTACGAATGCTTGATGTTTCAGTCAGCCTCAGAGCACAACTCGAGTTTTGTTATCATTTCAGTTTTTAATTTCAACCGTTAGAAATAGATTGCAATGGAGATGTCTTTTATTTGATGTAGAACTTTAACATTCCCTGTTAGTGGTTTACTACGCTTTTACAAGGCAATTTTTCTGTTCTGTTTGTTGCATTGTATTTTTTATGTTTCACATTCACACTATGTGCCTGAAGTAAAACCAAATAACCAAATCCGTTAGCTTTCTAGAATTCCACCTTGCATTTCACCACAGAGTTTTAAAATATTTGCCTGCAGAACTTGTATTCAATGGCTCAGGATGTAACAAATTATGGCAACTACTAAATTTATGTCTGAGCAACAATGAAGGAGTAACAGCATATCATGTCAATGTTTTTGTATTGCCATCAGAGCATTACCATGGCAATATTCTATTGAGATTGTAATTCATTTGTAATAAATTAGTTTCTATGTCCTTCACTTATTGATTGCGTTTGTGTTATTGATAGGGAATGAGAGGAATATCCAGTGGCGATTTTAGCATGTAAATCTTGGTGGGGCAAACTCAAAAAAATGTGTTATGATGCATGCCAGATGCATGCCAGCAAAGCCACTTCACAACACTAAACAATATATGAATTGCACTATAACGGTGACAAACAGTGCCAACAAACTGTTAGGGCCTACATAAAGCTGTCCCAACAGCAGAGCTTTCTTTTCAGCATCATGGAGTGAATCCTTACCACTGCTACACCTGGCTATCAGCGGAGCCTTGTCTGGCAGCGAAACAGTTCATTCAGCCTCATTTACTGCCTTTTTAAAAAACAGCTGATATGGCTGACTTGCTTAAACAAATGTGGTTTCTACTGACAATTGAGATGTACAAACTGGCATAAGGGGACAACAAGTGGATAAGAGGCAATCCATAATTTTGATTTAAGACATTAATGAGCAAGCTAAGACAGACGTAGCACAGCACTTTTGAAATGTACAGCAACAGAATTCAGAAAATGGGCCGTTCTTACAGTATTCTCCGAACTGTAGAATAAATTAAATGGGCGTATAAGCAGACAATGAAAGCTCTTATTTGATGATGACATGTGCACCCCCAAGTCAGAACAGTAGGCTAAGTTATGAGAGGGAAAGGGACCAAATTATTAGGCACATGGGCTACTAAGAGTTTAATACACAACATACATTTAGTATTACTTTCTTAGCTACAGTACACATACCTCCCTGGCATTTTACATAATTTATGCAGCAGCATACAACACATTTTTGGACTCATCTTGTGCTGTGCTCACTTGAACAGGAAGGTGGCGCAGTGGTCCTTGTGGGCAAATATTGTCATCAAACTTTGTATTCAAAGTCTGTCATTCTCTGGATTTATGGTGCTTTCAAGACAACTGGGAACTCTGAATAAATCAAAGTTGAATCATGATGTTAGTGATATTCAGGTTGGAGCTCTAGAAAGAGGCCCGAGTTCCCGACTTGAAATTCCGAGTTGGAGCTCAATTTTCCCAGTTGAGCTCATTTTTTTTCCTGCGTTCCCAGATGTCTTGAACTCACTGAAGTCTGAGATTTCCCAGGTCCGAGTTTCCAGTTGTTTTGAACTCGGCAGAAGTCATGTTGGATTGACAGTGTGGCCAATGTATTCAACCTTTTCTGGCCCATGGTGTTGCATGTGAATGTTTATCCTTTTAAGCTTGGAAAAGAGACCCTAAAACCCAGACTTGGACCACCGAATAGCAGGCTAGTGATTGCTTTGCAACGCTTGCAGTTAGCCACTGATTCCTTCCAAACCACACATTGTTAAATTTGTGATTTCCTACTTGTTGTGTAATGTTTATGGCCAATGGCCGATGAACACCAAGCTAGACTAGGATTGAAAAGGATTTTCCAGTATATTGTCGACTTGATTCATAATGACTGCTTGTCTAGCTTGCGAGCTAAAATTTTGAAAGTATTGTAATGTCCCGAGCTGGGACAAAGGAAGATGGCATGAGATAGAGCTTGGTTTGACAGAGAGTTCCTGTGCCCCATACACCACACGACTCCAGGAACGTCACACTTTATTCAACACCTTCAATTATTAACAATGAACCTAACCTCTGGCCATGCAAGGCTCGGTAACGGTTTGCACTCTAACAATTTCCGCTCCCCCATAACCTGAACTAAGACAACTTAAGTAAACATAACCACAGAACATTAGCTTAACTACTAAAACCATAAACAAATAACACAACTCAATAGAACTCCATATCAGGTCGTTACAGTATGATGTTGACATGATCAGTCCAATAAAAGCTATGAGTTAAATATATATATATATATATATATATATATATATATATATATATATATATATATATATATATATATATACATACAGTAGATTATACATGTTAGCTATCAGATCATGGAGAGCCCCTAGCGGGCTACTCCGATATCACTGCTGTTCACACAAATGAAAGGAGGGCTGGAGTTTAGTAAGAGCGGGAGAATTGAAAGACAAAGAAAGGGTCGTTTCTATACAACCTGGTTGAAGCTAGGCTAACCTCAATATCATGTGCACTAACAACCGCCCAATTGAAAAGTGAATGCAATTATAGATATTTACTATTGAGCTTGGCTTCGATGGATGGAAGACGCTGGTCCTTTGGAGTCTTTATGGCTGGATCGTCTGTAGAGAGATTGTCTGTGTTCTTCTTAGGGGTGCGTTCACCACTGCAGTATAACAGCGACCACTAAGATCTAATCACTTCTTCTGTTCATAGCATTTTGCAATAATCTGCTCATGCTATGTTCTGACCGGTCTAATCGAAATTCACAGTTTTAACATGTCAGTCGTCACATCCATGTTATCTTCGGATGTAGATCTCGTTAGATAAAGTAGAAACATTTGCAACCACAGCTCAAGCTGGGGTTTGCTTAAGTCTAATTTAACCCTTGTTAAACGCATGGAACAAAGTCCTAGCGTCATCGGGAACTAACAATAACTTTCGTCAAATGGGCTTTTGTACTGGAAAGAGAAGGGTGTGTTTCATAGCTCTCAGCCAATGAAAGTTCACTTGGGTGTGGCCACTGCTTTGACACAAGCTACTGTACAACAACATTTTTCATCTTAAAATGGCTTAAATCACATTGTAATCTTTTCGAAAGTATTATCACATTTAAACACATTATTTGCCTAACAATTCCATGTAAATCTGGTAACCAGAATTGTTACACTTTCCAAGATATGGATTATGTCCTCCTGTGGTCATATATCATGTACCAGACAACAACTGATTGGACATAATATTATTTAAATACCAACAGATATTTTCACATGGAAAAGAAAGGAAAATATTGTTCATTGCTCCCTCTATCGATGTTAATGTATTGCCAACTCTATCTCTCTGTGGTATCAAAGAGCTTTCTGAGTCCCTTTCCTGTATAACAGTTTTATAGAAAGGAATTTATTGGGGATTCGTAAACTTCGCCTAACCAACAGGCAACGTCGTGACAGAAGCTATGCTTAATTCTCAAATTAGATATCAATGACTGGAAGTTTCTCTGCAACGCTTAACAAAAGCACCGTAACATACATTTATCTAGATAATACGTTTTGTCATCAACTCTATCATGCTAGGGGCCTCTCTTGTTTTGCCTACATCAATGTTGTAGATGGTTGTCTGCACAAATGTGTTGAAGTTTACAAGAGCATCATTATACGTCAGGTTAAAGACAAAGTGGGCTTTGAACAGTTCATCAAACGCACAGAGACCACTAGTTGCCTGGTAGGGAACAAGCCACTTGTCCACCATGATGTAGTAGTTGTCAATCTTGCTCTGTCTTCTTCCAGCGGCAAGGAGGTATGGCTGTCGACCATGGCTCCCATCAAGATGGTCTTCAATGCTGCAACATGACTGCAACACATAAAGGGTATTTTTAAGTCACTGTCCACATGTTAAGACAATGAAGAGACAACTCAAAAAAGAAAATGACACAATTACTGTATCATCTTACTTTACGAAAGTGCACTAGTCTGTCCACAGCATCACTGGCACTGATCTTGGTAATCTTCCCTCCTGCTGGTGGTGGGAGGAGATGAAGCAGCAGGGAGGATATATCATTGTCCCAGTCTGAGGACAAGAAAAGGCAAACACCCCAAATCACATACAGTGGGGAGAACAAGTATTTGATACACTGCCGATTTTGTAATTTTTATCATAGGTACTCTTCAACTGTGAGTGACTGAATCTAAAAAAAAAATCCAGAAAATCACATTGTATGATTTTTAAGTCATTAATTTGCATTTTATTGCATGACATAAGTATTTGATACATCAGAAAAGCAGAACTTAATATTTGGTACAGAAACCTTTGTTTGCAATTACAGAGATCATACGTTTCCTGTAGTTCTTGACCAGGTTTTCACACACTGCAGCAGGGATTTTGGCCCACTCCTCCATACAGATCCTTCAGGTTGCTGTCGCTGGGCAATACGGACTTTCAGCTCCCTCCAAAGATTTTCTATTGGGTTCAGGTCGGGAGACTGGCTAGGCCACTCCAGGACCTTGAGATGCTTCTTACGGAGCCACTCCTTAGTTGCCCTGGCTGTGTGTTTCGGGTCGTTGTCATGCTGGAAGAACCAGCCATGACCCATCTTTAATGCTCTTACTGAGGGAAGGAGGTTGTTGGCCAAGATCTCGCGATACATGGCCCCATCCATCCTCCCCTCAATACGGTGCAGTCGTCCTGTCCCCATTGCAGAAAAGCATCCCCAAAGAATGATGTTTCCACCTCCATGCTTCACAGTTGGGATGGTGTTCTTGGGGTTGTGCTCATCCTTCTTCTTCCTCCAAACACGGCGAGTGGAGTTTAGACCAAAAAGCTCTATTTTTGTCTCATCAGACCACATGACCTTCTCCCATTCCTCCTCTGGATCATCCAGATGGTCATTGGCAAACTTCAGACGGGCCTGGACATGCGCTGGCTTGAGCAGGGGGACCTTGCGTGCGCTGCAGGATTTTAATCCATGACGGTGTAGTGTATTACTAATGGTTTTCTTTGAGACTGTGGTCCCAGCTCTCTTCAGGTCATTGACCAGGTCCTGCCGTGTAGTTCTGGGCTGATCCCTCACCTTCCTCATGATCATTGATGCCCCACGAGGTGAGATCTTGCATGGTGCCCCAGACCGAGGGAGATTGACCGTCATCTTGAACTTCTTCCATTTTCTAATAATTGCGCCAACAGTTGTTGCCTTCTCGTTATTGGACTTAACCTACGTAGGCATTCACTCAGGAATGCATATTAGTATCCTGCCAGTTGCACCTTTTCTCATTGCTTTTAGTATATCGAATGTGCAATACGTGCAGTTGTCTGTAATTAAACCCTGCGCACTAAGGACTGTATTTTAAGGGAATTACTATTATTACCCCAAATGATATCATACACACATTTAGCTATTAAAGTATCTCTTCCTGTCATTTACCTGTACAGTTTGTGTAAACATGCAAGTATTCACTTATCTGTAAATATAACTGTATACCTAACTGTACAGCTAATTTAACCATGCAAAATTTTCCCTTACCTGTTCATTTACCCAGTCTGTCTATTAAGTAAACTATTATTACCCTCTCTCATATCATACGCATTTTTAGCTATTGAAGTATTTCTCTGCCATCGACCTGTATAGTATAGTTAACCATCCAACATCCACCAATGTATAGTGTACATATTCAGCCAACCACTCATACTATGCAATGTCTCTTTTTATAGCTTTTTTTTGCACTCCAGATATCTTGTATTTCTATACTTTTTCATACTGCCGCTCTATGTATCATGTACCGTGTATCTGTCTTTTGTGTACTTTCGTTGTGGCATTTTGCACCTGCCCTATGTTTTGTTGTAGCTGCTTGACAATAAAATTTCCCCCCCGGGGGATCAATAAAGTACCTATCTATCTATCTATCTATCTATCAAGCTTCTTGCCTATTGTCCTGTAGCCCATCCCAGCCTTGTGCAGGTCTACAATTTTATCCCTGATGTCCTTACACAGCTCTCTGGTCTTGGCCATTTTGGAGAGGTTGGAGTCTGTTTGATTGAGTGTGTGGACAGGTGTCTTTTATACAGGTAACGAGTTCAAACAGGTGCAGTTAATACAGGTAATGAGTGGAGAACAGGAGGGCTTCTTAAAGAAAAACAGGTCTGTGAGAGCCGGAATTCTTACTGGTTGGTAGGTGATCAAATACTTATGTCATGCAATAAAATGCAAATTAATTATTTAAAAATCATACAATGTGATTTTCTGGATTTTTGTTTTAGATTCCGTCTCTCACAGTTTAAGTGTACCTATGATAAAAATTACAGACTTCTACATGCTTTGTAAGTGGGAAAAGCTGCAAAATCGGCAGTGTATCAAATACTTGTTCTCCCCTCTGTAAAACAATATAGCTGAGTTTGAAACATTGCAGTACCCACGAGAGAATCCACTTACTAGTTTCGCTGTCATTCTCTGGCAGTTTTTCTGCAGACGCAAATTGGTGATGGTAGTCAGGGATTTTGCCAGCTTGATGACTTTAGGCTTCAATACAGTGTCCCACCTTTCAAGGAGCTTAGAGGATGTTTCATCGTCGAATATCAGCCAAAAGTCTTGATTCACCTAAAACAAAGTGGAACCAAACTCAACTACGTGACCAACACAAAATCATCTTCTCAATTAGACAAATATCCTGTAGTTCTGATTCCAAGACATACTACCCCACTCACCAATCCTTTGATGTCCAGAAACCTGGGGAAAACTGTTGTCCTGCTTCTGTCTGAACTATAAACTAGCTCCTGGCGATACTGGAACAACTCCTTCATCATCTGATAGATTTGTTTTTCATCAGTCGAGTGGACAAGGAATGATATGGCCTCCTTGCAAGCATCACCAACAAGCTGGTGGTCCAGGTCAGTCTTCCTCTTATGGGTTGCGCCTCCCGACTCTTCTTGATGGGTCGATGTGAGGTCTTCCTTGATACCATCTTCAGGCGATAATTCAGATATCAGGATCATAGAAGTGTTCCTTATATGTGGGAAAAGGTGACCAACATGGTTGCCAAATGGTTATTCTTCTTAGACTTGATTCTAGGACTGTTTGATGCCACTTTCAGTCCACAGAACAAGTGTCAAAATATTTAAGCAAGCATGCTCTATCAGCACTTACATAGTCTTTGGTAGAAAAAGGATCTCTCAATGAAGGAAAGAGGGTCACAATTCCAAGAGCATAACGTTCTTTCTGTTGACGAGCGGGAAGCTTCCTGCTCAATAACAGTAAATCATACACACGCCAAATATGTTTAACCAAAGTTTTGTTGATAAAAGTAATGTATAATTCTACAGTCTCACAATGATGCCAAATATAGTTAATGTATAGTTTGATTGTTTTGATCCATTGTTTGTGGCCAGATTGGCTAATGAGAAGCTTACCCATGCATCTCTTTCATGTGGCTGACTAAGATGACAGCCACATTAAAGATCTCGGACCATCTATTAAGACAAGAGAAAAGCTAAACAATTTAGGGTTGGTTTATGCTGTCGGAATCTCGATGAAGAGCAAACACAGAAATGGGATTATCAACATCCAATCAGTTATCATTATACCCAGTGGCGACCCGTCATTCGGGGCAGGTGGAGCATGATTAGCTCAGTGTTCTGTCACTCGTGGGGACAGTACGTCACCGCCAAGTCTAAGGGTAGAGCTCGAAAATTCAAGCCCCTTGGGTACTGCCATAGAGTTACATTAGAAGTGCCCATCCAAGAAGGCTCAAGGTCATTAGGCACAGATAAAATGAAGTCAAATCACATTATATCTACAGTAGCTTTGATTGGACTGATCATGTCAACATCATACTTTCAAAATCTTAGCTAGCAGTCATCATCATGAACGAAGTCGACAATCTACTGGCAAATCCTTTTAAATCCTTGTCGTAGGCAGGTAGCCGAGTGGTTAAAGTGTTGGGCCCGTAACCGAGCTGACAAGGTAAACAATCTGTCGTTCTGCCCCTGAACAAGGCAGTTAACCCACTGTTCCTAGGCCGTCCGGGAGTCCGCGCCTTTGGGGTGTGGGATCCCTAATTAGAGGCAGCTGTAGCGCATCGTCTCTAATTAGGGATCCTACATAGGTTGGTAGAATTTCACACTGGGTTGTGGGTCGTTGTCGTATTTTTCGCAGTCAAGGTGACAGTAAGTGTGCACATTTCATACGTCCATTCGTTTGTGTTTGTGAACGTGACGTTTTGTCTTTCGTGTTTGTTTGATTTGTATAGTTCATTTGTAAATTTATATACAAAGTAAAGAAATAAAAATCAAGAGAGAGAGAGAGAGAGTATAATCCCTGCTCTGCGTCTTGGTCGAGGTATGCACCCTCTCGTGACACACGTCCCAGTTAGCATGTAACAGGGAAGAGATGGATTGCTCTCTCAGCTCTCCCTCAACATGTTGATCATTCAGGTGTCAAGCATAGTAACAGTTCATCAGGCACGGGAAGATGCCATTTTCTCTCGATCCCAATGACAATCCTTCTTCAGTACAGGCAACAGATAAATTCATTTTACACATCAAATATCTTCCTAATAAATGTAATGGGCAGTCAGAGTATAGGAATCGGTGTCTCCATTTGCCCTCTCCCCACTCCACGTCCAGGGGAAATGTCAAACATTCTTCAGAGGGAATTCCAGATGCTCCAACTGTGTGCATTGTTTTGTTTGAGGGAGGGACAGTCAGGGCAGACATTTTTAACTAAAATGTCAATAAGGCGGGTTTTGTTGAAAAGGTAAAATTTAGCATGACAGGTTTCTTCTGGTTCTTCATCATTGTTTTCTTCATTAGTTTCCTCTTC
The DNA here is from genome assembly GCA_023634145.1 of Thymallus thymallus. Lineage (NCBI taxonomy): Eukaryota > Metazoa > Chordata > Actinopteri > Salmoniformes > Salmonidae > Thymallus > Thymallus thymallus. The sequence goes on from CM042391.1 coordinate 19,264,905, forward strand.
TGTATCTGTAATAGAGACACTGTGAGTCAGGAAGCAGGTGCAGGTGAAACGTTTAATAAAACAAACTAGAAATGAGACAATACAATAGTGGCTACAAGCAGGTACACAGGAATAATACCAACCGATGAATGAATAAAAGGGAGGGACCTATAAAGGGGAGGTAATGAGGAAGGTAATGAAGTTCAGGTGTGAATCATAATGATGAGTACCAGGTGCGCGTAATGATGAATCCCAGGATCAGTGGTTAGTATTCCGGCGACGTCGCACGGTGGAGGGGAGGAGCAGGAGTAGGCGTGACAGTTTCTGCCTTATCCTATGTTTGGTAGCCCCGTCATCCACCTCCTCTTCCAAATGGGCACTCTCCTTGGCCTTCTCCTGCTCCAGGACAGTGTCTTGAGAAATGCCCTAACTTCCCACAGTTGTAGCATCTCCAGTCTCTCCCTCCATCAGCTCGGCCTCTACCTCTTCCTCTGCATATTTGCTCGTTTGCTCTCGTTCTTGGCTGAACTGTCCATCTTGTCCAGTCTTCTGTTTGGTTCAGTAGCACCCTACCAAATGTTTTAGCTATTACAATACACAGCCCTTTAGGTTCCCAGCATGCATCCTCCATCCTACTCTTACTATTTCCCTTTCCCATACTAAGCCCTTTGTTGAACTCATAAGTTTAACACGTCCTCACACAACTCTCACACCAGGGCTAAACCCCTGTTCAGTTAATTAGTCAATCACACAATACTCACATCCACATTCACTTAGTACTATTCCCAAACACACTCAGTAATCTCCCTTATTACTCCTTATTTATCTTCAACGATTTTCTTGTTATTACAACCTCCAGCGAAGGTCCGCAGCCCGCAACCTCCAGCGAAGGTCCGCAGCCCGCCACCTCCAGCGAAGGTCCGCAGCCCGCCACCTCCAGCGAAGGTCCGCAGCCCGCAACCTCCAGCGAAGGTCCGCAGCCCGAAACCTCCAGCGAAGGTCCGCAGCCCGCAACCTCCAGCGAAGGTCCGCAGCCCGCAAGCTCCAGCGAAGGTCCGCAGCCCGCAAGCTCCAGCGAAGGTCAGCAGCCCGCAAGCTCCAGCGAAGGTCAGCAGCCCGCAAGCTCCAGCGAAGGTCAGCAGCCCGCAAGCTCCAGCGAAGGTCAGCAGCCCGCAAGCTCCAGCGAAGGTCAGCAGCCCGCAAGCTCCAGCGAAGGTCAGCAGCCCGCAAGCTCCAGCGAGGGTCAGCAGCCCGCAAGCTCCAGCGAGGGTCAGCAGCCCGCAAGCTTTCATCCACGGCCCAATGCCTGGAACCTCCAGCTACGGTCCGTAGCCCGGAACCTCCAGCTACGGTCCGTAGCCCGGAACCTCCAGCTACGGTCAGTAGCCCGAAACCTCCAGCGAAGGTCCGTAGCCCGGAACCTCCAGCGAAGGTCCACAATCCGGGTCCAGCCGTCTGCTCCGCCTCAGTGCCAGAGCAGTCCGCTCCACCGGTACCCAATCCGGGTCCAGCCGTCTGCTCCGCCTCAGTGCCAGAGCAGTCCGCTCCACGGGTACCCAATCCGGGTCCAGCCGTCTGCTCCGCCTCAGTGCCAGAGCAGTCCGCTCCACCGGTACCCATTCCGGGTCCAGCCGTCTGCTCCGCTCCAGTGCCAGAGCAGTCCGCTCCACCGGTACCCAATCCGGGTCCAGCCATCTGCTCCGCTTCAGAGCCTGAGCAGTCCGCCCCACCGGTGCCCAGTCCGGGCCCAGTTGTTTTCCCCGCTCCATGGCCGGAGTCGTTTGCCCCACCGGTGCCCAGTCCGGGCCCGGGCGTTTTTCTCGCTCCATGGCCGGAGCCGTTGGCCCCACCGGTGCCCAGTCCGGGCCCGGTTTATTGCCCAGCTCCATGGCCGGAGCCGTTTGCCCCACCGGTGCCCAGTCCGGGCCCGGTTGTTTTCCCCGCTCCATGGCCGGAGCCGCACCGCATTGTCTCTAATTAGGGATCCCATATATGTTGAGTCTGTCCTTCACTCGGGTGTGGGTCGTTATCGATGTATGTCGCAGTCACGGTGAAGTAAGTGTGTTTCCTTTACGTCCGTTGAGTAGTGTGTTTGTTTTTGAGAACGTGACGTTTCATATTTCATGTTTGTTGTAGTGTGTTAGTTCGTTCATTGTGGAATTTATTACATAGTATTTAAATAAAATCATGTCGAACTACTATCCCTGCGCTGCGCCTTGGTCTCTCCCCACACACAATCGTGACACTGACCAAGGCAGTTAACCCACTGTTCCTAGGCTGTCATTGTAAATAAGAATTTGTTCTTAACTGACTTGCCTAGTAAAATAAAGGTTAAATAAATACAGGAGCACCGCAGAGGGAGAGCATTCGTTACAGTTCCATAGCGAAGCAGAGCTTGTCAAGAAAGGCGAAGATCTCTCTCTCTTATGAATCTGGCTCCATATATTTTTAGTATCGGACATTATTGTATTCTGCAGTCCCACCTTTTGTTGACTCAAATAATCTGATGCTCCGAATGGGGATCTTTAATCCTTTAAACAAGCATTTCGCTACACCCGTAATAACATCTGCTAATCACGTGTATGTGACCAATAACATTTGATTTGATTTGATTTAAAAGTATAGACAGGTATAGATAGTGGTAACATGCTGATGACGTAATTCAGTTTAGGAGCTATGACCATCTTTGTAACATGTATCCTACCCCATAATGAGATTTGTCGCTTATCCCAACTCTTAAACTGGAGTTGAATTTTGTTCAATAGTGGGTCAAGGTTTTCAGAAATCATGTTCTCTAGACCAGGATTTAAAGCAATCCCCAGTTACCTCAAGTTTTTAGGGACCCATTGAAACCTCCAGCTGCGGAAGTAATTTCTCAGACAATGTTTTGATATGGGCTTTACTTCAGATTTGGTCCAGTTTACTTTATAGCCCTGTATCTCTGAGAATGCATTTACAAGGTTCAGTAAAGGTGGTTTGGAGAGTTGGGGGTCTGACATTAATAGTAGTAGGTCGTCTGCATAAAGCAGATCATAGCCCCTCCCTCTGCTTAGAGAGACACAGCTGCATGTGAGCACTCACATTTTTCAACATGTTTTTTACAAAGATAGTTTTAGAGTTAGATAAACTTGGATTTTTCGGCAGGGACATATACAGGAAGCTACCCTCCACAACATAACCAGATCACTCCAGATCAAAACTCCAAACCTTGGACCTGGAAAGAATAATTCTATCAAGGATTCCTTTTTCCAAGCTATACAGAGGGTGCTCTGGCAAACAAAGACCTGAGAACCTGGAACTGAGACACACCTGATACTTCACACCTCAGTGCTAATTTAAGTTGTGAGAGGTGTCAAAGCCTTTGAGCCCAACAAATGGGCAGGCTATCCCACTCAAAGCCAGAGGCCTTTGAAGCTGTTCAGAGACCATCCACTGCCATTTTCTACTAGAAATCATCACAAGATATACAAGCTTCTCCCAAGTGGGTGTGACACCTACTCCCGTTGCCTGCTGCACTGCTGCTTGGATTCCACCTGGTGATCTGTTCACCGTCTGCCCTGGCTTGTCTCCCCTGTCTGGTACTTGTCTCCCTCTGTCTGGTACAACTCCCTGTCCTCTGCCATGCCTTGATTGTATTACTGTTGATGATATCTGGAAATGTGCATGAACAGCCTGGCCCATCAACTGTTGCTAGCCACAATTCTGACTTGTGCTCTGATATCTACTTCACTGATTTCTGTTCTCGTAAAAGCCTGGGCACGTATTCATAAAGATTCTAAGAATCCTCTCAGAAAACTCTTAATTTAGCTTAAAAACTTTTACGTAGGAGTCTTAGCTTAAGAGCGATTCGGGACCGATCTGAGAGCAACTCTGAGTAAGGAAAAGACAAAAACTTTCATCTTAGTGAGGAGGCGGGGTTGACCCCGTTGCTATGTATGACACAATCTTTTGAAAACTGTGATTGGTTGGTTGTCCAAGAAGGAAATAAATAGTGATTTTAAGTGTAGGGTCTATTCTAAGCCTTCACTTTGAAATTAAATGCGTCATTTAAACACACACACACACACATTATATATGTGTATATAAATCATTTTTTTTATTTACCATGCTGTTAATTTCCTATAAGGTATTTGATTGACTTAGAATTATAAAACTTGTTCCACTCTTTCCAATTACACTGATTGCTGGCATGTCTATTTAAGACCTGCGTGAAGTTGGCCCCCCACCCAACGCAAAACGTCGGGAAAATAGTCTTAATCGTTTGTGCTCCGTTTGTGCTGGTTTGTGCTGTTACAAGTTTTGTTTGTGCTGCTGCGGTATTGTTTATATTAGCCATTTATTTATGGGTGATGACGTCACTCAGCCCCCCACCTACTCCAAATGAACTGGGGATAGTCTTAATCGTTAGTGCTCCGTTTGTGCTGGTTTGTGCTGCAATTATTTTCGTTTGTGCTGTTTTCATTTTTATATTATATTAAATAATCTTTCATAGGTCATTCAGAGGTCACTCAGCCCCCCACAAGATCAGAATGAACCCACTATAGTGTCGATCGTTAGTGCTCCGTTTGTGCTGGTTTGTGCTGCAATTATTTTCGTTTGTGCTGCTGCGGTATTGTTTATATTAGCCATTTAATTATAGGCGATGACGTCACCAGCCGCCCACCTACTCCAAATGAACTGGGGATAGTCTTAATCGTTAGTGCTCCGTTTGTGCTGGTTTGTGCTGCAATTATTTTTGTTTGTGCTGTTTTCGTTTTTATATTATATTAAATAATCTTTCATAGGTCATTCTGAGGTCACTCAGCGCCCCCACATGCGCAGAATGAACCCAAAATATTGTCAATCGTTTATTCTTCGTAAGCATGCTTTTGTGGAGTGTTTAGTAGCGTTTAGTAGAGGAACAATTTAACCATATCTCGTCATAGAATAGCCTTACATAAATCATATTCCTGGCAAATGTAAGTCAAATGTTGTTACTGTCAGTTAGTAAAAAGTTAACTTTTTGATTAATGGTACAACACAAGCTACGATTGGCAATGTTTTTGGCAACAGAAAGCACATTGCTAATGTTAATATTGCCAATGTAACTATGAAATGCTAATTACATTTAGGGGTCAATATCAATACATGAAAACATGTTTATACTGTAGATGAAACACTTGACCCAAAATAAGTAATCATTATTGAAGTAATTATGTTTTACTTTCTTATGCCAGATGCCCAAAAAGCCAGCAGTAGACAGGGATTCCATTTTCACAGTCCTGTGTTCATCAAAGGAGGCCATAGTCAAAAATGGTACCATAGCTACTCCTAATAACAGCATCTGGACAGAGCTGAGTGAGCAGCTAGGAAACAAGATCACTGCAAAGGCCCTGTACACTTTTGTTAAATTAAACAGACACAACATCTGGTCTGCTTTAGGGTTTAATCATGAACGTGATCATGAAACCAGTGTCAGTAGTGATGACACAGATTTTGAGCCACAGTCCTTTCCTCCCAGACCAGAAGACTGCAAGACTTTTGAGCTTGAAGTTCCATTTGAGAAATGGATTGAATTTATACCTGAAACAGTTCAATACAAAGACAAGTTCTCTAAAACACAAAAAAGGAAATACACAGTTTTGAAGCCTGGCATCTGGACTCATGTAATAAATTACCAAATTTGGAAAGAAGTGAAAAGCACCTGCACATTTGTATTTAAAAGAGCCAAAGTCTATCCATCAGCCACAACAAAATACATTGAAATCAGAAGCAACTGTAAGGAGTGTCATGGCGACCTTTACATCAAATGTGACAGAGAGCCTGAAATGAACAACCCAATGGTGCTGAAATGTTTTATTAAAAACATTGATGACTCCCTGCACATTGGCCTTTCCAAGCGTGCCATATCTGGAAACTTGCGTGTGCAGATAGCCAAGGAACTGTGTGAGGGTAGAATGGAACCACATGTATGGAGGGCATCGGAGGCAACAAAGTTGATGGATTTTGGAGATCCTGAGCCAAGCCATCTGCCTAATTTGGCCACCCTGCGCAAAGCAAAGCAAGAGAGAAATGACTTAGAATTAGGTGACAAGGATCCTATTTTATCACTGCAGATGCTAAAATACAGTGCACCTCACAATGGTAGCATTAAAGATATTGGACTGGACAAGTTTTTCTGTCACTACTGGAGTCAAACACAAATGTACATGTACAAGTCAATATCAAAGAAATCTCACCCCACTGTGAGTTTTGATGCAACTGGTTCAGTAGTCAGGAAACTACAGAGACCAGTTGGTATGTCTGGCCACATCTTCTTATACCAGGGCGTTCTGGCAGGGGATGGGAGCGCAAGTGTCCCAGTGGTGCAAATGCTGTCAGAGAGACATGATGTTAATGCAATTAAACAATGGTTGACAGAATGGATTCGCGCAGGTGCACCAATTCCAAAAGTGGTTGTGAGTGACTTTTCTCTGGCTTTGCTCGGAGCTCTGGTCAAGGCTTTCACTCCTCATCCTGATCTGAAGACCTACATCAATGAGTGTTTTGGTGTCTTACTTGGTAACCAGTCTGCACAGCTGCCACCTTGTTTTGTCCGGGTTGATGTTGCACACTGCATCAAGATGATCTGTCAATGGGACTGCTTGAAAAGAAAACCACATCGCATTAAAGATTTCTTTGTGAGGTCACTGGCACAGCTGCTCAAGTCACAATCTGTGAACAATGCAAGAGAGCTGCTACGCAGTGTTACTATTGTGGCTCTCAGCGAAGCAGAGGGCAATGACATCTCTGGAGCCCCCCTCATATCAGAATGTTGCAAGAACTACCTGAAAGCCCAAATTGCAGAAGAGTGTGTCATCGTTCCAGATGAAGAGGGTGAGGACATGGAAGGAGTGGATCCATGTGAAGAAATACACACTGACCTATGGCAGTGGGTGACAGACATATGTGATGAGAGCAGGTCACTTGCCGTGGCCAATGGTGATCGAGATAACATGCACTTCCTCCCAGAGATTGTTCCCAATATTATCAGACTTGCAAGTTACTTACCACTCTGGACAGGGGTAATGATCCCTCACTTCCGTAGCACTAACATCACCGCAAGTTCAGCCAATGTTGAAGCAGAGTTTAAAAACATCAAACACGGCCTTTTCAAGCATGAAAACTTACCTATTCGGGTGGATCGATTCATTGCTCGACATCTTTCCTATATTGAAGGCAACATGCGCATTTGTTCTGCAAAACAAAAAGGTACAGAAAATGCTAATGTTACAACAGTGATGGTCACAGGACCCAATCCACTACCCACTGCGACCTGCAGTGTAGATGAAAAAAAAATGGATGCCTCCTGTTCTGGGGAGTCATCTGACACTGTCACAAACATCCATTCAACAAACGAAGACGTTGTTGAAATCTGGAGAGGCCTAGCTGTTCCACCAAAAAAGAGGAAGATTAATTCATACCTTTCTCCTTGTCCTGAATGGCTCCATGCAGATCCATCTGTGAGGGGGAAAAAATGAAAATGGAACTGTTAAAAAATGGAAACAATCAACAGCCTGTTAAACTCAGCAAATCAAGAGTCTCTGTGCTTAACACATGTGCATTTGATGCTTTTTGTCAATGCTTATGTTGTGCTTTCTGCGACAGTAACACTTTTGGAAATATTGTTTGCAGTGAAGACTCCAACAACCTCCTCCAGCTAGTGAAAAGCATCACCACAAAGGGTCTTACCCCACAAGCCTACATTCAGAGGGCAGAGCTGCTAAGTGGAATATTCAAAGCTGTCCAATTGAAGTCTGGTGCTCTCCAAATCGATGCACAGTGCCACATCTCTACTATCATTGAAAAGACAATGAGAAAACTTGCAAGTGTTTACTTCACAAAACAGTGCTCCTCACAGTATTGTAGCCTCAACACACAAGCCACAAGGGAAATTCCATTTGTTTCTACTTCTATTGCTGTACTGCAGGATTCTGGCATGGCTCATCTTCAGACCGCAGTGGAACAAGGTCTTAACCTTCCAGAGTCCCCCTGCCTCAGGCCAATCCAAAGTCCGTCTCAGTGTCCCTCTGCATTCAAGACAGAATATACATCAGGAAAAGTGCTCTGTGCAGGGAAAGTGTCTCACAGTTACAGTCTAGGAGAACTTCTGTGGATCGATTCCACAGCAACCCCAACTCAAAGGAATTCCTGCCCAAGAGAATTTCCATTGTGTGAATTTCCCTCCAGTCTGGTGCTCCAAGGAGAGACATTTACCTTAAGGGCAGTCATTGCTTTCCAAGGAGGCGTAACCCAGGATGCTCTTGGTCATTATGTGGCCTACTGCAGGAGGTCTCCATGTGTCTGGGAGATGTATGATGACCTGAGAAGTGGAGTGACGGGAGCATCAGAAAAAAACAAAATATGCCCACATGCTGTGTTGTACACAAAATCATAATTGTGTGGTTGATGAAGATGTGGATGTTGTTGTTCAATGTGCAATTGTCCTCTTTGAAAAAGGTTCATTGTTTGTGTAAATGGATTTGATTGCACACAGTAATTCAATTGCACAATTAAACACATGTTTAGTTAATTCCTGGAGTCATTCGTTTCCACATACATACATACATACATACATACATACATACATACATACATACATACATACATACATACATACATACATACATACATACATACATACATACATACATACATACATACATACATACATACATACATACATACATACATACATACATACATACATACATATATATATATATATATAGTACATATACGTATGTATTAACACTCAGCTACAGAAAACATTAAATGGGGCATCATCTGTGCATGGACTCAGTAGGCAGCATAATAACATGTATCAAATTAATACATTTAACTATATACAGGATATAAAATACTTACCTGTATAGTTACATTTATGCACCAACAATTAGGTAACACTGTGACCTAAAGTGCACTTAGTTAAACACGTTGGTGAGAAACGTTAGGTAATGAGATTATTTAAATGTCTGGGGAAAACATAACAAGTGTGTTTACGACATAACGTTGATAACTGCCTGTTTTGTGCTGGGAAATATTCACATAACAACATCACAAGTAAAAACATTTACCTTGGAGTTCGCGTAACATTCCACACATTCTGTGAGCCTCGATGTGTCTGTTGCCAGTTGAAAAGGCACAGTGGATTAGGTAACGATTTGGGTTTGGTTTGCCGTGTGGCCCTTACCATGTTACGTCTTCAACTGTATTAGTAAAAAAAGACAATCGCAAAAACAAAACTTTTACCAGCTGTATTTGGAGTTAATTTGGAACAGTCGGTGAGGGCTGGTTACGGCCATAAGTAAATGTTTAATATAAAAAATACAGCAGCAGCACAAACAAAACTTGTAACGGCACAAACCAGCACAAACGGAACACTAACGATCGACACTATAGTGGGTTCATTCTGAGCTTGTGGGGGGCTGAGTGACCTCTGAATGGCCTATAAAGTATTATTTAATATCTAAAGAATGAAAGCAGCACAAACAAAAATAATTGCAGCACAAACCAGCACAAACGGAGCACTAACGATCGACACTATAGTGGGTTCATTCTGAGCTTGTGGGGGGCTGAGTGACCTCTGAATGACCTATAAAGTATTATTTAATATCTAAAGAATGAAAGCAGCACAAACAAAAATAATTGCAGCACAAACCAGCACAAACGGAGCACAAACGATTAAGACTATCCCCAGTTCATTTGGAGTAGGTGGGGGGCTGAGTGACGTCATCACCCGTAATTAAATGGCTAATATAAACAATACCGCAGCAGCACAAACAAAACTTGTAACAGCACAAACCAGCACAAACGGAGCACTAACGATCGACACTGTTGTGGGTTCATTATGAGCTTGTGGGGGGCTGAGTGACCTCTGAATGACCTATAAAGTATTCTTTAATATCTAAAAAATGAAAACAGCACAAACGAAAATAATTGCAGCACAAACCAGCACAAACGGAGCACAAACGATTAAGACTATTTTCCCGACGTTTTGCGTTGGGTGGGGGGCCAACTTCACGCAGGTCTATTTAAGTGGTGGTTTGAATGTTGGTTTTAATGTATCAAACATGGAATCAAAACCAAGAAGGGTGAGAAAGCCCAACTGGACAGAGGAACAGTGTTTACTGTTAGCCCAGTTAGTGGATGAACACAAGGCCATTCTTAAAGGAAAATTCGGGCCGGGTGTCACAGCACGGGGCAAGAAGCAGACGTGGGAGCGTATAGCACAAACTATTAACGGTTCATTCCCCCTGCTTGTGAGCACCAGTGAAGACTGTGAGAAACGCTGGTACGTGTTGCAATCAAAAGCCAGAGAGGAAATTGCAGCACACAAGCGGGAGTCATCAGGCACAGGTGAGTGCTATAACACTTTTTTTAAACCGCTGGCAAACTTATCTCAAACAATTATATGTATACTGTACATGTGGTCCACTGTATTGTTTTCTAGGGGGGGGGGGACCACCTGCTAAACAGCTGTCCCAAGTAGCCCAAACCGTGTTTAACATCTTTGGTCACTCAGAAACAAGTATTACCGGTTTGAAGGAGGGCACAGACAGCTAAATGATTCAGCTGGTGGAACTACAAAAATGGTAATTTTAATAAACCAACAGCCAAGTAACACAATATAAAGACACATTTTTATTTAACATAGAAATATGAGAAATGGCCTTGCCTATCTGGCATTCTATGAACTGAAAAAAAACAACAAATTGGCCTAAATTTATTTTAAATAACAGAGATTAAATGTTTTCTCCTTTCAGTAGCACAGAGCCTTCAGCAGAGGAATGGGGACCGTCGACATCGCAGATGGGCGACCCTCAGCCCGAAGCGCCTCATTCCCTGCCTTCTGCTGCCACCGCAGCTGCTCCAACACCATCCCTAATAGACAAAAAACTGGAGATAGAGATGGATGTCCTAAAGCAGCAGAAAATAGTACTCCATCTACAGGAGGAGTACTAAAAACTAAAAATTGAGCTACTCAAAAATAAAACTAATAACAAATAATATTTTTTTTGTGTCTTCATAATATCTTTCTACTGAAAATATTGGCTAATGTATGTCTGTTTATTCACGATTTTTATATTACATTCACTGTAACTTACATGAAATGCAAATTAGTAAACTGGGCTCTGTAAGGATTCCCACTTTGGGACAGATCCCTCCCTTGTGGAGGGTATTCTTCATCATCCTCTTCATCAGCCCGATTGTCCGTGGGAGGGTCTGAAATTTGTCTAGCTTTACAGATGTTATGAAGCACTGCACAGGCTGTTATCACTTTGCAGACCTTTCCTGGTGCCAGTCGCACCTCTCCATGTAAAATGTGAAAGCGCCTCTTTAGTTGACCAATACCCCGATCAACTACGGCTCGTGTTTTCTTGTGAGCTCTGTGAGTTAATGAAAATGAACAGAATTCAGTTGATATTTTCAAAACATAATGGTAGGTTATTTATGGGAAGTAGAGTAGCCTACAAATACTACTGCAACACATTTGTTGTTCTCTAAATTTGAAGTCCACACACATTAATTGTATGTTGTCACTGTTACCTGTTGTAATTTAGCTGTGACCCCTGGTCAGGACGGAGGTAAGGTGTGAGGAGCCATGGTTTACAAGGATAACCACTGTCCCCTAACAAGTGGCAATTTGCTGGAATATGACGTCCTTCAAACAGATGTCTCAGGCCACTCTCCGCCAGTATCCTGGCATCAGGTGTTGCGCCGGGCCATTTTGCAACAATGTCTACAATCCTATAATCTGCACTGAAAACAACTTGAACGTTTATGCTGTGGTACCTCTTTCTATTAACATAAACGTCCTCGTCTTCCGACGGTGCAATAATTCGGATGTGGGTTCCATCAATTACTCCGACAACACCAAGGTAGCCTGCTATATTCATAAATTCAGTTTTTTGAGCCTGCAAGGTGGGAATGTCCAGTGGAAACGAAATGAACTGCGACACAATAAGAGGTTCTGAAAGTGCTGTAATTGTTTGTGTGATCACTGCTTACAGAAGGTTTTGACAGACCCAAATCATCACTGCTGCATTGTTGCATTTTCCCAGTTGCCAAATATCGTAATGTAGTGATTACTTTCATTTCTGGCGCTATGGCATTTCTGCGCTGTGTCGGAGATGTTAGCGCGTCTCTAATAAGATTATTCACAAACATGATCCCTGCACGATCTAATCTATAGCGTCTTATTAACTCACTGTCATCCATTGTCTGCAACACATTTCTTCTCCCTCTTCGTCTTTCTGCCATTTTCTCCTCTGCTAAAGAAACTCTTAAGCCTCTTAAAAGTCCTCATCCGTGCTCCTAACAATTTTGACCTTAAGACCTCTTTAAGGGTTAATGCTTTCTGAATGACTTTTTTCTTTACTAGGATTTTTTCTTAGAATTGTGTCACTAGGAGCTACTCTTTGCTTTAATTGAAATTGAAAGTGTGGGTTCACAGCTTCAATCCAGATGTGTTGGTCATTCCTGAGACGTGGTTAAGGAAGAGTGTTTTGAATACTGATGTTAACCTTTCTGGTTATAACCTTTTTCGGCACGACAGATCTTCCAAAGGTGGGGGAGTGGCAATCTTTACCAATGTCATGACTTGCCCTGTTGGGTGAGGAGCATACCCCCCCCCCCCCCCCCCTCTCTCTCCTACCACAGGATTATGACTGTCGTAAATACCTAAACTCTTCCAAAATGGAAGTTAAAAATCCCTTTTTACCACAGAAAAATTATTTGCAGTACGGTAACATCAAAAGGTTGGACAATGAAACAATGTTTCTGGAATCCAAACAATTGGAATGTTACATGGGTATTTAAAGAACAATCCTGTCAAATTTTCTTTAATTTAGTGACATCATGAATGACAGTAGGACAACATAAATGTAAATTGTAGTTATTAGCTTTGCACCTGAATGTTGTATAAGATGAATGATTAAGTATAAGAATAATGTTTTTTCATGTCCGTTTTCCCACTAACTAAGCCACGCCTCTAATGAGGTCAGAAGAGTGTGTCAGTGTGATGGGACCGCCTCTCTGACCAGAGTGCTTAAGAGGACTCGTTAAGAATTTTTTGTGGGACATACAAACATATGTAGGATCCAACCTGATCTCCCAGAAATACGTGAAATGAACACGACCCCTTAACCCCGATTTACGTGGTGGTGGCACGGAATGTGTTGAAATTACGTGTCGGCACCACGGAAACAACACCCATACAAAGTCAATGAGGCTCATTTGTCGTGGTGGACACACGGATTCCCTGGTTCAACAACGTCACACAGTGGGTGCGGTAAATGTTGTTTTCTAGTTTACGAAACATCCTCCTTTTATAATGTATTATAGTGAATTTGTTCAAATTTTTGTTGTCTAAATAACAGTAAATTGTTTGTGATATAACTGTAACGTCTCAGTCCGACATACTGTAAGGGCTGATACATGCTTAGCTAATTAATATGTTAATCTACAACAAGAGTTATTAACTCAATGCATTGTGTGATCATAGATCTTTAGAACTGCTGTAGGTTTGGGTGTGGGGGAGCTATGTGGAGGGAATGTGCTAGCTTGGGGGTTTCACGATAGAACAGTATTTTGTTGTAACATGAAACTAGAATGTCTACTGAGAGGACAACTGCTTCCGGCAACTGGATTGCGTCACGAGGCTGGGACCAGCCTGCACGCCAACGATAGGCTGAGTAAGTTTAAACCACACTCAGCCTCTACTCTGACAGGCCAGCAAGGAGCGGGACCTATTCTGTTGGGAGTATTTCAGGAAGAACAAAGGATAGGGCTGGCTCTCTTCTCTAGGCGCTCTTCTCTAGCGCTGCTGGCTGTTTGCTGACTCTCTCTCTCTCTCTCTCTTGCGCTCTCTCGCGCTCTCTCTCTCGCGCTCTCTTCTCCCTCTCTCTCTCTGTTTGCCCTGTGTGGTGTCACAGTGAGCCTGTATATACGAACTTCATACTTACCATTTAAGAGTTTACTAGAATAAAATACATAGATGATTTAAACTGTGTAGTAATCCTTTCGTTCCAATACCAGATTTGAATTGACGCAACCTTAACAATACAGAAGGAGCCTGGAGGCACAGATGTTATTTCCAACGCTTTATTAAGGCAAAACTAAACTCAGGCAGCTATAGGCTACTGCCCACACCCTAACTACACGCACTCAATCAACTAGAAACACACGGAACAGAAACTGGAGAATATGCTAACACTTATTGCTAACACACAGGAACACAGGTTGGAACATGCTACAAGGAAAAACAAGACTGACTAAAAACCCGCCTATATAACTGTTACCCTGGTAACCCTCAGGTGCCGCCCCCCACGATTAACTGACCACCCTGAGCACCAATCAGCAGGACGATCAGGAACTTTACACAGTACAGGGTCACCACATAACTATCAATTTATAGATGGAGTAGTTTTAAAGAATGTTCCCTTTACGTTATTAAACCCTTTAGGATATTTTATTATTTTCAAATGTATTTTCTGTCAAGCAGCGAATATTATTAATAATTATTCTTATGAATCAGAAGACTTTCAGTGGTTACCACGGCAACGATACGTCACGTTATGCACCGTAACGCACGCTTCTTACCCATAATCACTTTTACCACTAATTTCACCCGCCAATTGACTACAGTAAGTATCTCAACCCGTATGCAATACTTATCTAATTTAACTTTATAACTAATTTAACTGAAATGTTCTGTCTGATACTCTGGCTGTGCACTTTTATGTTGTTTATAATTTTCATACAGATTATTTGTTACTTATATGATATTTGTTTCACTTCTCTATCCATTGGCTGATGTGTATTTATTTATTTGTTTATTTATTTTTATTTTTTATTCTTTATGAAAACGTGTACTGTAACTAAATGATTTTTGTATTATAAGTTCAATTTATTTTTTCTGCAAATTGTAACAAATGTGATCTGCAATAAATAAAACATAAAAAAGTATCTCAACCCAATGGGTGTTTGTTTGTTAAAATGGCAAAGTCTTACAAAAGGGTGGTCAGTTAATCATGGGGGGTGGCACCTGAGGGTTACCAGGGTAACAGTTATATAGGGGAAGTTTAGGCGGGTTTTTAGTTAGCATATTCTCCAGTTTCTGTTCCGTATGTTTCTACTTGATTGACTGCGTGTAGTTAGGGCGTGGGCAGTAGCCTATAGCTTTAGTTTAGTTTTGCCTATAGCTTGAGCCTATAGCTTGAGTTTAGTTTTGCCTTAATAAAGCGTTGGAAATAACATCTGTGCCTCCGGCTCCTTCTGTATGTCGGACTGAGACGTTACAGTTATATCACAAACAATTTACTGTTATTTAGACAACAAAAATTGGAACAAATTCACAAAAATACATTATAAAAGGAGGACGTTTCGTAAACTAGAAAACAACATTTACCGCGCCCACTGTGTGACGTTGTTGAACCAGGGAATCCGTGTGTCCACCACGACAAATGAGCCTCATTGACTTTGTATGGGTGTTGTTTCCGTGGTGCCGACACGTAATTTCAACACATTCCGTGCCACCACCACGTAAATCGGGGTTAAGGGGTCGTGTTCATTTCACGTATTTCTGGGAGATCAGGTTGGTAGGATCCCTAATTAGAGACAATGCAGTGCAGCTGCCTAATTAGGGATCCAACACAAAACATCAGACAGAAAGATAAATTATAGACCTGTCAGACTCTGACCATGGATACATAGAGAAGGAATGGGCTTCTCTATGGCCAGAGCCTGACAGTAACCCCCCCAAAGGAGCGGACTCCCGAAAGCCAACCAAAACACAAATACATGGGGGGAGGGTTAGGGAGGGAAGCTAGTTCTTTGGTGGCGGTACCAGCCCCGGTGAAGTAGACAACTTCCTGCCATGCTCTCTCCTTATGACCGGGACCGGACAGGGCTCCAGTGTGGTGAACGGCTCCGGCCATGGAGTGGGGCAAATAACCGGGCCCGGACTGGACACCGGTGGGACAAAACGACTCCGGCCATGGAGTGGAGCAAACAACCGGACCCGGACTAGGCACCGGTGGAGCGGACTGCTCTGTCACTGGAGCGGAGCAGACGGCCGGATTCGGACTGGGCACCGGTGGAGCGGACTGCTCTGGCTCAGTAGCAGAGCAGACGGCTGGACCCGGACTAGGCACCGGTGGAGCGGAGTGCTCAGGCACTGGAGCGGAGCAGACGGCCGGACCCGGACTGGGCACCGGTGGAGCGGACTGCTTTGGCACTGGAGCGGAGCAGATGGCCGGACCCGGACTGGGCACCGGTGGAGCGGGCTGCTCTGGCACTGGAGCGGAGCAGACGGCCGGACCCGGACTGGCCACCGGTAGAGCGGACTGCTCTGGCACTGGAGCGGAGCAGATGGCCGGACCCGGACTGGGCACCGGTGGAGCGGACTGCTCTGGCTCAGGAGCGGAGCAGACGGCCGGACCCGGACTGGGCACCGGTGGAGCGGACTGCTCAGGCACTGGAGCGGAGCAGACGGCCGGACCCGGACTGGGCACCGGTGGAGCGGACTGCTCTGGCACTGGAGCGGAGCAGACGGCCGGACTCGGACTGGGCACCGGTGGAGAGGTAGGTTCCAGACACAGAGCTGTGCTGACTTCTGGAGACTCCGGGCTGTGGGCCGTAGCTGGAGGTTCTGGGCTGCGGACCTTCGCTGGAGGTTCCAGGCATTGAGCCGTGGCTGTAGGCTCTGGGCTGCGGACCTTCGCTGGAGGTTCCGGGCTACGGACCTTCGCTGGAGGCTCCGGGCTGCGGACCTTTGCTGGGGATTCTGGGCTGCGGACCTTTGCTGGAGGTTCCGGGCTGCGGACCTTCGCTGGAGGCTCCAGGCATTGAGCCGTGGCTGGAGGCTCTGGGTTGTGGACCTTTGATGGAGGTTCCGGGCTGCGCACCTTCGCTGAAGGTTCCGGGCTGCGGATCTTTGTTGGAGGTTCCGGGCTGCGGACCTCCGCTGGAGGTTCTGGGCTACGGACCTTCGCTCTAGGTTCCGGGCTGCGGACCTTCGCTGGAGGTTCTGGGCTACGGACCTTCGCTCTAGGTTCCGGGCTGCGGACCCTCGTTGGAGGTTCCGGGCTGCGGACCTTAACTAGAGGTTCCGGGCTGCGGACCTTCGCTGGAGGTTCCCGTCTAGCCATAAGCTGGAAGTCCTTCTCCTCCTCTATTTGTACGATCAGCGGATCCCTCTGCGTCTCCAGAGGAAGAGTATTCCAGGCTCTCCACCACCTCGTCTGCTCCTCCTCTGATCGATTGAAAAATCCCTCCGGTCTCTCTGTATTATGGATCGTGGGCCCACTACTTCGTGGGAAGACAAAGTAGTGGGCGATCCTCTTCCTCCAGCCTCTCCGGGTTCTGAGAGCGCACCGATGGTGTGGTGCGTGGAGTCGGCACGGGCTGTACCGAGCTCTGGGACGGCGCTGGAGGCACCGGGTTGGGAACTGGCGTTGGAGGGCTGTGACTGCCCCGATCTTCCTCTCCCCATTGCCTATCCCCTTCCGGTGAGGACTCCTCCAGGAGCCCCCACGAGTGAGGGAACCGAAGTACGTCGTCCTCCGTCTCGAACCCTCCGAGGAGTTCCTTCATCGTATACCGACGCTGCTCTCCCTCTCTCTCCTTCTCACCCCACTTGCGCTGCTTGGTCTCGTTGTGGTGGGTCGTTCTGTCACGTGTTGGTATTTGGAGAGACCAAGGCGCAGCGCAGTAATAGTTCAACATTTATTTTATACAGCAGATAAATCCACACAATGACGGACTATACAAACAAAACACGGGTTAACAAAACAACATAACACACTTACTTGTCGTGGCTGGAGATATAACGACCCACACCTAAAGTGGGGAGAACAAGTATTTGATACACTGCCGATTTTGCAGGTTTTCCTACTTACAAAGCATGTAGAGGTCTGTAATTTTGATCATAGGTACACTTCAACTGTGAGAGACGGAATCTAAAAATCCAGAAAATCACATTGTATGATTTTTAAATAATTAATTTGCATTTTATTGCATGACATAAGTATTTGATCACCTACCAAACAGTAAGAATTCCGTCTCTCACAGACCTGTTAGTTTTTCTTTAAGAAGCCCTCCTGTTCTCCACTCATTACCTGTATTAACTGCACCTGTTTGAACTCGTTACCTGTATAAAAGACACCTGTCCACACACTCAATCAAACAGACTCCAACCTCTCCACAATGGCCAAGACCAGGGAGCTGTGTAAGGACATCAGGGATAAAATTGTAGACCTGCACAAGGCTGGGATGGGCTACAGGACAATAGGCAAGCAGCTTGGTGAGAAGGCAACAACTGTTGGCGCAATTATTAGAAAATGGAAGAAGTTCAAGATGACGGTCAATCTCCCTCGGTCTGGGGCACCATGCAAGATCTCACTTCGTGGGGCATCAATGATCATGAGGAAGGTGAGGGATCAGCCCAGAACTACACGGCAGGACCTGGTCAATGACCTGAAGAGAGCTGGGACCACAGTCTCAAAGAAAACCATTAGTAACACACTACGCCGTCATGGATTAAAATCCTGCAGCGCACGCAAGGTCCCCCTGCTCAAGCCAGCGCATGTCCAGGCCCGTCTGAAGTTTGCCAATGACCATCTGGATGATCCAGAGGAGGAATGGGAGAAGGTCATGTGGTCTGATGAGACAAAAATAGAGCTTTTTGGTCTAAACTCCACTCGCCGTGTTTGGAGGAAGAAGAAGGATGAGTACAACCCCAAGAACACCATCCCAACCGTGAAGCATGGAGGTGGAAACATCATTCTTTGGGGATGCTTTTCTGCAAAGGGGACAGGACGACTGCACCGTATTGAGGGGAGGATGGATGGGGCAATGTATCGCGAGATCTTGGCCAACAACCTCCTTCCCTCAGTAAGAGCATTGAAGATGGGTCGTGGCTGGGTCTTCCAGCATGAAAATGACCCGAAACACACAGCCAGGGCAACTAAGGAGTGGCTCCGTAAGAAGCATCTCAAGGTCCTGGAGTAGCCTAGCCAGTCTCCAGACCTGAACCCAATAGAAAATCTTTGGAGGGTGCTGAAAGTCCGTATTGCTCAGCGACAGCCCCGAAACATGAAGGATCTGGAGAAGGTCTGTATGGAGGAGTGGGCCAAAATCCCTGCTGCAATGTGTGCAAACCTGGTCAAGAACTACAGGAAACGTATGATCTCTGTAATTGCAAACAAAGGTTTCTGTACCAAATATTAAGTTCTGCTTTTCTGATGTATCAAATACTTATGTCATGCAATAAAATGCAAATTAATTACTTAAAAATCATACAATGTGATTTTCTGGATTTTTGTTTTAGATTCCGTCACTCACAGTTGAAGAGTACCTATGATTAAAAATTACAGACTTCTACATGCTTTGTAAGTGGGAAAACCTGCAAAATCGTCAGTGTATCAAATACTTGTTCTCCCCACTTTGTGCCTCACCTCCGTGAACGCATTTCTCTTGTCTTGAACCTCTTTGGAAAAGTCAGGGGAAAAACTCCACCTTTGTCCCATTCCAGTGAAAGGTCCTAAGATCTTTGGCTCTGAGCCGGACCTTCTCCCTGTCGGTGTAAAAAAGCTATAAAGCTATAATTTCACCAGGATAGGCCGGGGGTTGCGTGGGGATGATCTGGGGCGCAGTGTTGTCGGTGTCCGATGTGTTCTCTCGATGGGTGTGTTATCAAATAAGTTGCATAAAATGTCTTTCACATAATCTTCTGTATTTATGTGGATTTCGGGAACCCCTCTGATCCGAAGTGTGTTTCTCCAACTGTAATTGTCCTTGTATTGAAGTCGTTATTCAAGTTTTTTGATCAGAGTATCCATTTTTACAACAGTGTCGTTTAGGCGGGTGTTCTTCTCCTCCAAGGTTGATATCCTCTCTTCTGCATGTGTAACTTGGTTGTCGCGTGTGTCCACTTTTGTTTTCAGTGCACCCACTGTATGTTTTATTTCAGCCACATCTGTTTTCTCTTCAAGATTTTTGTTCATTTTGCGAATCTCATTTAGAACTGGGTCATCAGGCTGTTCTTCTCCAGCATTTTCATGTTTTTTGTCAAAAGTGTCTGTTTTGTGTGCTTCTAAGTCGTTTTTCAATGTAACCGATATTTTGGACAATCAGTTAACAAAATGTGTAACTTGCTGTTGATTAATTAGTAAAAATATAGTTGGAGCTACACAGCATCTTTAGTTAGCTGCTGCTCCTCGCCACATCGTAACGGGAAGTCGTGAATGTCATTCTTGTCATTTGTCAGACAAAGGCAAGTCACCGTTCCATATCCAGCTTCACTAGCATCGCAGAAATTATGTAACTGAGCACTATACCTCACCAAAGTCCTTTTGTATAAAACATCTGTCCACATGAAATGCTTCCAACTGATGCAGTTCAGCCAGCCATCTTTGCCACTGTTGAGTATTCGCCTCTGGAACATCTCTATCCCATCCACACTTGATCTTACACAGATCCTGGAGAATCTGTTTGGCGGTAAGTATGACTGGTGATAGGAAGCCCAGGGGATCATATAAAGAACTGACAACTGAGAGAATGTCACATTTTGTAGTTGGCCGATTCTTAACCACTATGCTGAAGTTGAATGTGTCAAGTTCATTGAGGTCCAAGTGTTCTTTCCATAGGTTCCAGTGTCTTCACCTCTTTGGCCTTTTCCTGCTCAGGTACCAGAGGAGGGACAGAGTGACAGTTGCTAATCCATTTGATCAGCTTGAATCCTCCCTGGAGCAAACTTCTTTGAGATCAATGTACAATGTATATGGCTTGAAGCTCGGTGATGGCAGACATGAAAAATGAGGCACAACCAAACACAACACGGATGGTAAACCATGGATGGTAAACCATAATCCTGTTTCAATTGCACTTTAGGAACCACTTCAGCATATCCTTTGTCAATAACATCCTGGAGAAAGCCTTTGTACTCCTCAAATAATGTTTCATTCCTTGTTAACTTTTTCAAGAGGTCTGACGACATCTGACAACAAGTCATTATCATACTGCTTGACTAGCGGTTCCACCACACTTTCAATGCAAGTTCTATTAGCACTCATACAGGGACAACAACAGTAATCTGTGACAGTGCTACAGTCGAGTGGACCATTGACCACCCACCTGAGGACAGTCTCCATAGCATACGGCCCATAACCTTCACTGTTTATGATTCTCCGTGGCTCTTGAGACCAGCCGCTTCTAACACAGTGACCTTGAGACTGGGGACAGGCTTTTCCTGGCCCATTGTCTTCAGAAGCCTTTTCACTGGCTTCTGTAGGAGCCTCCTCCTCATCCTGCTTTTGCTGACACTGTTGGCAGGTCATGCGCTTTGGACAGTTCTTGCACATATGTCCCCTTGTGAGACATCCAAAGCACAGTCCTTAAATTAAACTCTCTCCTTGTTTGGCCTGTGTTTCAACTTCTAGCAGAATTCCAATGCATGATCACAGTCACAGAAAATGCTGAGTTTCTTAAAGGCACCTGATGTGTTGCCTTGCTTTCTGTCTGTGTTGGAACTTGATTTCACAGCTTTTTCATTTGTGGTGGCAAAACTGCAGGGGGAGCAAAACTGCTCCTCCTGCTGGATGGTTTAGCCCTAAGCATTGAGTCTGAACATAAACTTGGAACCGGACCTTTGAACTATCATGTCTTAAATGTCATCAAAGATTGGAGCCAATGCAATTCGAGCCTGCTTAACTCCACCACGTCTTTGAACTGGGCTCTTCTGTTGTGTTGATCCTGAAAATTACAGCTGACTTCCACTTATCCCGGAGCTTGAAAAGCAGCATTGAAACAATGGTTCTGAGATGGGCTGGATTCTCCAACTCCTCCATTGTGTTAGAACAGCCTCTCAAGAACAGTGCAAAAGAAAGCAACGCCTTCCCATCTTCTGGCTTAATGACTGACCAGCTCAGAGATTTTTCTATATAGGCAGTGGTTATTTTCATAAGTTGAACTCAAACTCTTTCCTTGCTTCATTGTATCGTTTTGCTGGATTCATGTGAAAATCAACTGCGAACAAATTTTCTTGGTTGGCCACTTGTATACTGCTTGCGTGTTGTCCGTTTTGCGTTCAATAACATGAAGTGGGTCACCATATAACACTGTCAATTCTCTTGTTGGTAGTAGAGACAGCTGCTGTTGTTTTATCAGGAATTCAGTGGTCATTCCATCTTTGGATAGCATTGGTGAGAGCATTGGTTGGAACCTGCACTTTGGTCTCCCTGTTGGGATCCTGTACTCAGTAGGAGGTAAACCCTGTGGTGTTGGTTCAGGGTTTGTGCCATCATTTGCATGAATGCCTCAGAGGCGTTGTGTTCATGTTACATCCAGTTTCTCTTGTCCCATTGCTTATGATGATGGAGGAAGATGTTTGTGCATACAGTCGCCAGAATGCCTCATAGGCTTTGTGGTCAACTTCGGTCCAGTCTCTTTTACTGTCGTCCACAGAACTTTTCAGAACTTTTCCTTGCCTGTGCAAGAAAGGATTCTTTACAACTGAGACAGCCAGCTTAGCTTCAATTTCCAACAATTCCCTTTTTGCCTTTAGTTGGGCTTCTTCCATATGAAGGGCATGTTTCTTTTCCAAAACTGCAGCTTTAGCTTTAAAAGCAGCATGCTCAGCACTATATTCCCTTGACCTTGTGCTGGATTCATGTGACTTTTTGATGCAGAAGATAAACTGTCAAAGGCATTTTGCAATTATGAATATTTTTTTTCAACTTGGATGCACTTTCTGATACAACAGACTGTCATCTAGACTTCTTCGGGCAACATATTATGCACAGCCACATGTAGTTCCATAAACGCCAATAAACCATTGAACACATTAACGTTACTCATCATTTTTGCCACTATCCATAAATGCTTGAATTGCATTCTCTTTTTTTCTTAACGCACCAAGCTTCCATCGGCGGGTGCCAATCAACATGTAGTGAACAACATCAGCAGTTCGCCTTCAAAATAAAAGTTCCCCATTAAAACTGATGCAAACGGATAAAAATGGTGGAATCATGCCACAATTGGATTAGATAATGCTAAACAAGGTTGGAATGTTATATAAATTCAACAAAATAAAATAATTAGTTAATTTGGCACAAAAAGTACAAATCAGTTGAAATTACACTGTGGGTGTATAGACTTCAGAATTACAATGGGGGCATATTTATATTGAAATGTACAGCCTTACCTGTGGATCTTAGGTTCATTAAATGTGTTATCAGCCTACTCAATGACACCCACAGAACACAACTGTGAAGGGTTTTCACAAATATGTCATAGCTCTTATTGCTGGACTTTAACTGGGGGAAATCACCTCACAATTCAGTCTATTATGTGTATTGGAGATTCATGTTGCAATGTACAGCCTTACCTATGGATCTTGGGTCCATTAAATGGTGTATCAGCCTACTCAGTGACACTCACAGAATACAACTGTGAAGAGTTCTCACAAATATTAGCGTAATAGCTTTTATTGCAAGGACTTTAAAGGGGAACTTCACCCACTGATTTTGTTTTTTTGGCTTGCTCCTCACGAAAGGCTGGAGGCCATGACAGAAGCCAAACATGATTTGGTTTGATGTGAGTGTTTTTTGGGTGTGTCCTTGCCACCACCAATTCATACCCATCTGTCAGAACTTTGCAGCTCTTTCCCCCCATTCAATCACAACAAATAAACCTCCTGCAGGAGTTCAATAACTATGGTGAGATGCCGGAGGAAGCTTTGAATAGGTCAGTAGCCTACAGAGTAATATGAGAATAATGCAATTGCTCGAATTTATGTAATAAATAATGTAATTAATAATAATACATAAAATAAAAACAATACAAGTAAAAGTTGTCTAGTAAAACTTTAATACCGAGTGCCAGGTCTCTCTCCATCAGTATCAAGCTCGTCTGTCAGTCTGGACTTGTATTATGGTGTAGAAATTATCCAACCATTATGTAGAAATGATGTTGAATACAATAAAAAACGACATTTATCAATCTGACTCCAATATTATGTGAATAAATGCAACAGGCCCTGTACATTTTTGGGGAATCTAGTCAATGTAGGGAGCCTTGCATCACCTCTCAGTATGACTACCGTTATGCAATTATTAAGAGACTAGATACCAATAGCTAATCCTGGCGACCAATGTTCTAGCATTAATTAATGGAGGCAAGCAGATCAGAGATGTCAAGATGGTACCCAAGAATATAATGTGTATAGTGTAAATAACAACTACCAATAGACCTTCTAAATTATAAGCATTTAGTAAATCAAATAATTACTCTGTAAAACAAGGAATGCATTTACTCTATTCAACTAATAGAATGTATTAGTCACAAAATAATTAGCACTTCCAGTGTACATGAAACACATGATACATTACAGACTACTCAGAGTAACTGAATATCATCAATAGGCTAAGACTTAAAGTGGTTACACAGCTCTTCAATTCAGAATAATCTCTAACAGAAAAAAGTATGTGTGTCTGATACACACAGGAGCTTGTTCTCAAAGTTCTCAAAGTATGAACAAATTCACTGTCCTTTTAACCAAATTCAAGCTGAAACTCATGGCCAACCTAAATTAACATTCTTTGGCACTTTACTATTAAAAACAAAAGACAGGAACAACACACCCAGATTCTAATCTAATCAACTCAGTCTGCCATATAGCACGCGTCTGTCTATTTGAGCTGGTCAGTATGTCTAGGTAATCCTGTCGAATGCAGCTTTTTAAAAAAATGAATTGCGTAGTAAAACTGCATAAACCTAATGTCAAGTTAAAGTGTATTGTTAGCTAGCTAGTGTTAGCTGGCTGGCTCGCTAGCTAACGTTATGTGTATGCTCTCCACTTTCTGGAGGACCGAGTTTTGAAATCAGTGGAATTTGAGTATAATAGCTAAGGAGATGGAGAAAACACCTGTCCGGATTATATCTTCAAACTAAGGACAACCATGGCAACCGACGTGTAAAATAGTCTAGCTAGCTACATTTTCAGATATTACAATGCAAGTACTATGCAAGTATCCATTTCAATAGAATGTCACTGCAACTGTTGATAGACGTACTAGCTGGTAAATTCGCTCTGGCTATCGACTCCGATTTCAGACCATGGGTAAGATAGTCTAGCTAGCTACATTTTCAGATATTATGCCATTTTAATTTTGATATAAAGTATTTTAATTTCAAGTTAAAGTGTACTGTTAGCTGGCTGGCTTGCTAACCTACGTTACGGCATGCGTTGGGATTCATTATTTAGCTAGCTAGTAACTAGCTACATATCTTAACAAAATACTATTGTCTTAGTGTACCAGAGTGCAGAATAACTGATGAATTTATGAACGCTGTCAGTAAACGTCGGCAAAAAAGCGCAATTAAATTGTTGCCAGCAGCACAGTTAGTCACCAATGCTCTGGATAACATGAAAACAGCACTGCTGGGGTGAGTAAAATGGTCAGAGTGGGGTATTCTCTCATTATGTGTCTGGAAGTAGCTAGCCAATGTTAGCCAGTTAGCTTGGGTGCTTGACTGTCGTTGTGAGGTCAGAACGTTTGGATCAACCCTACTCATTGGCCAGAGTCCAGTGTGCGCTCTGAGCACAAAACGCTCTGAAATTACGAACGGACAATCTGACAGCACAGTTGCAGACCATTTTGTAGTCTCTACTTTTATCCAATGTAAAAAACACAATTTGAAATTGTGCTACATAAGACCGATTTGAGCAGGTCGGTCACAAATAGGCCGCCTTTAATAGGCAGCCTTTAATACACGTTTTACCATAACACACATTACCATTGTTGATGAAGCCGTCTGTGTCATCAGGGCAGTAACTCGGGTCAAGATAATTATACGTTGTCAATAGTTACTACAGCCACAAAGTCATAAAGGCTGACTATTTCAAAAAATGATTTTAAACCTTACCCTAATCTAACCCTAAACATAACCTCCCTCATAGAATGAGGGAGAGCTAGGTTTGTTGTTTTGGAAAACTTTTGTTACTAGCTAGCTACCTTTTGTGTTTGGATCCCGCAATGCGGTTGGCATCAGTTTCTGGGACCTCTGCTATCTGTCCAGGGATCCTGCCGACCAAGGCCGGATCTGATGAGCTGCTTGGCGTTGCAGCTAGCTTAGCTGCTAACTGTCTATCAAGCTAGCAGGGTTTTCTTGAGGGCTTGAATGCAGCCCGCGACGCAGATAGCCCTTGTGGCTGGGACAGCGGATTGTCCCGGGCTTGTGGATGTCTTGATCTCTGCTTTTTGTTGCTGTTTCCAACTTCCCTGCAACCTGCCCTGTCTGGAACTGTGAGGAGTAACAGCGTAACCTACATTGCTACCATGACAAAGACCAAAGCCGGTGGGAGTACCGTTGAGGACAGTGGTGTCTATCACAGGTGAAGGATCTTTTAAACTAACAAAGTGAGTTCTACAAGCAGTTGTTACAACAACAAGACAATAGCTTCAAGTGTTTTGTCCAAATACTGGTGGAGTCAACTACTAAAATAATGGACGGCCTGACGAGTGAGGTCCAGGACCTGAAGAACAGTTTGCAGTTCTCCCAGGGTCAGCTCAATAAGTTTAAACAGGAGAACTGTAAGATGACAGCAATCAAAGTCATTGAGACTGGACATCAGTTCTGTATGTGAATCCATGAGAACAATGACAGAGAAGGTTGAGGTTGAGTGCACCCACAGGACTGGAAAACCCACCACCGGCCCAGGTGACAGGCCGATAGTGGTCCAGTTCCTGAGGTTCAAGGACAAGGTAGCTGTTCTAGAAAGAGCCAAGAACTTGAGAGGAACAGACATCTTCCTCAAAGAGGACTATCCTGAAGCTGTGCGCCAGAAGAGGAAAAAACTTATACCAGCCATGAAAACTGCCAGCGCACGTGGGGACATTGCTTACATCAACTATGACATGCTCATTGTCCACCCTCCCTCCAAAAAGCCTGGAAGGGATGAGAGAGCCAAGCCTATGGGTTTGTAGCTTCAATCCCACAGCACACACACACTTACACACCAACTGATTAATGGACTGCTGAATGTTAGTTTTTTGTTGCTTTGTTTGCTCTTATCTCTGATAAGCTATCCAGGAAAGGGCTGAAAATAGCCCATATTAAAATACAGTATGTAGCCTTAGAAATAAGGTTCATGAAATCAATAACTTTCTAACATCAGATAACATTCATATACAGTGCATTCAAAAAGTATTCAGACCCCTTGACATTTTCCACATTTTGTTACGTTACAGCTTCATCAATCTACACACAATACCCCATAATGGCAAAGCGAAAACAGTGTTTTAGCAAATGTACATAAAAAACAAACCTTATACCTTATTTACGTAGGTATTCAGAGCCTTTGCTTGATCATCCTTGAAATGTTTCCACAACTTGATTGGAGTCCACCTGTGGTAAATTCAACTGATTGGACATCATTTGGAAAGGCACACACCTGTTTAAATAAGGTCCCACAGTTGACAGTGTATGTCAGAGCAAAAACCAAGCCATGAGGTTAAAGGAATTGTCCGTAGAGCTCCAAGACAGGATTGTGTCGAGGGATTGTGCAGCATTGAAGGTCCCCAAGAACACAGTGGCCTCCATCATTCTTAAATGGAAGAAGTTTGGAACCACCAATACTCTTCCTAGAGCTGGCCGCCCGGCCAAACTGAGCAATTGGGGGAGAAGTGCCTTGGTGAGGGAGGTGACCATGAACTCGATGGTCACTCTGACAGAGCTCCAGAGCTTCCAGAAGGACAACCATCTCTACAGCACTCTACCAATCTGGCCTTTATGGTTGAGTGGCCAGACGGAAGCCATTCCTCAGTAAAAGGCACATGACAGGGTGCTTGGAGTTCGCCAAAAGGCACCTAAAGGACTCTCAGACCATGAGAAACAAGATTCTCAAGAACTCTTTGGTCTCAATGCCAAGCGTCATGTCTGGAAGAAACCTGGTACCATCCCTACGGTGAAGCATGGTGGTGGCAGCATCATGCTGCAGGGATGTTTTTCAGTGGCAGAGAGACTAGTCAGGATCGAGGGAAAGATAAACGGAGCAAAGTACTGAGATATCCTTGATGAAAACTTGCTCCAGAGCACCCAGGACATCAGACTGGAACAAAGGTTCACCTTCCAACAGTAAAACGACCCTATGCAAACAGCCAAGACAACACAGGAGTGGCTTCGGGACAAGTCTCTGAATGTCCTTGAGTGGCCCTGCCAGAGCCCAGACTTCAACCCGATCGAACATCTCTGAAGAGACCTGAAAATAGCTGTGCAGTGATGCTCCCCATCCAACCTGACAGAGCTTGAGAGGATCTGCAGAGAAGAATGGGAGAATCTCCCAAATACAGGTGTGCCAAGCTTTTAGTGTCATACCCAAGAAGACTCAAGTTTGTAATTGCTGCCAAAGGTGCTTCAACAAAGTACTGAGTAAAGGGTCTGAATACTTATGGAAATGTGATTAAAAAAAATTTAAACCTGTTTTGCTTTGTCAATATGGGGTATTGTGTGTAGTTTGATAATTTTATACATTTTAGAATAACAAAATGTGGAAAACGTTAAGGGGTCTGAATACTTGTCCGATTGCACTGTATTTACAATATATTCAGAGCCAGATCCCTGTAATGCTTAGAGAAGATCTCATGTTACAAGTGTTACTGGAGTGTAATGCCCATGGACTTGAGAAGCTGCACTGATTATTGTACTTTTAAATGTAAAAAATCTATCCAAATCTGTACACATTAGTTATTTGGGGTCCTGATATGAAAGACGACAGTGTTTTTACTACGAATAAGTTGTCGACCTGCTGTTCAACCATCTTGGAATACCTGATGGTCAAATACCGACCCTTCTACATCCTGAGGGAGTTTTTAGCTGTTATCGTGACTGTATAAATTCTACCTCAGGACAAGAAAAATAACAAGCTGGCACTTAACGAAATGTATAGGGCTATAAACAAGCAAGAAAACCTACATCCAGAGGCTGCTTTTCTGGTTGCCGGCAAATATAATTCCACAAATTAAATTCCCAACGTAATGCCCGACTTCCATCAACACTTCTCCAACGCCCCTAGGAGTGATAAAGTCCTAGAACACTGTTATTCTACCCACAAGTAAGCATACAATGCCCTCGCTCGTCTGCTATTTGGTAAACCTTCGGGCCCCGCGGCCTTGCGTGTGTTGACCTGATTAAAGGCCTTTCTCAGGTTGGTCTCGTAGAGCGTGGTCACCCAATCTTCGTAGAGCGTGGTCACCCAATCTTCTGGGTCGGAGATGAGAACATGGGGGATGCATGTTCTCAGAGCATGCACAGAACAGCTGGCAGGCATATTCACAGTAATTTTCAACCTCTCCTGTCCCAGTCTGTAATCCCCACATGTTTTAAGATGACCATCATCAATCCTGTCCCCAAGAACTCTAAGGCTTCATGCCACAATGACTACCGCACTGTAACACTCACTTCTGTAATCATGAAGTGCTTTAAGAGGCTGGTTATGGCACACATCAACTCTACCATCCCAGACACCCTATACCAACTCCAATTTGCATACCGCCCCAACAGATCCATAGATGAAGCAATCTCAATTGCTCTCCACACTGCCCTCACCCACCTAGAGAAGAGGAATACCTATGTGAGAATGCTGTTCATTGACTACAGCTCAGCTTCAACACCAGTGTCCCCTTCAAGCTCATCACCAAGCCTAGGATTCTGGGTCTAAACACCTCCCTCTGCAACTGGATCCCGGACTTACTGACGGGCTGATCCCAGGTGGTGAGGGTAGGCAACATCACCTCCGACACGTTGACCCTCAACACAGGCACCCCAAGGCTTAGTGACCTTCTGTACTCCTTCACCCACGACTGCGTGGCCACGCAGCATCATTGAGTTTGCTGAAGACATGACGGTGGTAGGCCACGACAGTGGTGCTGACAGCCCAGTGCATCACTGGGGCCTAGCTCCCTGCCATCCAGGACATCTAGCATGGCAAGAAAAAGTATGTGAACCCTTTGTAATTACCTGAATCTCTGCATAAATTGGTCATAAAATTTGATCTGATCTTAATCTAAGTCACAACAATAGACAAACACAGTGTGCTTAAACTAATAACAAACAAATTATTGTATTTGTCTTGTCTATATTGAATACATAATTAAAACATTCACAGTGTAGGTTCAAAAAAGTATGTGAATCCCCAGGCTAATGACTTCTCCAAAAGCTAATTGGAGTCAGGAGTCAGCTAACCTGGAGTCCAATCAATGAGACGAGATTGGACTCCAGGTTAGCTGACATTCACAAAATTTGAGTTTGCTATTCACAAGAAGCATTGCTTGATGTGAACCATGCCTCGAACAAAAGAGATCTCAGAAGACCTTAGATTAAAAATGTATGACTTGGATAAAGCTGGAAAGAGTTACAAAAGTATCTCTAAAAGCCTTGATGTTCATCAGTCCACGGTATAAATGGAGAAAGTTCAGCACTGTTGCTAATCTCCCTAGGAGTGGCCGTCCTGCAAAGATGACTGCAAGAGCACAGTGAAGAATGCTCAATGAGGTTATGAAGAATCCTAGAGTGTCAGCTAAAGACTTACAGAAATATCTGGAACATGTTAACATCTCTGTTGAAGAGTCTACGATACGTAAAACACTAAACAAGAGTAGTGTTCATGGGAGGACACCACAGAAGAAGCCACTGCTGTCCAAAAAATACATTGCTGCATGTCTGAAGTTCACAAAACAGCACCTGGATGTTCCACAGCGCTACTGTCAAAATATTCTGTGGACAGATTAAACTAAAGTTGAGTTGTTTGGAAGGAACACACAACACTATATGTGGAGAAAAAAAGGAACAGCACACCAACATCAAAACCTCATCCCAACTGTAAAGTATGGTGGAGGGGGCATCATGGTTTTGGGCTGCTTTGCTGCCGTAGGGCCTGGACAGCTTGCTATCATCGACGGAAAAATGAATCCCCAAATTTATCAAGACATTTTGCAGGAGAATGTAAGGCTTCTGTCTGCCAATTGAAGCTCAACAAAAGTTGGGTGATGCAACAGGACAACGACCCAAAACACAGAAGTAAATCAACAACAGAATGGTTTCAACAGAAGAAAATACGCCTTCTGGAGTGGCCCAGTCAGAGTTCTGACCTCAACCTGATTGAGATGCTGTGGCATGACCTCAAGAGAGCGGTTCACACCAGACAGCCCAAGAATATTGCTGAACTGAAACAGTTTTGTAAAGAGGAATGGTCCAAAGTTCCTCCTGACCGTTGTGCAGGCCTGATCCGCAACTACAGAAAACATTTGGTTGAGGTTATTGCTGCCAAAGGAGGGTCAACCATTTATTAAATCCAAGGGTCAACATACTTTTTCCACCCTGCACTGTAAATGTTTACACAGTGTTCAATAAAGAACACGTACAATTGTTTGTGTGTTACTAGTTTTAGCAGACTGTGTTTGTGTCCCGTTTGAAGATTAGATAAAATGTTATGACCAATTTATGCAGAAATCCAGTTATTTCAAAAGGGTTCACATACTTTTTCTTGCCACTGTATATCAGGCGGTGTGGAAGGAAGGCCCGGAAAATCATTAAAGACTCCAACCACCCAAGACATAGACTGTTCTCTCTGCTGCCGCATGGCAAGCATTACCGGTTCATCAAGTCTGACACTATGTCAGGCTCTGGCCATAGAGAAGCAATAGGCTTCTCTATGTAGCTATGGTCAGAGTCTGACAGTGTCGTTGTTTTCTGTTTCTTTGTGGGTTTTGGGTGGATCTCTAATTAGAGGCAGCTGCTACCCGTTGTCTCTAATTAGGGATCCAATATATGTTGAGTCTGTCCCTCACGCTGGTGTGGGTCGTTATCGTTACATGTTGATGTATGTCGCAGTCACGGTGAAGTAAATGTGTTTTCAGTTACGTCCGTTTATTAGTGTTTGTGTTGTTTAGGAACGTGACGTTTTCTTGTTGATCGTGTCTGTTAATTGTGGTAGTTTCGGTCATTTGGATTATTCTACATAGTAAAATAAATAAAATAAATGTCGAACTGCTATCCCTGCGCTGCGTCTTGGTCTCTCCAAACCCCTTTCCGTGACAGAACGACCCACCACTGCGAGACCAAGCAGCGTAACTGGGGAGAGAGGGAGAGAGAGGAGGTGCCGCCGCGTTATGCGCGACGCGCAAGAAGAGGCAACGCCCGCAAACAACCCCAAGGTAATCTTGGGGAGAGGCTATGGGAGGAGCCAACACCACTCCCCATGTGGACCATAGAGAGGACGAGGTACCAATGGGGGGCTCAGAGCAAGGAGCAGGAGGAATACTTGGAGGAGTATTATGGAGGTGTGTTGGAAGAATGGGTGGAGATAGAAAGGGAGGTCGAGAGGGAGATGGCGGAGTGGTCCAGTCCGGATCCGGTCGTCTACTCCACTCCCAGGCCGGAGCAGTCCGCTCCACCGGTGTCCAGTCCGGGTCCGGTGGTCTACTCCACCTCCCTGCCAGAGCAATCTGCTCCTCCGGTGCCCAGTCTGGGTCCGATCGTCTACTCCACCTCCATGCCTGAGCAGTCCGCCCCACCGGTGCTCAGTCCAGGTCCGGTCGCCATCTTCACTCCCATGCCAGAGCAGTCCGCTTCACCGATGTCCAGTCCGGGTCCGGACCTCTGCTCTACTCCACGCATCCGACCTCTGGTGCACCTCCTCAGTCCGGTACGACCCGTGCCGGCTCCCCGCACCGGACCTCCAGTACGTGCTCCTAACCAGGTGCTTCCTGTGCCAGCTCCACGCACCCGACATCCGGTGCGCCTCCCCAGCCCTGAACCTCCAGCGAAGGTCAGCGTCCCTAAACCTCCAGCGAAGGTCAGCGCCCCTAAACCTCCAGCGAAGGTCAGCGTCCCTCCAGCGAAGGTCAGCGTCCCTCCAGCGAAGGTCAGCATCCCGCCACCTTGAGCGAAGGTCAGCAACCCGGAGCCTCCAGCCACAGCTCAAGGCCTGTAGCCTCCTCCACCGGTACCCAATCCGGGTCCAGCTGTCTGCTCCGCCTCAGTGCCAGAGCAGTCCGCTCCACCGGTGCCCAATCCGGGTCCAGCCGTCTGCTCCGCCTCAGTGCCAGAGCAGTCCGCCCCACCGGTGCCCAATCCGGGTCCAGCCGTCTGCTCCGCCTCAGTGCCAGAGCAGTCCGCTCCACCGGTGCCCAGTCCGGGTCCAGCCGCCTGCTCCGCCTCAGTGCCAGAGCAGTCCGCTCC
Source organism: Thymallus thymallus (assembly GCA_023634145.1). NCBI lineage: Eukaryota > Metazoa > Chordata > Actinopteri > Salmoniformes > Salmonidae > Thymallus > Thymallus thymallus. Next base: position 19,298,145 of record CM042391.1, read on the forward strand.
ACCGGTACCCAATCCGGGTCCAGCCGTCTGCTCCGCCTCAGTGCCAGAGCAGTCCGCTCCACCGGTGCCCAGTCCGGGTCCAGCCGCCTGCTCCGCCTCAGTGCCAGAGCAGTCCGCTCCACCGGTACCCAATCCGGGTCCAGCCGTCTGCTCCGCCTCAGTGCCAGAGCAGTCCGCTCCACCGGTACCCAATCCGGGTCCAGCCGTCTGCTCCGCCTCAGTGCCAGAGCAGTCCGCTCCACCGGTACCCAGTCCGGGTCCAGCCGCCTGCTCCGCCTCAGTGCCAGAGCAGTCCGCTCCGCCGGTACCCAGTCCGGGTCCAGCCGCCTGCTCCGCCTCAGTGCCAGAGTAGTCCGCTCCACCGGTACCCAGTCCGTGTCCAGCCGCCTGCTCCGCCTCAGTGCCAGAGCAGTCCGCTCCACCGGTACCCAATCCGGGTCCAGCCGTCTGCTCCGCTTCAGAGCCTGAGCAGTCCGCCCCACTGGTGCCCAGTCCGGGCCCGGCTGTTTTCCCAGCTCCATGGCCGGAGCAGTTTACCCCACCGGTGCCCAGTCCGGGCCTGGTTTATTGCCCAGCTCCATGGCCGGAGCCGTTTGTCCCACCGGTGCCCAGTCCGGGCCCGGTTGTTTTCCCCGCTCCATGGCCGGAGCCGGTTGCCCCACCGGTGCCCAGTCCAGGCCCGGTTGTTTTCCCCGCTCCATGGCCGGAGCCGTTTACTCCACCGGTGCCCAGTCCGGGCCCGGTTGTTTTCCCCGCTCCATGGCCGGAGCCGTTTGCCCCACCGGAGCCCAGTCCGGGCCGGGTTGTTTTCCCCGCTCCATGGCCGGAGCCGTTTACCCCACCGGTGCCCAGTCCGGGCCCGGTTGTTTTCCCCGCTCCATGGCCGGAGCCGTTTACCCCACCGGTGCCCAGTCCGGGCCCGGATGTTTTCCCCGCTCCATGGCCGGAGCCTTTTGCCCCACCGGTACACAGCCCGGGACCGGTGATAAGGAAGGGGCACGGGACAAAACTGTCCACATCGCCGGAGCCGGAGCCGCCCCCGATGGACTAGTTTTCCCTCCCATTTACCCCCCCGTGTTTTGTGTGTTTTTTTTTTGTTTGTTTTTTTGGCGTCCGGGAGTCCGCGCCTTGGGGGGGGGGGGTACTGTCAGGCTCTGGCCATAGAGAAGCAATAGGCTTCTCTATGTAGCTATGGTCAGAGTCTGACAGTGTCGTTCTTTTCTGTTTCTTTGTGGGTTTTGGGTGGATCTCTAATTAGAGGCAGCTGCTACCCGTTGTCTCTAATTAGGGATCCAATATATGTTGAGTCTGTCCCTCACGCTGGTGTGGGTCGTTATCGTTACATGTTGATGTATGTCGCAGTCACGGTGAAGTAAATGTGTTTTCAGTTACGTCCGTTTATTAGTGTTTGTGTTGTTTAGGAACGTGACGTTTTCTTGTTGATCGTGTCTGTTAATTGTGGTAGTTTCGGTCATTTGGATTATTCTACATAGTAAAATAAATAAAATAAATGTCGAACTGCTATCCCTGCGCTGCGTCTTGGTCTCTCCAAACCCCTTTCCGTGACAGAACGACCCACCACTGCGAGACCAAGCAGCGTAACTGGGGAGAGAGGGAGAGAGAGGAGGTGCCGCCGCGTTATGCGCGACGCGCAAGAAGAGGCAACGCCCGCAAACAACCCCAAGGTAATCTTGGGGAGAGGCTATGGGAGGAGCCAACACCACTCCCCATGTGGACCATAGAGAGGACGAGGTACCAATGGGGGGCTCAGAGCAAGGAGCAGGAGGAATACTTGGAGGAGTATTATGGAGGTGTGTTGGAAGAATGGGTGGAGATAGAAAGGGAGGTCGAGAGGGAGATGGCGGAGTGGTCCAGTCCGGATCCGGTCGTCTACTCCACTCCCAGGCCGGAGCAGTCCGCTCCACCGGTGTCCAGTCCGGGTCCGGTGGTCTACTCCACCTCCCTGCCAGAGCAATCTGCTCCTCCGGTGCCCAGTCTGGGTCCGATCGTCTACTCCACCTCCATGCCTGAGCAGTCCGCCCCACCGGTGCTCAGTCCAGGTCCGGTCGCCATCTTCACTCCCATGCCAGAGCAGTCCGCTTCACCGATGTCCAGTCCGGGTCCGGACCTCTGCTCTACTCCACGCATCCGACCTCTGGTGCACCTCCTCAGTCCGGTACGACCCGTGCCGGCTCCCCGCACCGGACCTCCAGTACGTGCTCCTAACCAGGTGCTTCCTGTGCCAGCTCCACGCACCCGACATCCGGTGCGCCTCCCCAGCCCTGAACCTCCAGCGAAGGTCAGCGTCCCTAAACCTCCAGCGAAGGTCAGCGCCCCTAAACCTCCAGCGAAGGTCAGCGTCCCTCCAGCGAAGGTCAGCGTCCCTCCAGCGAAGGTCAGCATCCCGCCACCTTGAGCGAAGGTCAGCAACCCGGAGCCTCCAGCCACAGCTCAAGGCCTGTAGCCTCCTCCACCGGTACCCAATCCGGGTCCAGCTGTCTGCTCCGCCTCAGTGCCAGAGCAGTCCGCTCCACCGGTGCCCAATCCGGGTCCAGCCGTCTGCTCCGCCTCAGTGCCAGAGCAGTCCGCCCCACCGGTGCCCAATCCGGGTCCAGCCGTCTGCTCCGCCTCAGTGCCAGAGCAGTCCGCTCCACCGGTGCCCAGTCCGGGTCCAGCCGCCTGCTCCGCCTCAGTGCCAGAGCAGTCCGCTCCACCGGTACCCAATCCGGGTCCAGCCGTCTGCTCCGCCTCAGTGCCAGAGCAGTCCGCTCCACCGGTGCCCAGTCCGGGTCCAGCCGCCTGCTCCGCCTCAGTGCCAGAGCAGTCCGCTCCACCGGTACCCAATCCGGGTCCAGCCGTCTGCTCCGCCTCAGTGCCAGAGCAGTCCGCTCCATCGGTACCCAATCCGGGTCCAGCCGTCTGCTCCGCCTCAGTGCCAGAGCAGTCCGCTCCACCGGTACCCAGTCCGGGTCCAGCCGCCTGCTCCGCCTCAGTGCCAGAGCAGTCCGCTCCGCCGGTACCCAGTCCGGGTCCAGCCGCCTGCTCCGCCTCAGTGCCAGAGTAGTCCGCTCCACCGGTACCCAGTCCGTGTCCAGCCGCCTGCTCCGCCTCAGTGCCAGAGCAGTCCGCTCCACCGGTACCCAATCCGGGTCCAGCCGTCTGCTCCGCTTCAGAGCCTGAGCAGTCCGCCCCACTGGTGCCCAGTCCGGGCCCGGCTGTTTTCCCAGCTCCATGGCCGGAGCAGTTTACCCCACCGGTGCCCAGTCCGGGCCTGGTTTATTGCCCAGCTCCATGGCCGGAGCCGTTTGTCCCACCGGTGCCCAGTCCGGGCCCGGTTGTTTTCCCCGCTCCATGGCCGGAGCCGGTTGCCCCACCGGTGCCCAGTCCAGGCCCGGTTGTTTTCCCCGCTCCATGGCCGGAGCCGTTTACTCCACCGGTGCCCAGTCCGGGCCCGGTTGTTTTCCCCGCTCCATGGCCGGAGCCGTTTGCCCCACCGGAGCCCAGTCCGGGCCGGGTTGTTTTCCCCGCTCCATGGCCGGAGCCGTTTACCCCACCGGTGCCCAGTCCGGGCCCGGTTGTTTTCCCCGCTCCATGGCCGGAGCCGTTTACCCCACCGGTGCCCAGTCCGGGCCCGGATGTTTTCCCCGCTCCATGGCCGGAGCCTTTTGCCCCACCGGTACACAGCCCGGGACCGGTGATAAGGAAGGGGCACGGGACAAAACTGTCCACATCGCCGGAGCCGGAGCCGCCCCCGATGGACTAGTTTTCCCTCCCATTTACCCCCCCGTGTTTTGTGTGTTTTTTTTTTGTTTGTTTTTTTGGCGTCCGGGAGTCCGCGCCTTGGGGGGGGGGGGTACTGTCAGGCTCTGGCCATAGAGAAGCAATAGGCTTCTCTATGTAGCTATGGTCAGAGTCTGACAGTGTCGTTCTTTTCTGTTTCTTTGTGGGTTTTGGGTGGATCTCTAATTAGAGGCAGCTGCTACCCGTTGTCTCTAATTAGGGATCCAATATATGTTGAGTCTGTCCCTCACGCTGGTGTGGGTCGTTATCGTTACATGTTGATGTATGTCGCAGTCACGGTGAAGTAAATGTGTTTTCAGTTACGTCCGTTTATTAGTGTTTGTGTTGTTTAGGAACGTGACGTTTTCTTGTTGATCGTGTCTGTTAATTGTGGTAGTTTCGGTCATTTGGATTATTCTACATAGTAAAATAAATAAAATAAATGTCGAACTGCTATCCCTGCGCTGCGTCTTGGTCTCTCCAAACCCCTTTCCGTGACAGAACGACCCACCACTGCGAGACCAAGCAGCGTAACTGGGGAGAGAGGGAGAGAGAGGAGGTGCCGCCGCGTTATGCGCGACGCGCAAGAAGAGGCAACGCCCGCAAACAACCCCAAGGTAATCTTGGGGAGAGGCTATGGGAGGAGCCAACACCACTCCCCATGTGGACCATAGAGAGGACGAGGTACCAATGGGGGGCTCAGAGCAAGGAGCAGGAGGAATACTTGGAGGAGTATTATGGAGGTGTGTTGGAAGAATGGGTGGAGATAGAAAGGGAGGTCGAGAGGGAGATGGCGGAGTGGTCCAGTCCGGATCCGGTCGTCTACTCCACTCCCAGGCCGGAGCAGTCCGCTCCACCGGTGTCCAGTCCGGGTCCGGTGGTCTACTCCACCTCCCTGCCAGAGCAATCTGCTCCTCCGGTGCCCAGTCTGGGTCCGATCGTCTACTCCACCTCCATGCCTGAGCAGTCCGCCCCACCGGTGCTCAGTCCAGGTCCGGTCGCCATCTTCACTCCCATGCCAGAGCAGTCCGCTTCACCGATGTCCAGTCCGGGTCCGGACCTCTGCTCTACTCCACGCATCCGACCTCTGGTGCACCTCCTCAGTCCGGTACGACCCGTGCCGGCTCCCCGCACCGGACCTCCAGTACGTGCTCCTAACCAGGTGCTTCCTGTGCCAGCTCCACGCACCCGACATCCGGTGCGCCTCCCCAGCCCTGAACCTCCAGCGAAGGTCAGCGTCCCTAAACCTCCAGCGAAGGTCAGCGCCCCTAAACCTCCAGCGAAGGTCAGCGTCCCTCCAGCGAAGGTCAGCGTCCCTCCAGCGAAGGTCAGCATCCCGCCACCTTGAGCGAAGGTCAGCAACCCGGAGCCTCCAGCCACAGCTCAAGGCATGTAGCCTCCTCCACCGGTACCCAATCCGGGTCCAGCTGTCTGCTCCGCCTCAGTGCCAGAGCAGTCCGCTCCACCGGTGCCCAATCCGGGTCCAGCCGTCTGCTCCGCCTCAGTGCCAGAGCAGTCCGCCCCACCGGTGCCCAATCCGGGTCCAGCCGTCTGCTCCGCCTCAGTGCCAGAGCAGTCCGCTCCACCGGTGCCCAGTCCGGGTCCAGCCGCCTGCTCCGCCTCAGTGCCAGAGCAGTCCGCTCCACCGGTACCCAATCCGGGTCCAGCCGTCTGCTCCGCCTCAGTGCCAGAGCAGTCCGCTCCACCGGTGCCTAGTCCGGGTCCAGCCGCCTGCTCCGCCTCAGTGCCAGAGCAGTCCGCTCCACCGGTACCCAATCCGGGTCCAGCCGTCTGCTCCGCCTCAGTGCCAGAGCAGTCCGCTCCACCGGTACCCAATCCGGGTCCAGCCGTCTGCTCCGCCTCAGTGCCAGAGCAGTCCGCTCCGCCGGTACCCAGTCCGGGTCCAGCCGCCTGCTCCGCCTCAGTGCCAGAGTAGTCCGCTCCACCGGTACCCAGTCCGTGTCCAGCCGCCTGCTCCGCCTCAGTGCCAGAGCAGTCCGCTCCACCGGTACCCAATCCGGGTCCAGCCGTCTGCTCCGCTTCAGAGCCTGAGCAGTCCGCCCCACTGGTGCCCAGTCCGGGCCCGGCTGTTTTCCCAGCTCCATGGCCGGAGCAGTTTACCCCACCGGTGCCCAGTCCGGGCCTGGTTTATTGCCCAGCTCCATGGCCGGAGCCGTTTGTCCCACCGGTGCCCAGTCCGGGCCCGGTTGTTTTCCCCGCTCCATGGCCGGAGCCGGTTGCCCCACCGGTGCCCAGTCCAGGCCCGGTTGTTTTCCCCGCTCCATGGCCGGAGCCGTTTACTCCACCGGTGCCCAGTCCGGGCCCGGTTGTTTTCCCCGCTCCATGGCCGGAGCCGCTTGCCCCACCGGAGCCCAGTCCGGGCCGGGTTGTTTTCCCCGCTCCATGGCCGGAGCCGTTTACCCCACCGGTGCCCAGTCCGGGCCCGGTTGTTTTCCCCGCTCCATGGCCGGAGCCGTTTACCCCACCGGTGCCCAGTCCGGGCCCGGATATTTTCCCCGCTCCATGGCCGGAGCCTTTTGCCCCACCGGTACACAGCCCGGGACCGGTGATAAGGAAGGGGCACGGGACAAAACTGTCCACATCGCCGGAGCCGGAGCCGGCCCCGATGGACTAGTTTTCCCTCCCATTTACCCCCCCGTGTTTTGTGTGTTTTTTTTTTGTTTGTTTTTTTGGCGTCCGGGAGTCCGCGCCTTGGGGGGGGGGGGGTACTGTCAGGCTCTGGCCATAGAGAAGCAATAGGCTTCTCTATGTAGCTATGGTCAGAGTCTGACAGTGTCGTTGTTTTCTGTTTCTTTGTGGGTTTTGGGTGGATCTCTAATTAGAGGCAGCTGCTACCCGTTGTCTCTAATTAGGGATCCAATATATGTTGAGTCTGTCCCTCACGCTGGTGTGGGTCGTTATCGTTACATGTTGATGTATGTCGCAGTCACGGTGAAGTAAATGTGTTTTCAGTTACGTCCGTTTATTAGTGTTTGTGTTGTTTAGGAACGTGACGTTTTCTTGTTGATCGTGTCTGTTAATTGTGGTAGTTTCGGTCATTTGGATTATTCTACATAGTAAAAGAAATAAAAGAAATGTCGAACTGCTATCCCTGCGCTGCGTATTGGTCTCTCCAAACCCCTTTCCGTGACACACCAACAGGCACTTGAACAGTTTCCATCCCAAAGGCATGTCTACCCATCCACGCATGCCGTAAGATATATGCATGATTAACATGAAATGCTAACCGAGTGTTGAAGCCAACAGTGCATGCGTTAATACTATATGTATGATTGACATTAAACGCTAACCGAGCATTAGACCCAACAGTGCACAGCGAAATGCTGGAAGATATGGGCACCTGCCCAAGTCCCGGCCCAATGCTGACTTGCTGAGTGCCTTGCGTTGTTACGCTGATTAAATGTTATGTATGATGGCAAGTAGAACTCAACAACACATGCTGCAATGCGATTTGTCAAATATTAAACCCATAATGAGATCTGAAATCAGGCCCTATTGCAACATGACCATATAAACTGTGGGACCAGCCATAAAAAACGTGTTATAAAAAACTGAGTTCTAACCAAACCCATGTAGGTGCCAGATGAACCTTGCATGCTAGCAGTAAAACAAATTAATTGTTAGGTAACCTTAATTTGCAGCCAGAAGGGACCAAACTGTTGTTAGTAGGGTCGGATGTTTGAAGCTTGCATAAAGAAGCATTTCCCCGGATCAGTTCGGCAAGGTGTCACTGGTTCTCAAGATACTGAAGCTCCACCTGTGACAATAACAAATTGTTAGAATGTTGGCAAAACCATGAAATGGCTTTAATAAGTGTAATAAATATATTCTTGATGTTGCTTATTACCAACGCTGTATTACACACATTAGCTCGAAACATTACACAACCCGTATGCTAACACATCTTTTAGAACAGCTAAATAAACACACACACAGACTTATGAGGGCTGGACTCCGAGGACAAAGAACACTGCCAAGAGCCAATGGGAAGTCGATACTGCCCGAGGAGGGACTGCCCTCCATAACAACGACCAGTCAGGCGTGTGAATCTACCAGACTCTACCTACGTCATTTTATTACTATTGTTCTGTATAAGTATGTGTGCCACATGGTTAGGGGTCCTCTTTGTTCCGGACGACTCCCTAAGAGCTGAAGGAACGAGCCCGTGCACGAGTTACCAAATATCTTTGCATCAAATAAATCGCTTGATTGAATATCAATTCCACCTGGTCCTGAGTTATGACTTGTCTCCTTCTCGAGTAATTGAAATATCAACATAAGCTACGGGCAACATAACTGAAGCTGAAAGCCACAGTTCTTGATTGACATATTACTGTCGATGGTCACCCTGCCACATAATTTACTGCTGGAGAATATCACCATTATTCAAGATAGAACTGATTGCAGGGACTGACACGACATATCAAGTAAACAAAATACATTTTGTTAATGATGAGATGAAATACCAATTAAATAAAAATGCCAAGAGTGATGAGAGTTAAAGGCAGTAGTAGGTCTACTGAGTTCATAATGCATGGACGACATATTCCATTTGAATCGCTGATGAATCAATTGATAAAATGACTAATGTTGCAAAGCACCACTTCAGCAAATATAAATATATAGCTTACAGACTTATGGAACATGTGATCTCTGGTTAATCCACAATTGCTGCGATGGATTGTCGGTGAGGCCATTCGACGAGCTCTCAAGTTCACCTTGGTAGAGTCCACTCCTATCCAACCAAGTAGCTGTGAACAGCCCTCAGCCTGTGTAGATCAGTGGAAAGGAGTTGTCACCCCCATGGATGACGTGCCATTGTTAAATGGCATTCCATACATTCAGCCACTACCAACAGCATAGATGCACACTTTTCAATTGTAAAAGAAGTTTGACACAAGACAACATGTTGTTTAGCAAACAGCCATATTAAGATATGGTGTTGATGTTGCCCTACTTGACAGCAGAGGGAATTTGTGAATTGCAATGGCCTTTACTGCAGCAATTTGATTGTCTTGATTTGTGCAGGCACAAACTAAAATATAAACACAACATGTAAAGTGTTGGTCCAATGTTTGTATCACATTCGGCCGTGATTGAGAGTCCCATATGGCTGCGCAAAATTGGCCTAGCGTCATCCGAGTTTGGCCGGTCTAGGCCGTCATTGTAAATAAGAATTTGTTCTTAACTGACTTGCCTAGCTAAATAAAGGTTAAATAAAATTAAAATAAATAAATCGACTTCCAGTTTGGTGGAGTGCCATTTCCGTTCCAATTTCCAGTAAATTCCTCAGGCTTGAGCCATGTTTCAGTCAGGCCAATCGCATCAAGTTTATGATCAGTGATTAGTTAATTGACTATGACTGCCGTGGAAGTGAGGGATCTAACATATTATCCCAATCTCCTTCAATAATGACAGGAATGGAGGAGGTCTTTATTCCAGTGAGATTGCTAAGGCGAACACCGCCATGTTTATTTTTGCATGACCTAGATCGATTAACAGACACTGTCTCAATAGGGAAAGCTGGGCTGACTACACTGACTGTGCTAGTGGCAGAATGGCTAACATATGTCTCATGTTTTGAGGGAGCGTGCAATTGACGCTTTGATAAGCCCCACCCACCTTCGTTACTGTTGCTAACTCAGACAAGTTTTGCCTTTTATCTCTCCACGAACATGGAGAAACGCATAGTTATAACACTAAGGGAACTCCCAAAAGAGGTACTCAGTAACTTTTGGAGACAAAGATCACTTATATCAAATAGGAGCAGACAAAATGGCCTTCAATATGCCTTTGAAGGTAATATTCACAAAATAGAAATTAATCAGGAGTGCAACACAACAAGCAGGAGGACTTGGATCGAGGCAAAAGGCTACCGGTCCCATTGTAAGAGGGAGAAACCCCACCAGCTGACCATCGAGGCAGAGGCGGATGACATAAAGATTTTGTTTGGATGTTTAATGACGAGACAGTGTCATTGATGCGAGCACATTGTAATACATCCGGGTATATCAAGCACACCGGTAAAAACATTGGTGTTGCAGTAATTAACAATTACAAACAGATGGCATCAACGTGCCATTTTTTAAATGTAACCTTTGTTTAACTAGGCAAGTCAGTTAAGATCAAATTCTTATTTACAATGACGGCCTACCTACAGGGTCAGCCCCTGGAGCAAATTAGGGTTAAGTGCCTTGCTCACGGACCCATCAACAGGTTTTTTTCACCTTGTCGGCTCAGGTATTCGAAACAGTGACCTGGCCCAATGCTCTAACCGCTAGGCTACATAACATCTTTCATTAAATAGGACAGGAGCTGTCAATTCACTAACAAAACAAACCTAGTAATATTATCCAACATGAACAGTTTAGTTTTTATTCAGGTCTAAAATAAACAACACCTATTGTCTCTTCACTTTTCCCATTTCTTACTTTTCTTTTTTTAAATCTCTGTCTGTCAACAATCCATAATTGGAAAACTACAGATTAAGTATTTTAGGTGGCTGGGACAGCTGCCCGCAGTGTGAAAAGACAGGGGGCTTTTCTGTGAGGTCTGCGGGATCACGTGCAGTCGTGTCACATGACTGTCTGAGGGTTAGCAGGGGCATGTTTGCCAATTTTGTGGCCCCATTCAAAGCTTGCTTTAGGGGCCCCTTGTATATCATGACAATTTCTTTGATAGCACACACCAATGCCAAAATCCTGTCATTATACTTTTGATTAGCTAGTATTATAATTTCCCTTGAACTAAAATGTTCTCTTGTCAGTTAAAATAGGACAGTGAAAGACAGTTTTCTTACCTTATAGTAGATCTGGCTGCAATCAGAATCTAGCCATCCTGGCTTTGGCCTCGGCAAAAGGTTTAATTATGTCCTCCATGTTCAAGGATCTACGGACCCTCTGCTCAATGGAGATCATTGCTAAGCCATTAAGTCTTTCTTGTGACATGGTTGACCGCAAGTATGTTTTTATGAGCTTCAATGAGGAGAAACTCCTCTCACCTGAAGCAACAGTGACAGGTAAAGTCAGGCTGATACTCAGATTACCATACAACTCCAACAGATTCTCTTTGTAGATGTAATCCAGAATTTCTACTGGAGAGGAAATATGTTCTGGAAAAACAACAACAGCTGCCCTTACTTCAAGGATTAAGTCTTGGCTGTCGTTCTGCCCCTGAACAAGGCAGTTAACCCACTGTTCCTAGGCCGTCATTGAAAATAAGAATATGTTCTTAACTGACTTGCCTAGTAAAATAAAGGTAAAATAAAAAATAAAATAAAAAATGTCCCCTAATGTATTTTCCAGGTTCTTGCATGACTCCTCAAGTGTGTCTTCCCGAATGGCTTTCTTCATGTTATCTAGTGAATATAAAAATCCAAAAATAGAAGAAAAAAATGTCACCTGTGAGAACCTCTAACTGACACTAGTCAGTGCTGAATCAACTAGGGGAAGGAAGAAATCTTGCTTAAAGCACTGTTCTGGTGTGAATTTAGTTTCCTCTGTGCCCTCATAGAGGAACTGGCGAGATGCTTGTTTCTGTCTCTCCACTGGGAATGCCATGTCTACCTGCATTTTCTCTGCTATTTCTCTGGCATCTGTCTGGGCTGAGGCAAGTCCACTTTCTCTGTATTCTCTGTATAAACTGTTTAACACCATCAGTTTCCCTCTTAACTGTTTCAATTGAAACACTGGGGCTTTGAAGGTGTTTACTGACACGATTTACCTGATATAAAACATTGTACCAGATCACAACACAGAGTATGAACCGCCATGTTGTCAGCTCCTTGCAAAGGCATTGTGATAAAGACAATGTCTCTCCATCCTTCTTCTCTGCTGCATGTTCACTGAGTTCTGTTAAGGCCTCCACAACTTCTGGCATTTGGTAGCGAAGTGCTTTTACACTGTCAATGCGACACTCCCATCTTGTTGTTGACATGCTTTTCACTGTCAGCTTTACATGACGTAGTAGTATTGACCAGCGCTGTATTGAAGAGCTGAAGAGGTTGTAAAGGCGCTGAAGAATGCCAAACAAGCTCACAGAGAGAACTGATGACTTGGCTGCATCAGCCACGACGAGGTTGAGTGTGGGACTGCTGCAGGGAACACACATTGCCTTCTTGTTCAGTTCAAGCACTCTTGCCTGGACACCCTGCTTGTGTCCCATCATGTTACTCCGATTATCATAGGATTGCCCACGACAGTCTGCGATGTTCAATGTCATGTCATTAAGCTGTTCAAGGAGAGTATTACGCAGGCCTTTTCCTGTGGTATCAGCAACGCTGATGAAGCCAACAAAGTGCTCTAAGATGGATGCCCCTACAGATGACTCACAGTTCACAATACGTAGCACCAATGATAGTTGTTCTGTGTGACTAATATCAGGGGTACAATCCATTATGACTGAAAAATATTTGGCCCTTTTCACATTGTGCACAATTGCATCAGATGTTTTCTGTCCAGCTAATGCAATAAGCTCGTTTTGGATTTTGTTACTCAAGTAGTGATCGTTTATTTATTTTTTGTCAATCCTTCTAAGATGTTCGCTCATTATAGGATCAAACTGTGCTAACAGCTCCATCTGTCCCAAAAAATTTCCAAAACTAAAAAAGTTTTTCCAGAGTGTCCTCTTAACGCCTGGTTTCTTTCTGCTGAATTGCAAACAATAGCAATTATTCTGCTTAATACAGCCCTCCAGTGCTGTTCTTTCAGATGCATTTCCTGACTGGCACTGTCAATGGTTTTGCCTGTTGTAAGTCGTTTTTTAAATTCACGCCATTGTTTCATATTGGCACGATGCGATCTGCCCTTCTCGTGCTCTTTCAAGTTGCTATGAATATTCACCCACAATCGAAAGCCACTGCTGCTCAGTGTATATGTTGTCCCTCTTTCAAAGAGCTTGCAGCAAAAACAAAACTCCTGCTCATAGAATAAACTAACCACATTTTTCATTTTCGTTTGGTAATATTTTTCGGTAAAATGACGTGGGACTTTGTCATCGTTTTGTGGGAAGTCATAACCCTTAATTTGAACTGGACCCCTTTTGACAAGTTGACATCTCTCGTGGTCGGTAAGCCCGTCTGGCCAAAGCGCTGGGTCGTCCGAGAGAATGACAGTTTCACAACTTTCACTCACCAAACCTGCATTTACAGGTAAGTCATCAGGCGATCTGTCAAGCTCTGTGGCGGGTGCAGCCTCCGAACTAGCCGCTGTAGCATTAGCAGGTAGGTCTGTGCTGCTAACCGCGCTGCTACAACTTGTAGTTGCAAAATTACCGGCAGTATCTCCATCCGATTCCTTTTCAGTAGTGCTTCTGAAGAAACTGGTTCACTTTTGCACATTTTCCTCTTGAGTTTTTGTTTATTTAACCTTTTTTCGTTTTTGAGCCCCACTTGGATATGTTCGCTTCATTGTGCATTACATTGTTTTGTGACTGACTGAAGCTAGCTAGTACTGTCTGTCAGTTGGCTATTTACAGTAGCTCAGAAGTGTCACGAAGTGCGTTTAATTAATAGACCTTGTTATGCGCAGGCATGCTGTGTGTGGTATAATAAATCTTAGAAATTAGGTGCAAAAGCAAATTTTGTATATATTTTTATTGCAAAAATAATTGTATTGTAATTCTGCTTGTAATGTCTGCTTACGGGCAGCAGGGGGGCCCCTTCACGGCGGGGCCCCAAGCAATTGCATGGTTTGCGTGTTGGGAAAACACACGCCTGGAGGGGAGTATTGATGGGCGAGGGAGTGGCCACCCTGTGATCCCCTGGCTCTTCGCCCAGTGTCTCAGCCGCCATGTGACTTGCTGGGGGTCCGTCCTTTGTCATGCGACCCCTATGACCATCAAGGTTCTGAGTAGGTGCGGGCTCAGCAACGCGAAGGTCTACCCTGTTACGACGGTACAGTGATCCATTCACTTCGACAAAGTAGGAGCGTGGTGCAACTTTTTGCACAAAGGATCCAAGTCTCCAGAGGCCCATCAGGTCCCCTGGCTTCATCCGCACCGCTTCACCCACCCTGAGCTCTTATTTGTCGTAGATTATCTTTTGTGACAAAGCTTCTCAAGCATGTAAGTCACCACACAGGGATCCAGGAGAGTGTTGGCCACTGGCAAGGCTGCTTTTAAGCATCATGCCATGAGGCGCTGGGCCAGGCTTCTTTTCATGCCTTCCTTTGGGGAACAGCTTCTGCAGAACAGGTTCTTTGCGATTCTGACTGCCGACTCTGCCTTCCCATTAGCTTTTGCGTGTTCCCATTCTGAAGCAAATTTCCAGAACTCAAAGCAGGAGAATTGGGGTCCATTATCTGAGATGACCCTATCTGGCTGGCCATAGCGGGCAAACTGAGTCTTGCAGCGTTTGATCGTTGTCTCTGCTGAGAGATCGGAGAGAAGGTCAATCTCCCAGAAGTCTGAGTAATAATCGACTAACAGAAGAAAGTCTTTGCCGCTGTGCTGGAAGAGATCTAGACTTACTATCTGTCAGGGGCGTGTTGATAGCTCGTGGGTCATCATCGTGCATCATTGTGCAGTCTCTTATTTCACTCTGCATTCTTGGCCAATGCAGTGTGTTTGTCTGTAACAGGCCTCACCTCCATTGTGACTTGAGTGCACGCGCGCCAACATCTCAGGGCGCAGGGAGCAGGGAATAGCGACTCTCGGACTCTTGAACATTACTCAATTTTGAACACTGAGCTCCTCTTTGACAGGTCAATATTCTCTGATAGCTAGAGCAGTTTCTTCCTTGCAGTCGGGCCAGCCCATCAGAATCACAGACCTAAATGCCTGGAGTTGCTCTTCCCTGTCTGTGTGCTGTCTGATTTGTACAAGGCGCTGGTCAGTAACGTTGAGGTAGTTAGCCTGGTTGCTCTGTTTGTGAGCTGCGTTGTTCATGCATGGAGCGTGTGTGTGTGTGTGTGTCTGATGCAGTAGCCCTGCTGAGCCTGTGTCACTCACATACATCTACGGCCCTGGCTTATAGACCACCTTTAGGTTGTAGCTTTGTAGGGCTTGTGATCTGTCTCTGCGGTAATGTTGTTGCGCCCGTACAGGTTAATGGTGAAGCGCTGGCATGCAAACACAATGCTGAGGCACTCCTTCTCTATATGGGAATAGTCCTGCTCTGCTGGAGTGAGTGCCCTAGAGGCGAATTTCACAGGCTGGCCCTCCTGCATGGGGCAAACACCCAGTCAATACTGGCTCGAGTCACTCTGAATCGTGACAGGTTTCGACAGAACAGGTGTCTGGGTGACCAGTTGCTTTATTTCCCTCACCGCTGCGTCTTGTTTTGGGAGCCAATGCCGATGGCATCCTTGTCCATAAGCCTCCTTAGTGGCTCAAACACCTCTGAGAGCCGCGGTAGGAACATGGCCATGTAGGTGACGAATCCGACAAAGCGTTGCACTACCTTTACGTCAGATGGGGGCGGGGGCTTTTTTAAGCTTAGCCTTAGCTTGACCTGTCTGCATCTGTCCATCAGGGCCAGCTTGGCGTCATGGTCACATCCTGCCTCCTCATCACTCCCCACAGCCTACTACGAGGATGTCATCTGCTATGGGTTCCATGCCACTGAGTCCCACCAACAGCTTGTGCTGTTTCCGCTGATACACCTCTGGTGCCACGGAGACCCTAAACGGGAGATTCAACTACCTCTTCCTGCCCCAGGGTGTCCAAAAGGTGGTCATGTAGCTGCTGGGATCGTCGAGCTTGCACTGCAGGAAGCGTGAAGACTCTGGCCATAATTTAATGTGAACGTTGCAGGATTAATGCATATCCGCCCCGTCACGGGACGTACCGAACTGGAGAGGCGCCTACAGCGAAGGTTCGCAGCCCGGAGCCTCCAGCGAAGGTCCGCAGCCCGGAGCCTCCAGGGACAGCCCGCAGCCCAGAGCCTACAGCAACTGCCCACGGACAGGAGCCTCCAGCGACGGCCCACAGCCCGGAGCCTCCAGGGACAGCCCGCAGCCCAGAGCCTACAGCAACGGCCCACAGACAGGAGCCTCCAGCGACGGCCCACAGCCCGGAGCCTCCAGTGACGGCCCACGGTCTGGAGATGTCAGCAACGACCCACGGTCAGGAGTCTCCAGCAACAGCCCGCAGCCCAGAGCCTACAGCAACGGCCCACGGTCAGGAGCCTCCAGCGACAGCCCACAGCCTGGAGCCTCCAAAGGCCAGCACAGCGCTGTGGTTGGATCCCTTCTCTGCGTCGGTGCCCAGAGTGGGCAGGAGCTCCTTAGCGTGCCGGTACCCAGTCTGGGGCCGGCTACCAGCCAAACGACACGGCTGGAAATCACCTCTGCGTCAGTGCCCAGGGTGGGCACGGCGTGCAGTCCTGCTTTGGAGCAGGAGCTCCTTAGCGTGCTGGTGCCCAGTATGGGGCCGGCAGCCAGCCTAACCACGGGGCTGGAATCCACCTCTGCGTCGGTGCCCAGGGTGGGCACGGCGTGCAGCCCCGCTTTGGAGCAGGAGCTTCTTAGCGTGCCGGTGCCCAGTCTGGGGCCTGCAGCCAGCCCTGCTCAGAGGAGGGTTTGGCACACGGGACCGGTCATCTGCTACAATCCAGTGTCGGGGCAGTCCGCTCTACCGGTGCCTGGTCCAGGTCCGGTTGTCTGCTCCACTCCAATGACAGAGCAGCCCGCTCCATAAGGTGCCCAGTCCAGATCCGGCCATCTGCTCCGCTCCAGTGCCGGAGCAGTCCACCCCACCGGAGCCCAATCCGGGTCCAGACGTCTGCTCCACTCCAGTGCCAGAGCAGTCCGCTCCACCGGTGCCCAGTCCGGGTCCGGTCGTCTGCTACACTCCCGTGCCAGAGCAGTCCGCTCCACAGGTGCCCAGTCCGGGTCTGGTCGTCTGCTTCGCTGCAGTGCCAGAGCAGTCCACGCCACCGGTTCCCAGTCCGGGTCCGGTCGTCTACTCCGCTCCCACACCAGTGTCCAGACAGGACTTGGTGCATCGCGGGAGTACTGAGGGGGGAATCATCGCGCCGGGGTCACTGCCTGTGTCACGCCCGAAGCCGGGGCCGGAGCCTCCACCATCAACCGCCCCAGTACTCCGCCCTTTCCCCCCTAGTTTTGTGTATTTTTGGGGGGGGAGGGGGGATCATATGCGGTCGGGAGCCCGCACCTTAGGGGGGTACTGCCATGTGACATGCCCCTGCCCGTCCCATCCCCGGTCTCTGATGCGACAACAACCCTTTGGGTGGAGAATCAGGATGTGCATCCAGATTTGCTCCCAGATAGAAAACGGTGTACAGAGAGACAGACAGGACAAAGTAGCAGGATGTGGTAAGTAGAATGGGTTTAAAGACAAAGCAATTGATAATGATATCTGATTCTGATACAGAACATGGCCATGACTGGATACCACAGTATCACTCTAAAAGTGTTGGCTTGTGTGAACAGCCCATTTGTGTTTCCCAGGTGAGGCTGCTTCCCATCTTCAGACAAACCCCAGCTCAGGACAATACTGCATTGTGACTACTCATGCTTCTCACTGTGGAAAAAAAGCAACACAGAAAACATAGAAAAGTTAAGAATAATTCCTATTTTTCAGTAGTAATTGATGTTTATTATGTAATGTAAAATAGTAAGAGAATGTCCATGCAGATTCTCCTCAACACTGGACCCTGGCCAGTATTCATCTTCATTTTATATTACTGAATGGCATGCTAGTGGGAAGACCAATAAGCCATATTGAACAACTGTGTGAGTTCAATATTGTCAAAGGCATTCTCAACTTTTCTGGTAACTTGAGAACTCAAGTGCAAACAACATCAAATAACAGTGTAGCACTCTGGTGCACTGCAAACCATGACCCATTCTGTATCTTACACATTGTCAAATGTAATGGAGTGTGTTAAATGGTTGTTGTTCATACAAGGACATGTACAGTATATAGTTAGACATGACCGGCTCAATGAACAGATTGCCATTGACGTGAGAAATGTTGCTTCACCAAGTTACCACACCTCCATAAACATTCTTGTGTAAGAGGAAGTTGGTTTGATGATGATGATTATATGGTTTCCTCTACCAAATACCACAAATATTGTTATTGGGGGGAGTGGGCTGCGCATTTCACTGTTACATGGAACATGCCTTTTCTGAAAAGCATCTGAAATACCATAACCTCGCATCACACTCGGACAGCCTTGGATATATAATGCATTGAGAAAGTATTCAGACCCCTCAAGCTTTTCCACATTTTGTTACGTTACAGCGTTATTCTAAAATGTATTAAATAGTTTTTTCCTCATCAATCTACACAATATACCATAATGACAAAGCGAAAACAGGTTTTTAGAAATGTTTGCAAAATCATAAAAAAATGGAAAGATCACATTTACACAAGTTTTCAGACCCTTTACTCAGTACGTTGTTGAAGCACATTTGGCAACGATTACAGCCTCGAGTCTTCTTGGGTATGATGCTACAAGTTTGGCACACCTGTATTTGGGGAGTTTCTCCCATTCTTCTCTGCAGATCCTCTCAAGCTCTGTCAGGTTAGATGGAGAGCATCGCTGCACAGCTATTTTCAGGTCTCTCCAGAGATGTTAGATCGGGTTCAAGTCCAGGCTCTGGCTGGGCCACTCAAGGAGATTCAGAGACTTGTACCGAAGCCACTCCTGCGTTGTCTTGGCTGTGTGGTAGTTGTCCTGTTGGAAGTTGAACCTTCGCCCCAGTCTGAGGTTCTCATCAATCTACACAATATACCATAATGACAAAGCGAAAACAGGTTTTTAGAAATGTTTGCAAAATCATAAAAAAATGGAAAGATCACATTTACACAAGTTTTCAGACCCTTTACTCAGTACTTTGTTGAAGCACATTTGGCAACGATTACAGCCTCGAGTCTTCTTGGGTATGATGCTACAAGTTTGGCACACCTGTATTTGGGGAGTTTCTCCCATTCTTCTCTGCAGATCCTCTCAAGCTCTGTCAGGTTAGATGGAGAGCATCGCTGCACAGCTATTTTCAGGTCTCTCCAGAGATGTTAGATCGGGTTCAAGTCCAGGCTCTGGCTGGGCCACTCAAGGAGATTCAGAGACTTGTACCGAAGCCACTCCTGCGTTGTCTTGGCTGTGTGGTAGTTGTCCTGTTGGAAGTTGAACCTTCGCCCCAGTCTGAGGTTCTGAGCCCTCTGGAGCAGGTTTTCATCAAGGATCTGTCTGTACTTTGCTCCGTTCACCTTTCCCTCGATCCTGAATAGTCTCCCAGTCCCTGCTGCTGAAAAACATTCACACAGCATGATGCTGCCACCACCATGCTTCACCGAAGGGATGGTGCCAAGTTTCCTCTAGATATCAATCAATCAATCAATCAATCAAAATTTATTTATAAAGCGCTTTTTACATCAGCCGATGTCACAAAGTGCTATACAGAAACCCAGCCTAAAACCCCAAACAGCAAGCAATGCAGATGTAGAAGCACGGTGGCTAGGAAAAACTCCCTAGAAAGGCAAAACCTAGGAAGAAACCTAGAGAGGAACCAGGCTCTGAGGGGTGGCCAGTCCTCTTCTGGCTGTGCCGGGTGGAGATTATAACAATTCATGGCCATTAAGGCCAGTTCTTTCTCCAAGATGTTCAAATGTTCATAGATGACCAGCAGGGTCAAATAATAATAAAAGTAGTTGTGGAGGTTGCAACAGGTAAATACATCAGCAGTGAATGTCACTTGGTTTTTCAGTGCAATAGAGCGAGAGTGAGGTGAAAACAGCAGGTCTGGGACAGGGTGGCACGTCCAATGAACAGGTCAGGGTTCCATAACCGCAGGCAGAGGAGTTGAAACCGGTGCAGCAGCACAACCAGGTGGACTGGGGACAGCTAGGAGTCATCAGGACAGGTGGTCCTGAAGCATGGTCCTCCGGGTAGGCTCAGGTCCTCCGGGAGAGGGGGTAGAGTGGGAGAGAGAGCGAATTAGAGGGAGCATACTTAAATTCACACAAGACACTGGATAATAACATCAGATTTAACAAACTGACCCTAGCCCCCTGGCACATAGACTATTGCAGCATAGGTACTGGAGGCTGAGACAGGGGGGTCAGGAGACACTGTGGCCCCCTCCGACAATACCCAGACAATACCCCCGGACAGGGCCAAACCAGGCAGGATATAACCTCACCCACTCTGCCAAGCACAGCCCCTACACCAATAGGGGGATATCAACAACCACCAACTTACTACCCTGAGACAAGGCTGAGTATAGTCCACGAAAAGATCCCCTCCACTGCACAAGCCAGAGGGGGCGACAAACCGGACAGGAAGTGACGCACCCCTCCTAGGAATGGCATGGAAAGCACCAGTAAGCCAGTGACTCAGCCCCCGTAATAGGGTCAGAGGCAGAGAATCCCAATGGAGAGACGGGAACCGGCCAGGCAGAGACAGCAAGGGTGGTTCGTCGCTCCAGAGCCTTGCTGTTCACCCTTGCACCCCTGGGCCAGACTACACTCAATCATAGGACATACTGAAGAGGTGAGTCTTCAGTAAAGACTTAAAGATTGAGACAGAGTCTGCGTCTCTCACATGGATAGGCAGACCATTCCATAAAAATGGAGCTCTATAGGAGAAAGCCCTTCCTCCACCTGTTTGCTTAGAGATTCTAGGGACAATAAGGAGGCCTGCGTCTTGTGACCGGAGCGTACGTGTAGGTATGTACGGCAGGACCAAATCTGAGAGATAAGTAGGAGCAAGCCCATGTAATGCTTTGTAGGTTAGCAGTAAAACCTTGAAATCAGCCCTAGCCTTAACAGGAAGCCAGTGTAGAGAGGCTAGCACAGGAGTAATATGATCAAATCTTTTGGTTCTAGTCAGGATTCTAGCAGCCGTGTTTAGCACTAATTGAAGTTTATTTAGTGCTTTATCCGGGTAGCCGGAGAGTAGAGCATTGCAGTAATCTAATCTAGAAGTGACAAAAGCATGGATTAGCTTTTCCGCATCATTTTTGGACAAAAAATGTCTGATTTTTGCAATGTTACGAAGATGGAAAAAAGCTATCCTTGAAATATTCTTGATATGTTCATTAAAAGAGAGATCAGGGTCCAGAGTAATGCCAAGGTCCTTCACACTTTTTTGGGAGACGACTGTACAACCATCAAGATTAATTGTCAGATCCAAAAGCAGATCTCTTTGTTTCTTGGGACCTAGAACTAGCATCTCTGTTTTGTCAGAATTTAAAAGTAAAAAATTTGCCGCCATCCACTTCCTTATGTCTGAAACACAGGCTTCCAGGGCAGGCAATTTTGGTGCATCACCATGTTTCATCGAAATGTACAGCTGTGTGTCGTCCGCATAGCAATGGAAGTTAACATTATGTTTCCGAATGACATCACCAAGGGGTAAAATATATAGTGAAAACAAAAGTGGCCCCAAAACGGAACCTTGAGGAACACCGAAACTTACAATTGATTTGTCAGAGGACAAACCATCCACGGAGACAAACTGATATCTCTCCGACAAATAAGATCTAAACCAGGCAAGAACTTGTCCGTGTAGACCAATTAAGGTTTCCAATCTCTCCAAAAGAATATGATGATCGATGGTGTCAAAAGCAGCACTAAGGTCTAAGAGCACGAGGACAGATGCAGAGCCCTGGTCTGACGCCATTAAAAGGTCGTTTACCACTTTCACAAGTGCAGTCTCAGTGCTATGATAGGGTCTAAAACCAGACTGAAGTGTTTCGTATACATTATTTGTCTTCAGGAAGGCAGTGAGTTGCTGCGCAACAGCTTTTTCTAAGATTTTTGAGAGAAATGGGAGATTCGATATAGGCCGATAGTTTTTTACATTTTCTGGGTCAAGGCTTGGCTTTTTCAAGAGCGGCTTTATTACTGCCACTTTTAGAGAGTTTGGTACACATCCGGTGGAGAGGGAGCCATTTATTATGTTCAGCATAGGAGGGCCGAGCACAGGAAGTAGCTCTTTCAGTAGTTTAGTTGGAATAGGGTCCAGTATGCAGGTTGAAGGTTTAGAGGCCATGACAATTTTCATGAATGTGTCAAGAGATATAGGATTAAAACACTTGAGTGTCTCCATTGATCCCAGGTCCTGGCAGTTCTGTGCCGACTCAGGACAGCTGAGCTTTGGGGAAATATGCAGACTCAAAAAGGAGTCTGTAATTTGCTTTCTAATGATAAAGATCTTTTCGTTGAAGAAGTTCATGAATTCATCGCTGCTGAAGTGAAAGGCATCCTCTCTTGGGGAATGCTGCTTTTTAGTTAGCTTTGCAACAGTATCAAATAGAAATTTAGGATTATTCTTATTCTCCTCAATTAGGTTGGAAAAATAGGATGATCGAGCAGCAGTGAGGACTTTTCGATATTGCACTGTACTTTCTTTCCAAGCTAGTAGATATGATGCTTGGCATTCAGGCCAAAGAGTTCAATCTTGGTTTCATCAGACCAGAGAATCTTGTTTCTCATGGTCTGAGAGTCCTTTAGGTGCCTTTTGGCAAACTCCAAGCGAGCTGTAATGTGCCTTTTACTGAGGAGTGGCTTCCGTCTGGCCTCTCAACCATAAAGACCAGATTGGTGGAGTGCTGCAGAGATGGTTGTCCTTCTGGAAGGTTCTCCCATCTCCAACTCTGGAGCTCTATCAGAGTGACCATGGGTTCTTGGTCACCTCCCTGACCAAGGCACTTCTCCCCCAATTGCTCAGTTTGGCCCCTGCGGCTAGCTCTAGGAAGAGTCTTGGCAGTTCCAAACTTCTTCCATTTAAGAATGATGGAGGCAACTGTGTTCTTGGGGACCTTCAATGCTGCAGAAATGTTTTGGTACCCTTCCCCAGATCTGTGCCTCAACACAATCCTGTCTTGGAGCTCTATGGACAATTCCTTTGACCTCATGGCTTGATTTTTTGCTCTGACATGCACTGTCAACTGTGGGACCTTAAATAGACAGGTGTTTGCCTTTCCAAATCATGCCCAATCAATTGAATTTACCACAGGTGGACTAGATGATCAATGGAAATAGGATGCACCTGAGCTCAATTTTGAGTCTCATAGCAAAGGGTCTGAAAAAGTATCTGTTTAATAGGTTTAGTACATTTGCAAAAAAGATTGATGAGGAAAACAATTAATTTAAGGAGTCTGAATACTTTCCGAATGCACTTGTTAGGTTCCAAATAACAGGGTGAAACGGACACCTATTAAAGCTCAAACCAAGTTTATTCACCCAATGGGTCAGACAGCTGCACAGACGAAAACATGTTTCCACCAACACAGATATATACAGTTGAAGTCGAAAATTTACATACACTTAGGTTGAAGTCAGTAAAACAAATGTTTCAACCACTCCATTTCATGTTAACAAACTATAGTTTTGGCAAGTCAGTTAGGACATCTACTTTGTGCAGGACACAAGTCATTCTTCCAACAATTGTTTACAGACAGATTATTTCCCTTATAATTCACTGTATCACAATTCCAGTCGGTCAGAAGTTAACTAACACTAAGTTGACTGTGCCTTTAAACAGCTTGGGAAATTCCAGAAAATGATGTCATGGCTTTAGAAGCTTCTGATAGGCTAATTGACATCATTTGAGTCAATTGGAGGTGTACCTGTGGATGTATTTCAAGGCCTACCTTCAAACTCAGTGCCTCTTTGCTCGACATCATGGGAAAATCAGCCACAACCTCAGAAAGAAATGTGTAGACCTCCACAAGTCTGGTTCATCCTTGGGAGCAATAAAAGATTTGTGGGCAGAACTGAAAAAGAGTGTGCGAGCAAGTAGGCCTACAAACCTGACTCAGTTACACCAGTTCTGTCAGGAGGAATGGGCCAAAATTCACCCAACTTATTGTGGGAAGCTTGTGTAAGGCTACCCAAAACGTTTGACCCAAGTTAAACAATTTAAAGGCAATGCTACCAAATACTAATTGAGTGTATGTAAACTTCTCACCCACTGGGAATGTGATGAAAGAAATAAATCGTTCTCTCTACTATTATTCTGACATTTCACATTCTTAAAATAAAGTGGTGATCCCAACTGACCTAAGACAAGGAATATTTGATGTATTTGGCTAAGGTGTATGTAAACTTCCGACTTCAACTATATATATCTAGTTGAACTCCTCCTTTAAACATTACATCATTATTGCTAGGCAGGAAGTTATGTGGGTAATAAACTGTTCCTTCTTGCTTAAGGTGACCTGACCTCAATCCCATTCCTCAATAATCCACAGCTCTCCACCATTATCAGCGACTGCAATCATGTGATTTCCTCTCCTCTCCTCTCCAACCTCCATTGACCCCACTTTATTTATTTAACCAGGCAAGTCAGTTAAGAACAAATTCTTATTTACAATGATGGTCTAGGAACAGTGGGTTAACTGCCTTGTTCAGAGGCAGAACGACTGATTTTTACCTTGTCAGCTCATTGATTCAATCTGCCAACCTTTCAGTTACGGGCCCAACACTCTAACCACTCAGCTACCTGCTGCCCTGATATACATTCCTCCTACAGATAACTATTAACTTCCTGGTGTATAAACCAGACTATGGCACTCCTCATGTCTCTAGGATAACTGATGATTAACAATATTTAGACATCAGAATCCATCACACTGTATGTATTAGATAATGGCACATTCATTGGGCTTTTTTGGGTTTGGGATTATGAAATGTATTTTTAATGTAGGGCTCATAAAATGTATTTAATGTATGGCTCATCAGGCTCAGGTAACAACAGGCTTGAATGTTCTATCAAATCCAGAAATAGCCCTATGTATATGCTTTTGAATGACACTTCCGGTTTTGTCAGGAAATACCTGGTTACCCGTGAGAAAAGTGATTTATTCTCATGATGGAACATTTGTAAAATACCAGTAAAATATTCAACTCTATTCCAGACCAATCCTACCACACTTGATTCCTCTACTCTTGGTTATGATGAGCAGTTGAAAAGTAAAAAAAGGTGTTAAAACTTAATATACAGAAACAGTCAAAGGTTTGGACACACCTACTCATTCAAGGGTTTTTCTTTATTTTTACTATTTTCTACTTTGTAGAATAATAGTGAAGACATCAACACTATGAAAACGTGTTAAACAAGTCAAAATAGATTTTAGATTTTAGATTCTTCAAAGTAGGTGGGTCTTCCATTCCTGTGGTGGTTCTCACGAGAGCCTGTTTCATCATAGCGCTTGATGGTTTTTGTGACTGCACTTGAAGAAACTTTCAAAGTTCTTTAAATGTTTCGAATTGACTGACCTTCATGTCTTAAAGTAATGATGGACTGTCGTTTCTCTTTGCTTATTTGAGCTGTTCTTGCCATAAAATGGACTTGGTCTTTTACCAAATTGGGCTATCACAACACAACTGATTGGCTCAAACACATTAAGAAGGAAAGAAATTTACTTTTAAGAAGGCACACCTGTTCATTGAAATGCGTTCCAGGTGACTACCTCATGAAGCTGGTTGAAAGAATGCCAAGAATGTGCAAAGCTGTCATCAAGGCAAAGGGTGGCAATTTGAAGAATCTCAAATATTATATTTTGATTTGTTTAACACTTTTTTGGTTACTACATGATTCCATATACGTTATTTCATAGTGTTGATGTCTTCACTATTATTCTACAATTTAGAAAATAGTAAAAATAAAGAAAAACCCTTGAATGAATAGGTGCTCTAAAACTTTTGACCGTTAGTGTATATTTGTGAAAACTCTTCACAGTTGTGTTCTGTGAGGGTCACTGAGTAGGTCAATACCCTAGGTAAGGCTATACATTGCAATATGAATGTCCAATACACATAATGGGTGGAATAGTGTGGTGATTTCCCACAGTTTAAGTGCTGCAATAAAAGCTATGACCCTAATATTTTTGAAAACCCTTCACAGCTGTGTCTTAAGTTCCATAGGTAAGGCTGTAATTGAATGAGGGTATGAGGCATGAGTTGAGGTTTTCAGAGGCTTGACTTCAGTGCATGACAGGGGTTGAGGTGTTCAGAGGCTTCAGTGCAGGACATGTTCATCATGGATGGATGGTGTGGGCAGGACAGGATTACACTATACAGTTTTTTTGGTTTATTTTGTTAATAACGTTTTGTATACATTTTTTATCAATGTGACATTACACCATTACATAACACTGATAACAACAAAAATACCCAACAAGACAGCACCTTTCAACCCTATATCAGTAGTTGGAATATTAAACAGCATTTTAAACTAAATAAATAAAAACACCCATTACACATACATTTGTTCCAACGTATGCCCTAGATTCTCACCCGCACGTCCCGTCCGGTCCCTGTACTTTAAGGATATTATTATTATTACCCTAAATTATATCATACGCACATTTAGCTATTTAAGTATCTCTTCCTGTCATTTACCTGTACAGTTAATTTAACCATGCAAATATTCATTTACCTGTACATTTAACCAGACTGTATATTAAGTAAACTTATTACATCATATATTATTATATCATACAAACGGAGTGAGATATTCCTGGTAACATGAAATATTGTTCTTTTTTTTTGTGATACATTTTTTTAAATTGTTTTTTAGAACACAAATCAACACAAAACAACGCAACACCACATAGGACAGCAAACATATACACGTTTCCACATAAACATTTATACATACATTTACACGTGTAACCCTTTTCCCTTCCCACCCACCGGACCAGCATATCTAAATACATTTATATATATATAACGATTTCAGCCTATCAAAAACTGTATTCCACATGTTAATATTTTCTGGTTTTGCACCATGCAGTCGAGAGATCGATTGCTCCAGTTGAGCTCTGTCTATGAAGGAAGAGATCCATTGCTGTTGGGGCAAAGTGTGAGGGGGTTGCCAACGTAAGGCAATCATTCTCTTGGCTGCTGTTAGACCTGCAAGCCCGATCCTTCTTTCTTTACATGTTAAATTCAATGAGGAATCATCATTAAGCAAGACTACATTAGGCAGATTAGGGATAGATTTAGTCAAAATACTAGTCAATGAAGATGTCACAAAGCACCAAAAGGACAAAACCTCTGGGCTCCCAAACCATATGAATAAAGGTTCCAGGAATACCCTGGGTGCAGAGCATACAACTAGGGGTTGTGTTTATATTCATCTAACTTTTTAGGAGTTAAGTAAGTCATGTGAGCAAAATTATAGTGTGTCATTTGGTGATTCGGCTTTCTTGATGATAATGTAACGTTGGACCAGACAGTATTCCAATTACTGTTGGTATGGCTTTATTCCAATTTGAATGAATTGGTAGTCGTTGAATTGTTGATTTAAGTAAATATATATATACACACGAGACCATGCCTTTACTTGTCCTCGATGTCGTAATCTTATGGATTGGATGACATTCTAACTCTGAACCCCAGGGCACTCCATATGCACGTAGTGCAGAACGAAGTTGCAGATAAAAATAAAAAGAATAAACCAGGTAGATTGTATCGATTCTTTGTCTTGAAAAGTGAGTAGGGTGGAGTCGTCCACAATATCATAGAGAACATTGATCCCACTCTCTCCCCATGCAGGAAATGATATTGGTCTGTCACCCAAGAGGAGGCCATGATTATTAAAAAGTGGCATATGGAGGTGATGTTTAATGGTATATTTACAATGATTTCCCGTTAAACGCCAAGTCATTAGTAACTGTGAAATAATAGGGCCAAAAGAAGATTTTGCCTTATTGAGATATTGGAATATATTAAGTCTTGGAGCCTATACGGCTTTACTAAGTTCTCCTCTATGGACCACCAGGCCACTGGGATATTAGGGTTTAACCACATTCGTAACGGCCTCCTCATGAAGGCCCAGAAATATAATTTAAAGTTTGGGAGATTTTGGCCCACATTTATCTTTTGTCTCTGTAATTTTTATTCAAGCTCGTCTGTGATCAATGCCTGTAGTTTCTTCCAATATCCCAGTGTAGGTGAAAGAGGAATCATAGAACTGAAAAAGTTAATTCGTGGAAGTATGTTCATTTTTATAATAGAAACTGAAAAGAATGACAAATTAATTGTTTTGATCATCTTTGTAGGTCTGACTATTTGTCTGTAAACAGAGTTAATTTATGATGTTCTGTATAGATGGATATGTCAATTCCTAAATATTTAAAATGACTAACTACTGGAATATCAGGGGAGAGGGAGGTGTTTTTCATGCTCTCATTCAGTGGCAGTAATGCAGATTTTGCCCAATTGATTTTATAGCCTGAAATTAAACTGAATTCTTTAAAAATATTTATAACCATGGGTAGTGTCACGATCGGGTGTTAAGACAGACCAAGGCACAGTGCAGTAATAGTTCGACATACTTTTAATAAAAGGAGATAACTCTAAATGACTAACTATACAAATGAATACACGATACCACAAAATGGAAAACACACTTACTGTATCGGACTTGGAGATAATGAACCACACCTAGGGTGTGGAACATACAAACATATGTAGGATCCCTAATTAGAGACAATGCAATGCAGCTGCCATATGTAGGGATCCAACACAAAAACCCCACATAGAAATGAAACACATAGACCTGTCATGTGTCTATGGCCAGAGCCTGACAGTACCCACCCCCCCCCCAAAGGCGCGGACTCCCGACCGCAAGACACTAAACACAATGTCCTGGGGGGAGGGTTAGGGAGGGCAAATAAATTTGTCGGTGGCGGTTCTGGCCCCCGCAAAGTAGACAGCTTCCTCCCTGACCCCTTTCTGATGACCGGGCCCGGACTGGGCACTGGTGGGGCAAACGACTCTGGCCAGGGAGCGGGGCAGACGACCGGGCCCGGACTGGGCACCAGTGTGGCAGGCGACTCCGGCGATGGAGTGCGGCAGACGACCGGTCCTGGAATGGGCACCGGTGGGGTAAATGACTCCGGCCAAGGAGCGGGGCAGACGACCGGTCCTGGACTGGGCACCGGTGTGGCGAACGGCTCCGGCCATGGAGCGGGGCAGACGACCGGTCCTGGAATGGGCACCGGTGGGGCAAACAACTCTGGCCATGGAGCGGGGAAGATAACCGGGCCCGGACTGGGCACCGGTATGGCAGGTGGCTCCGGCCCTGGATCAGAGCAGACGACCGGGCCCGGACTGGGCACCGGTGTAGCGGACTGGTCTGGCTCTGGAGCGGAGCAGACGGCCGGACCCGGACTGGGCACCGGTGGAGCGGACTGCTCTGGCACTGGAGCGGAGCAGACGACCGGACCCGTCCCGATTTCGACGCCGTCCTCCCTTTTTCTCCTTCTCTCCCGATTTGCGCTGCTTGGTCAAATGGTGGTCCATTCTGTCACGAGAGGGTGCAGACACAGACCAATGCGCAGCGCAGGAATAGTTTGACATTTCTTTTTATTTAACTCTAGACTCAATGTTACGAACTATACAAACAAACAAACCAACCAAACAAACAATGACACAAACATAAAGCACACTTACTCACGGACATGTAGACAATGGACCACACCTAGGGTGTTTAACCTACAAACATAAGTAGGATCCCTAATTAGAGACAATGCAATGCAGCTGCTTCTAATTAGGGATCCAACACAAAACACCACATAGAAAACAAAAACCTAGAGCTGTCAGACTCTGACCAAGGCTACATAGAGAAGCAAAAGTAAGATGCCCCATAAAGTAAGATTAAGCAACCTCCATTTATCAAGATTATTCTTTATTTTTTGTAGTAGTGGCATCATATTAATTTGCATGATATTCTGTAGTTCGTTGCTCAGTTTTATACCCAGGTATTTCATCCCTGATGGCACCCATTTTAACTTAAATGAAGTAACTGCAACAGGTGGACAGAATTTGGATACAGGCATAGCCTCTGATTTCTGCCAATTAATCTTATAACCAGATATATGTGAGAACATGTCAATTGTGTTCAAAACCAAAGGGATTGATGTGACCGGTTCCCTAATCAGTAACAATATGTCATCAGCATATAAAAACAGCTTATGCTCTCTGGCACCTCCCATCACTCCTTTGATTCCTGAATCAGCTGAAATTGCTGCTGCCAAGGGCTCCAAAAATATAGTAAAAAGGAGAGGGTCTGGAGAATGGGTTCCCCTCGACAAATTAAAAAAGGAAGAGATCATACCATTTGTGAGGCCTGCTGCTCTTGGGTTGGAGTATAATACCTTAACCCACTTGATAAATCCAGGGCCAAAGCCAAACTTTTCAAGGATATATGTCAAAAAGTCCCACTCTACCCTATCGAATGCCTTCTCCGCATCTAGGGAAAGGGCTGCCACCTGAGTATCCTCTTTTTGACTCAGCCACACGTCTAAGATTGTCTGTGCAGGTTCTACTTTTTACAAATCCCACCTGATCTGTGTGAATAATATGAGGTAAAACCTTCTCCAGTCTCATGGCTAGTACTTTGGAGAGCACCTTACAATCAACTCCAATTAAACTGATAGGAAGAAAACTCCCTGGGTCAGTGGGGACTCTATCCTTCTTGAGAATGAATGAGATTAGTGCCTTATTAAAAGTGTCAGGTAGCTGCTCCAGTTCCAGAGCTTCTGCGTACACCTGTGTTAATATAGGAGCCAATACATCAATATTCCTCTTATAATACTCAACTGGGAAGCCGTCTAATCCTGGTGAATTTCCAGACTTCATTGAGGTGATGGCTGTTCTTATCTCAGATTCTAGTATAGGAGCATCCAAATCCTTTATTTGATCTGGGGACACCTCCGGAAGCTCTATCTTTGAAAAAAAGGCATTCAGTTTAGCTGGCTCTAAGTTACATTCAGAATTATAAAGAGTTGAATAAATGTCACAAAACACATTATTCATATCTTTTGTACCACTCAGAACCTCCCCAACTCCATTTTTGATAGCTGGTATTACAAAACTGGCATCTTTTTTTCAAGTTTTTTCACCACTTTCATAAACGTTTGTCCTCAGCCGAAACATTGTATATTCAGCCTTTTTGTTATAGATCTCTAGTAATTGAAACTTCAGATCATAGACTTTTTTCAAACTCTTTCTCTATCTTCCCTTTTCTTTCTACTAGTGTGTGCTATTATTTTGCCCCTAACATAAGCTTTAGAGGCCTCCCACACAGTACTACATTTTTGTCAGTGGAACCAATGTTTGTTTGAAAAAAACACTTGAGGTCTTCATCGAGGGAAAGATTAAATGTTTCATCTTGGAATAAGGACGTATTCATCCTCCATCTAATGTTTTTCTTAGACATATCAGCTTCAACTGCTATACATAATTCCACTGTTGCGTGGTCAGTCAAAGCAATAACCCCTATTTTACAATCTATCACATCTTTAGTCATACTCTTGGAAGTTAGGAAGTAATCTATCCTGGAATGAGATTTATGGTTGTGTGAATAAAATGTATATTCCTTCTCACTAGGATTGATAAGTCTCCATATACAGTGGGGAGAACAAGTATTTGATACACTGCCGATTTTGCAGGTTTTCCTACTTACAAAGCATGTAGAGGTCTGTAATTTTTATCATAGGTACACTTCAACTGTGAGTGACGGAATCTAAAACAAAAATCCAGAAAATCCCATTATATGATTTTTAAATAATTAATTAGCATTTTATTGCATGACATAAGTATTTGATCACCTACCAACCAGTAAGAATTCCGGCTCTCACAGACCTGTTAGTTTTTCTTTAAGAAGCCCTCCTGTTCTCCACTCATTACCTGTATTAACTGCACCTGTTTGAACTCGTTACCGGTATAAAAGACACCTGTCCACACACTCAATCAAACAGACTCCAACCTCTCCACAATGGCCAAGACCAGAGAGCTGTGTAAGGACATCAGGGATAAAATTGTAGACCTGCACAAGGCTGGGATGGGCTACAGGACATAGGCAAGCAGCTTGGTGAGAAGGCAACAACTGTTGGCGCAATTATTAGAAAATGGAAGACGGTCAATCTCCCTCGGTCTTGGGCACCATGCAAGATCTCACCTCGTGGGGCATCAATGATCATGAGGAAGATGAGGGATCAGCCCAGAACTACACGGCAGGACCTGGTCAATGACCTGAAGAGAGCTGGGACCACAGTCTCTAGGAAAACCATTAGTAACACACTATGCCGTCATGGATTAAAATCCTGCAGCGCACGCAAGGTCCCCCTGCTCAAGCCAGCGCATGTCCAGGCCCATCTGAAGTTTGCCAATGACCATCTGGATGATCCAGAGGAGGAATGGGAGAAGGTCATGTGGTCTGATGAGACAAAAATAGAGCTTTTTGGTCTAAACTCCACTCGCCGTGTTTGGAGGAAGAACAAGGATGAGTACAACCCCAAGAACACCATCCCAACCGTGAAGCATGGAGGTGGAAACATCATTCTTTGGGGATGCTTTTCTGCAAAGGGGACAGGACGACTGCACCGTATTGAGGGGAGGAAGGATGGGGCCATGTATCGCGAGATCTTGGCCAACAACCTCCTTCCCTCAGTAAGAGCATTGAAGATGGGTCGTGACTGGGTCTTCCAGCATGACAACGACCCGAAACACACAGCCAGGGCAACTAAGGAGTGGCTCCGTAAGAAGCATCTCAAGGTCCTGGAGTGGCCTAGCCAGTCTCCAGACCTGAACCCAATAGAAAATCTTTGGAGGGAGTTGAAAGTCCGTATTGCCCAGCGACAGCCCCGAAACCTGAATGATCTGGGGAAGGTCTGTATGGAGGAGTGGGCCAAAATCCCTGCTGCAGTGTGTGCAGACCTGGTCAAGAACTACAGGAAACATATGATCTCTGTAATTGCAAATAAAGGTTTCTGTACCAAATATTAAGTTCTGCTTTTCTGATGTATCAAATACTTATGTCATGCAATAAAATGCAAATTAATTACTTAAAAATCATACAATGTGATTTTCTGGATTTTTGTTTTAGATTCCGTCACTCACAGTTGAAGAGTACCTATGATTAAAAATTACAGACTTCTACATGCTTTGTAAGTGGGAAAACCTGCAAAATCGGCAGTGTATCAAATACTTGTTCTCCCCACTGTATGTACCAGACCCAGATCCCTCATTAATAGGTGTATCGCTGCTCTGTCCCTTGGTACAGTTTTAGAATAAGTAGTTTTATCAAGGATACCATCTTGAACCTGGTTAAAGTCTCCTTACACCACTGTATTGCCACCAGTGATTTCTCGCATGACCTTATTAACCTTATGGAAAAACCCAGGATCCTCCTTGTTTGGAGCATAAATATTACACAAATTATCCTTATTACCATTTACCAGAGCCTCAACACAAATCATTCTTCCTTCCTTATCCTTATGTTGCTTTAACATGACAAAATTAAGTATGTACCAAAATTGCCACACCATGTTTTTTGCTTGAAAATGAGCTATGAAATACCTGCCCAACCCAATCCCTTTTCAATTTAGCAGCCTCTGAATCAACCAAGTGAGTTTCTTGGATAAAAGCTATATCAGCTTGTTGGGATTTGAGATAACAAACATTTCTTCCTCTTAATAGAATTCTGTGAATTGTTGATATTCCATGAAATTATCTTTGTATATGTTTTAGACATTTATCAAACCTTGCATATTGGGTGTTAAAATTATACTGAAAATCTATCATTTTCAATGCTGTCACATATTACAACCTTAACCTTGGTCGTGCTAAAAACACTTGCACGAGCCATGAACCTGACGACACGATACAAATCGGTAGCAACCACCCCATCCCTCTCCCCTTGTTTTTCTACTTGAAGAGGAAAGCCCTCCCTCACTCGGTCCGCGAGACACTTACAAGTGGTCACCCTAATCCCTTCATGAGGACCGCCACAGGAATGGAAGACCCAGAAATACCTCTGCTGCAGAGGATGAGTTCATTAGAGTTACCAGCCTCAGATTGCAGCCCAAACAAATGCTTCACAGAGTTCAAGTAACATACACATCTCAACATCAACTGTTCAGAGGAGACTGTGTAAATCAGGCCTTCATGGTCAAATTGCTGCAAAGAAACCACTACTAAAGGACACCAATAAGAAGAAGAGACTTGCTTGGGATGAGTCGGACCGCAGTGAAAGAAAAGCAGCCAACAAGTGCTCAGCATATGTAGGAACTCAAGACTGATGGAAAAGCATTCCAGGTGAAGCTGGTTGAGAGAATGCCAAGAGTGTGCAAAGCTGTCATCAAGGCAGGGTGGCTATTTGAAGAATCTCAAATATAAAATATACTTTGATTTGATTTAACAATTTTTGGGTTACTACATGATTACATATGTGTTATGTCATAGTTTTGACGTCTTCACTTTTATTCTACAATGTAAAAAATAGTGCAACTAAAGAAAAACCCTTGAATTAGTAATATTCAAAATGTTTGGCCCCCAGCGTAGCTAACAACACTTGTATTCACCCCCTAAATGGCAATACATTTAAAGAAGAGAGAAGAAAAATAAACAGAACTGAAATTAAAGGAAAGGGAGAGGACAGCATTTTCTATGCAACCATATAAAGTCAGATCAATTAAAATACATGTCAAGGTTGCTAGTTCCATCAACTTACTTTACCGACATCTAGTTTTGACCAGGCAACTTGAGTAGCCAACCGGCTAAGCCTGTCTCCAGTGACCAAAAAATAATTCCAACTATACAGTCTGAAATAGCCAAATACTGTAGCTATTATTTTGCCGAATTGTCATTTCACAGTACTGTGTCACACAAACACTACCGGCCCTTATTTCTGGTCCTCTGCGTTTTTCTTGAGGAATTCCATCGCCTTGCGATAGTCATCGAAGCTCTGTCTTTCCCCTTTCCATGTAAAGCGTAGTACAGCTGGGTAGTGTGAAACGAACATCCAACCTCTTCCTTGTAGTGCTAAAAAGCCTCCTTTTATCCGCCAGCTCATTGGTCATATAGGGAAAGAATGATAGCTTGCAGCCATTCCAGGTCACCTCTCTCTTCTCCCGATGCAGCAGCCAGTACTCTCTCTCTCCCCAGGTCCCTGAGAAAATGGATGCTGATTCTCGCGTGGTATTGGTGCTAGAGGGAACTGCGGACTCGTTGAAGCTCGGATTCGTCCAGATCCACCCCCAGAGCCTCCGAGATAATTCGCCTCACGCATTCCCGCGGCTTGCCATTCCCCAGACCCTCCTTGACCCCCCTAAAAGTCTTAAATAGAGGCATCTATCTCGGTTAGCTGCGTCTTGCACACGTCTGTTGAGATCCTTATACAGTTTGCCATTCTTCTCGGCTTCCTTAATCAGTCGGTCGTTGCGTCCTCTAGCGTTGAAATCCGACCCTCTGTAATATGACCGATACATCTTCGTGCATATCCATCTTGAGATTGCTTGACCTGAGAAACATCCGATTCAAGAGATTCAAGAATGGCGCTGACTCTACCCATTTCTTCCATGGCCTTCTGTAGGGATGACTGCAAGGTCAATAACGAGCCGGGTTCTATGTTCTGCCCTTTCAAATGCATGCTTGCTGAAGTGCTAGGAGCAGAGCTAGCCCTGTTAGCCGCTGCGTTAGCTATTGTGCTACGTGTACGTGTTGAAGCTGGATTCAATGCAGACATTGTTGAAAGACTTAGATAAAACAAATAAAGGTAACTTTCCACTCAAAAACAATTATACTAAATTGACTATTCTATCAAACTTTGAGGAAATTGGGAGGGTTTTATCGGGATGCTCCTTTCAGACAACCACCTTGCTTCGCAGCATCACGTGACTCCTATACTACACAGTTAGACAAAAGAGCTAAGTATGAGTTAGTCCAAGCAAGGAGTAAAATCATTGATATGTAATAATGTGATTGTGTTTGTGTGTGATTAACTCTATATAGAGTTCAGTAATGAGAGAAAATTGATAGGTCACAGTGCTTGGAGAGGAAACGTGAGCGGGCACATTAAACGTGACATCAGTTTATGTCAGGAGAGAGTTGACTGTGGTAGTGGAGTGGTCATCACCTCTTGATCAGGAAACAGGAGGGGACTTAGCTGTAAATACAAAAAGCAGATACATTCCATTACAGCTGCGCCATCGTAGGTTTGGGCAACAAGTTTCTCCTTGAAGTTAAACTCTGACATCTCAGAATTCAGAAAGTCAAACACAGACTGCGCATCTCACCCACTTGACACATCAAAGTAGCCCAAGAAATGTACCTGAATAAAGTCCTGATCATCCACATACCCAACAATAACTGACAACTGCATGTTGGTCCCAGAGTGGTGGGGCAATTTTTTCCCCCTGGGGCCCGGATGTTTTCCTTATCTGTTAACCTAATCAGGAAAACGCCAGACCCTATAAGGTATGACAGTGATTAATCCGTTGTAAAAAGGTTTTATATGGGATATGATGTCACCAGGTTTTCCTAATGATTTTTTAAAAAACTCCTGGCCCTTAGGGGGATGAAAACCCTGTCAAACTGCAGCTACCTTTACTTGTTCATATGAATTATATTTAGACTAGATTAAGAGACACAGAGAGAACAACTGATTTACAATAGAAATCACAGGGCTGAGCTTGCTTTATGCCTGTTTGTATCATGCAGGCCTATGCAACTGTAGGCCTAATAAAACATTTTGCTCACATCTGTCATCACTATTATGTTGAATGATTCATTCCAGTTAATAATTTGGGATTGAAAAAACCGTATAGGCAGCCTAGCCAGCTTATGTTTGAATATAAACCAAATTTGATCACATTTACATTTTCTCCTGACACACAAATGGCCTATAAATACATAATGTTACCAATTTGTTTCCCCTGACCAGATGAACAGGGTGCATAGGCTGTATGCAGCTGCTATTATTAGAAGTCTACAGTTGAACAGACTGAAAAATCGTCTCGTTTTCATCCCATACAGCATGTCAGATCTCTAATATCTAGGTGTAGCCTAGGCTGCTGCAACATGCGTGTCTGTCTGGAGTGATTGTGTGTCAACACCTTTGCTAAATAAATAGAGAAGGAAAGTGGAAAGCCTACTTGAGTGCTGCGACAACCTCTCTCTTTAATCTAACTTTTAATGGATGATGCGATGGAAGCTATCAAATCATTCAGAATTAATTTTGACATCCCAGAAGACAGTCGAACGTTCCATATGTTAAGCAAGTAAAGCATCGTAACGTGCAATTAACTCTGCAAGCTCCTTGTAGTTGTGTCAGGCTCTGGCCATAGAGAAGCCTTTTTGCTTCTCTATGTAGCTATGGTCAGAGTCTGACAGTGTCGTTATTTTCTGTTTCTGTGTGGGGTTTGGGTTGGATCCCTAATTAGAGGCAGCTGCTACGCATTGTCTCTAATTAGGGATCCCATATATGTTGAGTCTGTCCTTCACTCGGGTGTGGGTCGTTATCGATGTATGTCGCAGTCACGGTGAAAGTAAGTGTGTTTTGTTTACGTCCGTTCATTGGTGTGTTTTGTGAACGTGACGTTAGTCTGTTCGTTAGTCTGTTTGTTTAGTTCTGTAGTTCGTCATTCGTTCTGTTTGTTATACGTAGTAATTATAATTATTATTACATAGTATATTAAAATAAATGTCAAACTACTATCCCTGCGCTGCGCATTGGTCTCCCAACACACACACTCGTGACAACTTTCCCTCTCGTCGTGTCCTCTGAAAGGTAATGCTCGAAAATGCAGTGGTGTCGATAAGCCACTTGAGAACATCCTTGTTTCTTCTTACTTTCTCATTGTGTTGCGCAGTTTGAATACGCAGATCTTCGTCCATTACATGATCGATGCGGCTTTTTCCTAGAAGCTTGAATCTGATGTGGGCATTTATATGCTCCCTGCTTTTGTCATGCCGTTTAGCTGAATGATCGATGTTATTCGGGTCACTGTACCCCCCCATAATGCTCTACGGCACAACCCTAACAACACGCTAGGTTCATTATCTGATCCTAATCCTATGATTGGATGGACAACATGTCAGTTCATACTGCAAAAGCTTTGATTGGTTGGAGGGCCTCCTCCGGAAGTCATCATAATTACCATGTAGGTCTATGGAAGTGGGTGAGGCCTACAAATCTCCTAGGTTTTGTATTTAAGTGTTTTATGCAATAGCCCTGAGACTGCCGCACAGCTCCCCAGGACTGCTTCTGCAGAAATATTAGCCCACAGAGAGAAACACGAGATTGAACCCCACTCACCTTTCTAAAGCAGTGATCACCAATCGACTGGTCGATCTCCAGGGCATTCCTTGTCGATTGCCAAACATCTCTGTAAAAAAAAAAACAAAGCCTTGTGTTCCTATTTTATTTTATTTGTTGTTGGCTGTTGGCAGTAGGTGCAACTGATTCAGCTGCCTGGGTAGGCAAAATGTAATTTTTAACCATTTCATGTGTCTGAAGGTACAAACTCTGCCTTCCCCGCGGGCCCAGAGAGCAAATCAAGTGCACTATAGGCCTACCGCTGGCCAATCGGATGGCTCAGCTGACCATGTCTGGAGTTACAGCAAAGTTGATACTATGAGATTTCAAAAGGTTTAAAACCATGACTAGAGAGACTGTCAACGAATACAGCAAAGATATACTGTTTTTATGTGAGTTCATGTTTAAGTTCTTCTCAGCACTGTCAACACTTTGTATTCAACACTTTTATAAGCCATAAAATAGACATTCTTTCTATTTCCACTCAGCGCTACAACAAGCACTGCAGCAGTAATGAATGAGTAAGAAAGTGTATCTGTAAGCTTGCGTTTTTGTTATTAGCAAATATTTCACTTTCTCTGTTCATAGGAGTAACAACATGATTTGTGAATTTGTGCATGAGGCAAAAATAATGTGGTGCGAGTTTTGCCATAATCTGGAAGACGGTGTCCCTTTTTGGTCAGTGTCAGTGGAGCAAAGGGAGAGCGGAGGCACATTGGGAGGAGGACCCTCAGTCTGCTGCTCTCTCTCTCCACTGAGACTGACCATCAGATGCAGGCACTATCGGCCCAATAAAATAAAAAGCAAATTATTTAAATGTATGCTCACTCAGCTGTGCTTCACAAGTAATACAACAATGGATCTATTACCTGTGTGATCAAATAGCCTACCTCAAATTTTGAAATGTACTTTCAAAATATGGCTTGAACAACAAGGGCAATTCAAGCAAAGCCAATATGCGTAAATAATGTATTGGGCCTGTAGCTTACTGCACAGACCTCATTGCTAAGTACTGTTTTTAATTGGTTAATGTTGCACAAGACATGTTAAAAACAAATCTGAGCGATAGATCTCAACTAGCATTTTGATCTTGACCAATGTTCTAGAGTTTTCCCTGTTAACACTATCAACATTCCCCTTTACTGTGGCAATTGTGATTGAATCAATGCAATATTATCCACTTTCAATGCAACATACCGAAACAAAACAGACTATGCAAGAGATTTCGTTGTAGGCAGAACACATCATATTGCATTAACATGCACTACTCTGCCAGGACTCTACACAGCCCTGTGTGGCATAAACAATCAGAGCAGTAGTAGGCCTATTTGCAAATAGAACATTTCCTTATATGGATCTTTACCATTTATTTTGAACTGGACTGTGTTTACAGCATGAGCAGTTGTAGATGCATGATAACTTGGTGTGGGGTTCTCACATTTTTTGGGGCATCTAAAGCTAATTTCTACACAATCTAATATGACCCATGTCCCTTCTAGCCATCTCTATTTAGTATAATAAAAAGTAATAAAAAATGCCCACAGTCATCAAGCTAGGTAAGACATCATTATTAAATATGTTTAAGTGATTGATAAGACTGAACTAGATCAATGATAATTCATTAATCAATATTGTGTTGCACCTTTAACCAATAGCCAAAGAAATGAAGAACTCTTACAAATAAAGTACAAATACCTTTGATTGTCTTTATTAAGACATCCTCTATATCAAATTTCAGCCAGACCGTCCAGCCCGAGCCGCCTGCACAGCCGACCCCCACCAATACCTCAACTCTCTTTTTTTATGTCTCAAGGGAAAGGTTTGGAAAACAAACGTTTAATAAAAACACATACACCTACACAGAAACAGTACACCCTCCATATAATTCATATCATAGATCTAATAATACTATAAAGCTCTTTTTACCTGCACACAATATAGCTTAGTCACCCCATCCTGTCCCTAGGGGTCCAAAGCCCTGCAAAGCCCCAGCCCAACACACCCCACTCAGCTTTAGGATCTTAGGGAAACATTCATTATTAGTTTCAGGTGTGTTAAGCAAAGGCTGGAGTGACAACCAACAGCATGGCAGACCCCTTGAGCCAGTCTCCAGTATCAACATTTCCAAGCAAACAAACAGGAAGAAGGGAGAATCTTTAACGGAGACACAGGAAGTCAGGAAGCAGGTGCAGTCGGTGAGCTTAATAAGAACAAACATAGTGTGGATACAGGAACAAGGGTAGCGTCTGAACATAACACAGAAATAATAATGCCTGATGGGTGACAATAGAGTGCTAGATAAAGGGCGCGTAATCAGGGAAGTGATGAAGTCCAGGTGTGCGTAATGATTGGTTTCCAGGACCAGTGGTTAGTCGACCGGCGATGTTGAGCCGGTCCTGACAGTGACTCCTCAGGAACTTCCCCAGTTCCTGGTTGGTCCTCTCCACCTGACTGTTGGACTGAGGCCGGTACACAGATGTGAGGTTGACCCTGACCCCCAGCTTCTCCATGAAGGCTCTCCATACTCGAAGTGAATTGCGGAGCAATTCCTCCGGAAGGCCATAGTGCCGGAAGACCTGCTGGAACAGTGCCTTAGCAACCTGGAGAGTAATAGGGAGACCAGAGAGAGGGATAAAAATGGCAGGATTTTGAGAATCTGTCCACAACAACCATAACAGCGGTGAAACCATCGGACAGGGGAAGATAAGTAACAAAATCTATAGACCGATGGGACCTAGGCCGCTGAAGCACGGATAAAGGGAAGGAGTTTCCCTGCCAGATTGTGCCGGGGAGACTTGGTTTGAGCATATACGGAGCAGGAGTTGACGTAGCGGGCGATGTCCTACGCCAAGGTGGGCCACCAGTACTTAACAGAGATGGATTGAGTGGTGAAAGTGATAGCTGGGTGTCCAGCAGCAAGGAATGTGTGCGCCCAGGTCAATAGCCGATCCCTTACCTCCGTGGGAACGTAGGTGCTCTCCGGAGGACAGGTAGCAGGCGCGGCGGATGTCCACGTCTATGTCCCAAAGCACAGGGGCAACGATTCGGGAGGGCGAATAAGGACCAGAACCTCTCCCGAATCGTGGAGATGGGACAGGGCATTGGCTTTGATGTTTTTGGTACCTGGACGGTATGAAAGGGTGAAGTTGAATCTAGTAAATAAAAGGGCCCACCTTACTTGGCGCGGGTTTAGCCGCCTCGCTGTCCGTATGTACTTCACTACCAGGAGCTCCCGATCACTGATGTCATACTGTAGTTCCTTTCTGCAGGAGACAGTATTTTAGAATAGTATGCACATGAATACAATTTTTGTGGATTACCTTGACGTTGTGACAGAACGGCCCCCATGCCAACTTCTGAGGCGTCCACCTCCACCACGAAGGGCAGCGTAGGATCTGGGTCTTTCAGCAACAGGGCGAAATGCCCTTTCAGTAGGCGGAAGGCCTCATCTGCTGCAGGATTCCACACCAACTTACGGGAACCACCTTTGAGGAGAGAGGTGAGAGGAGAGAGCGATTATAAAGTTCCTAATGAAGCGGCGGTAGAAGTTGGCAAACCCCAAAAACTGTTGTAGTCCCTTTATGGTGGTTGGGACTGGCCATGACCTGACTGCATCTACCTTCTCCTCCATAACCACTCCCTGCAGGCTGATCTGATATCCCAAGAAGGAGACGGCAGTCTGATGGAACTGGCTTCTCCACTTTGACGTACAGATGGTTCTCCAGGAGGCGATCCAGGACTACCCAGACGTGGTCGATGTGCTCCTTCAAGGTGGCCAAGTAGATCAGGATGTTGTTGGTATACACGACCACCTGATGCCCAAGCATGTCCCGAAACACCTCGTTCACGAAAGCCTGGAACACCGACTGAGCATTGGCTAATCCATAAACGAAGGCTATGGAGGAGTATATCCAGGAGGCTCTCCAACAGGAGCCCCAGCTGTCTCTGACGGCGTTGCTCAGCCACGGGGAGGCGTGTGCACCCCTCAAAATGGACTCAAGATGGAAATTTGTATCTATTCACTGATTGTTATAATATACTGCAAAATTCACCTGAGCTCCGTAGACTGGTCTTCCCTGGCTGTCTGACCCTGCAGGGACATCTGTCACTATTTGATCCTGCTAAGACATGATAAGCATAGAGTTGTGTACCGACTGTAATGTTATATTGCTATACTGACTAATAAAAACTCACTGTGCTGAAAAAACATCAGAATATCGGTCTTCAATCCTTTGGCTGATGGTTTCATCCGAGGTCGGGTTGCCTTCTGAGAATTCGCAGGCAAGTGAGTAAACCCCCACTACCATCCTTTCTATTGGCCAACACGTATTCATTGGAAAATAAAATGGATGGTCTACGATCAAGGATATCCTACCAACAAGACTTTCAAAACTGTAATATCTTATGTTGTCGTGGCTGAACAACGACACAGGGGGGTGTCAACAACAGCTAGTGCGTGATGTCTAATATTAAAGAAGTCTCGAAGTATTGCTTGTCTGAGGTAGAGTACCTTATGATAAGCTGTAGACCACACTATGTACCAAGAGAGTTCTCATCTATATTATTTGTAGCCGTGTATTTACCACCACAAATCGATGCTGGCACTAAGACCGCACTCAACCAGCTGTATAAGGCCATAAGCAAACAAGAAAATGCTCATCCAGAAGTGGCGCTCCTAGTGGCTGGAGCCTTTAATGCAGGAACACTTAAATAAATGTTACCTCATTTCCACGAGCATTTCACATGTGCAACCCAAAAAAACAAAAAAAACACTCCACACACAGAGATGCATACAAAGCTCTCCCTCGCCACCCATTTGGCAAATCTGACCATAATTATATCCTCCTGATTCCTGCTTACAAGCGAAAAATTAAAAACAGGAAGTACCAGAGACTCTCTCTATACGGAAGTGGTCAGATGACGCGGATGCTACAGGACTGTTTTGCTAGCACAGACTAGAATATGTTCCGGGATTCATCCAATAGCATTGAGGAGTATACGACCTCAGTCATCGGCTTCATCAATAAATGCATTGGCAATGTCGTCCCCACAGTGACCGACCGTACGTACACATCCCAACCAGATGCCATGGATTACAGGCAACATCTGCATCGAGCTAAAGGCTAGAGCTGCCGATTTCAAGGAGCCGGACACTAATCCGGACGCTTAGCTAGCTAGCTAATATTAGCTAATGTTAGCCAACTTTTGGCTAGCTCTAGCTAATTGTACATCATCAAATGTACTTATGTTGAATTGTTTGCCTTATGTTGTTTGATTTGTTGCATTTTTTTTGTTTTACATTCACACTATGTGCCTGAAAGAAATAACCAATCAGGTACCTTTTGAGAACTTTCATTTCACCACAGATTAAAAAATATATATTATCTTTGATTTCACTTTTACCTGCAGAACTTGTATTCA
Organism: Thymallus thymallus; assembly: GCA_023634145.1. Classification (NCBI taxonomy): domain Eukaryota; kingdom Metazoa; phylum Chordata; class Actinopteri; order Salmoniformes; family Salmonidae; genus Thymallus; species Thymallus thymallus. Next base: position 19,341,391 of record CM042391.1, read on the forward strand.
AAAACTCAGGATGTAACAAAGTATGACAACTAGTAAGTCTGAGAAACAATGAAGGAGTAACAGTGTATCATTTCAATGTGTTTGTATTGCCGTCGGTCTGTTAGCTATTTCCCATGGAATTCATCTATCTATCGAGATTTTAAAAAGTTGTAATTCATTTGTAATAAATCAATTTTTATGTCATTCACTTATTGATTGTCGTTGAGTTATTGATAGGGAATGAGAAGAATATCAGTATCGGTTTTCTGAATAGAAATATTCAGTAGGACACTCCATTAGTGTGGTTTGCTATGACCAACATGGCCAGTCTGACTACAACTTTGAAGAAACCTGCCAACTTTCTCTCGATCTCCTGCTAGCTCCCCCTTTCTCATTCTCTCAACCCCCCCCCCCCCCCTCCCTCTCTCTCACTATGTTTCCCTTTCTTCATCTCTATCCATCTTCCCCTGTCTCTCAGGTGGAGGGTCAGAGTGTGTGTTTTCATTAGTGTATGCCTCCATCTGGCTCCTGGGAGTGTGTGAGTAGTAGTCATGGATTTTGCGCTTTACCTCTCCACTCTGCTCTCTGTTCTCACCCACTGCTCAGGTAAGACATTTGAGGTTGATGTGGTTGTGTATTTCTAAAAGAAATAAAGACTTCAGTTACACTGTATGGTGTTGAAGGTTGATACCTTGGTTACTACTGTATGGTAATAGTACTGTATGTCAATATCCCACACCTCTAACTGTAGCTGATACTTTCTAAGTAAATATTTCTGATCCTCATAATCTGGGAATGCTGCCGGCCGGGGTAGGAAATCATTGTAAATAAGAATTTGTTCTTAACTGACTTGCCTAGTTAAATAAAGGTTAAATAAAATATTGAAAAATCTATCAATCTATCGATGATGGTGCCAAGAGTCTCAGGTGTGACCGGAGAAAAGAACAGTTTTGGCCGTTCTTTCTAACAGGAGAGCTTTATTAAAGCCACAATACTCCGTTGGTCATTACTGCACTGTTTCCTCTAACTGTACTCTTTGTGCATCCCAAATGGCACCTTATTCACTATAGGCCCATAGGGCTCTGGTCAAATGTAGTGCACTATATAGGGGATGAGTGCCATTTGGGACGTAACATTGGTCATTAACTGTACTAACGGTCCCATGATTATTCCCAGTATTTGAGTAACCTCTGATGAGTCCTCAGTTTGTGTGTGTGTGTGTGTGTGTGTATGTCTGTCTGTTTCTGTCACCTATTCATGCAACGCTCCATTGATTCTCATTCATGCTGAAATATCAATTATTACTTAGTCACTGGTTAAAGGTCCAATGCAGCCCTTTTTATCTCAATATCAAATCATTTCTCAAACAAAACAGGCTGACATTTCAGGCAGTCTTTTCAAACAGCTCTTACATTAAAAGGGCAATTTAATTGTCTCCTTCTTCCATCGACTCATCTATTGTTTGTTGTCATGCCAAACATACATCCTGCCGGAATGGCAGAGAAATACACTCATGGCCACTTCATTAGTTATTTTCTTTTCAACTGCTCCTTAACGCAAATATCTAAATCAGCCAATCCCGTGGCAGAAACTCAATGGTTTTAGGCATGTAGACATGGTCAAGACGATCTGCTGAAGTTCAAACCAAGCATCACAATGGGGAAGAAAGGTGATTTAAGTGACTTTGAACGTGGCATGGTTGTTGGTGCCAGACGGGCTGGTTTGAGTATTTCAGAAAGTGCTGATCTACTGGGATTTTCCCACACAACCATCTCTAGGGTTTACAGAGAATGGTCAGAAAATGAGAAAATATCCAGCGAGCGGCAGTTGATGGCAGAGGTCAGAGGAGAATGGCCAGACTGGTTCGAGCTGTAACTCAAATAACCACTTGCCTCACCTTAAGAGCTGTTAAATCAGGATACTGGAGAGGCTGAGCATAATTAGGCCTTGCTCTCTCAGCAGACTGTAGTGCATTCCTTCCCTCTTCAATTGCTCCCCACATATCTCTTCGCATGCCCTCCATTTCACAATATTTTAGCCTCCTTAACCACCTTTCCTAGCTCTTTTTGAGTCCATTCCAGCTTTTCCTTGGCCTCTGTTAATTCTTGAGTAACACGGTTATGTTTCTGTACCAGAGTGTTTTTGTTTCAGAGATAACCATTTGCTCCAGAGCATCGGAGCCCACTTTTGACTACGTGTTTTCACCCCTGGTGCAAACCTCCTTCAATATATCCTCAGGGACGTCTTTCCCTGTATCTGGAAATACTGGAAACTTTCCGTGACAACTCCTATACATGCTTTTGCACTCCTCATCAGCATCCTAACCAACTTTTTTACTGCTTATGCCCCCCAATCTGTGGAGTTTTCAGGTGAAGTAGCCATGTTACCACAAAGCTATTTTACCAGGTCTCCTCCTGAGTGCTGAAAATATAAGTTATGTACACTGAATATACTGTATTTTGAATTAGTACGGAGGTCAGATAGGGTCAAACTCTGTAATATGAGATCTCACCATCATCTCATGATCTCTGTGTGTGTGTTTGCAGGTCAGGTGGTTGGCTTGCTGACTATTCTGTGGGTATTAGAGCGTGGTAAAGTCAGAGAAATGAATAGTCTCAGTTAATAACTAGAGAAAACAGGGTGTGTGCGTGCATGTGTGCCCTTTGGAGCTGAACTGAGTGTACTTCTCTTTCAGCTCAGTGGTGTTACAAGAGCCAGTACTCCTGTGACGACACATGCGGAGGTAAAATAACCCATACACACACACACGCCTTCTCTTCTCTCCACATGGGAGTTCACGTAAAAACTCCTCAACTACCCCTTTCTCAGCACTGATCTAAATTCAACACCATACGATATATACACTCACCGGTAAGTATATTAGGTACACGACACCCTTCACAAAAATAGATCACTCCTACAGACAGTGAGTCACTTGCAGACAGGCATCGAGGTATTCAACTACTGTTCAATTTGGTATAACGAGTGACAGGCACACCGGATCCAGTATCTCAGAAACAGCTGCCCTCCTGTTTAACCGAGAATGGCGCGACATGACAAAAAAATTCCAGTAAGCGGCAGTCCTGTGGGCAAACACAGTTTGTTGATGTGAGAGGTCGAAGGAGAAATGGCAAGAATCTTGCAAGCTAACAGGTGGGCCACAAACAGACAAATAACGGCGCAGTACAACAATGGGGTGCAGAACAGCATCCCGAAACACACAACTTGTTCGTCCTTGTCACGGATGGGCTATTGCCAGGTTCCATTCCTAGAAGCTAAAAACAAGAAGAAGCGGCTCCAGTGGGTACAAGATCACCAACACTGGACAATGAAGGAGTGGGAAAACATTGCCTGGTCCGACCAATCCTGGTTCCTGTTGCGTCATGCTGATGACAGATTCAAGATTTGGCGTAAGCAGCATAAGTCCATTGACCCATCCTGCCTGGTAAAGGCTGGTGGCGGTGGTCCCTTGATACCATTTGAGGAACGAACATTTACCACACCTTGTAGAATCCATGCCCCGAATAATTCAGGCTGTTCTGGAGGCAAAGGGGGTCTGACCAGGTACACCTTAGCCAAATACATTTAAACTCAGTTTGTCACAATTCCTGACATTTTATCCTAGTAAAAATTCCCTGTCTTAGGTCAGTTAGGATCACCACTTTATTTAAAAAATGTCAGAATAATAGTAGAGAATGATTTATTCCAGCTTTAATTTCTTTCATCACATTCCCAGTGGGTCAGAAGTTTACATAAACAATTTAGGCAATGCTAATTGAGTGTAACTTGGGTCAAACGTTTCGGGTTGCCTTACACAAGCTTCCCACAATAAGTTCGGTGAATTTTGGCCCATTCCTCTTGACAGAACTGGTGTAACTGAGTCAGGTTTCTAGGCCTCCTTGCTCGCACAAGTTTTTTCAGTTCTGCCCACAAATATTATATAGGATTGAGGTCAGGGCTTTGTGATGGCCACTCCAATACGTTGACTTTGTTGTCCTTAAGCCATTTTGCCACGACTTTGGAAGTATGCTTGAGGTCATTGTCCATTTGGAAGACCCATTTGCAACCAAGCTTTAACTTCCTGACTGATGTCTTGAGATGTTGCTTCAATATATCCACATAATTTTCCTTCCTCATGATGCCATCAATTTTGTGAAGTGCACCAGTCCCTCCTGCAGCAAAGCACCCCCACAACATGATGCTGCCACCCCCGTGGTTCACGGCTGGGATGGTGTTCTTCAGCTTGCAAGCCTCCCCCTTTTTCCTCCAAACATAATGATGGTCATTATGGCCAAACAGTTCTAATTTTGTTTCATCAGACCAGAGGACATTTCTCCAAAAAGTACGATCTTTGTCCCCATGTGCAGTTGCAAACCGTAGTCTGGCTTTTTTAATGGCGGTTTTGGAGCAGTGGCTTCTTCCTTGCTGAGCGGCCTTTCAGGTTATGTCGATATAGGACTCGTTTTACTGTGGATATCGATACTTTTGTACCGGTTTCCTCCAGCATCTTCACAAGGTCCTTTGCTGTTGTTCTGGGATTGATTTGCACTTTTTGCACCGAAGTACGTTCATCTCTAGGAGGCAGAACGCGTCTCCTTCCTGAGCAGTATGAAGGCTGCGTGGTCCCATGGTGTTTATACTTGCGTATTATTGTTTGTACAGATGAACGTGGTACCTCCAGGCGTTTGCTCCCAAGAATGAACCAGACTTGTGGAGGTCTACAAAGGTCTTGGCTGATTTCTTTTGATTTTCACATGATGTCAAGCAAAGAGGCACGGAGTTTGAAGGTAGGCCTTCAAATACATCCACAGGTACACCTCCAATTGACTCAAATGATGTCAATTAGCCTATCAGAAGCTTCTAAAGCCATTACATAATTTTCTGGAATTTCACAAGCTGTTTAAAGGCACAGTCAACTTAGTGTATGTAAACTTCTGACCCACTGGAATTGTGATATAGTGAATTATAAGTGAAATAATCTGTCTGTAAACAATTGTTTGAAGAATTACTTGGTTAGGACATCTACTTTGTGCATGACACGACTTGCAAAAACTGTAGTTTGTTAACATGAAATCCGTGGAGTGGTTGAAAAATGAGTTTTAATTACTTCAACCTAAGTGTATGTAAACTTCCGACTTCAACTGTATATCACCATATTGTACCGTCATCGCCATACGATATAACCTCACCATCTTACTCCAACTTCTTACACCAAACTGAATACTTTATGTTGCTGAACCAATACCCACTGTATATGAAAGGAAACTAAACTAACCTAAACTAAGTTGTGTTGTTTCAGACTCTAGTCGGTGGCCAGGCCTGTTCCCTGACTGTGGCGGTCTGCGTCAGTCTCCCATAAATATTGTGACCCACCATGTCCAGGCCAACCACTCTCTGTCACCTTTGACCTTCTATGGTCATCACAACACTCTCAACATCACTGTTGAGAATATGGGGCATTCCGGTGAGAACTCAGAACCTCTCTTCTAAATCTAGAATGTTCTTTATACCATCATGACCTCTGATCCCAGTGTTGAATGTTCTTGAACTCTAGACCTATTTACAGTAGCCTGGAATGGTCTCCAAACATTATATCCTCACTGCCAGAACACACCTAGAAAATACTTCAAGAATGTAACCTAATTTATAATTCATGTCTGTCATTAAAAACGTTATTGCCAATATTGCCCTACCAAGCAAAAATGCAGTAACTGCTCATTTAGTCGAAAATTAGTCATTTTTGCTACATTAAATACATGCTTAGTCATGTGGACATGTATCCTGCCTCAATTGTGTGGTGTTTTGGAGAAAATGGGGGTCATGTTAGCAGTAACTGCATAAAGTTACTGTGAAACCAAGGTAAATAAAAACAGTTTCTCAGTTCCACACTATGAGCATTTATAGTAGTGGCCAAAAGTTTTGAGAATGACACAAGTATTGGTCTCCACAAAGTTTGCTGCTTCAGTGTTCTTAGATCTTTATGTCAGTAGTTACTATGGTACACTGAAGTATAATTACAAGTATTCCATAAGGGTCAAAGGCTTTCATTGACAATGACATTCAGTTTATGCAAAGAGTCAATATTTGCAGTGTTGACCCTTCTTTTTCGAAGACTTCTGCAATCCACCCTGGCATGCTGTAAATTAACTTCTGGGCCACATCCTGACTGATGGCAGGCCATTCTTGCATAATCAATGCTTGGAGTTTGTCAGAAGTTATGGGTTTTTGTTTGTCCACCGGCCTCTTGAGGATCGACCACAAGTTCTCAATGGGATTAAGGTCTGGGGAGTTTCCTGGCCATGGACCAAAAAATGTTGATGTTTTGTTCCCCGAGCCACTTAGTTATCACTTTTGCCTTATGGCAAGGTACTCCATCATGCTGGAAAAGGCATTGGTCATCACCAAACTATTCTTGGATGGTTGGGAGATGTTGCTCTCTGAGGCTGTATTGGTACCATTCTTTATTCATGGCTGTGTTCTTAGGCAAAATTGTGAGTGAGCCCACTCCCTTGGCTGAGAAGCAACCCCACACATGAATGGTCTCAGGATGCTTTACTGTTGGCATGACACAGGACTGACGGAAGCGCTCACCTTGTCTTCTCCGGACGAGGTGTTTTCCGGATGACCCAAACAATCGGAAAGGGGATTCATCAGAGAAAATGACTCTACCCCAGTCCTCAGCAGTCCAATCCCTGTATCTTTTGCAGTCTGTCCCTGATGTTTTTCCTGGAGAGAAGTGGCTTCTTTGCTGCCCTTCTTGACAAACAAGCTCTGCACTGGTGGTGCCCCGATCCCGTAGCTGAATCAACTTTAGGAGACTGTCCTGGTGCTTGCTGGACTTTCTTGGGCGCCCTGACGCCTTCATCACAACAATTGAACCTCTCTCCTTGAAGTTCTTGATGATCCGATAAATGGTTGATTTAGGTGCAATCTTACCAGCAGCTATATCCTTGCCTGTGAAGCCCTTTTTGTGCAAAGCAATGCACGTGTTTCCTTGCAGGTAACCATGGTTGACAGAGGAAGAACAACGATTTCAAGCACCACCCTCCTTTTAAAACTTCCAGTCTGTTATTCTGACTCAATCAGCATGACAGAGTGATCTCCAGCCTTGTCCTCGCCAACACTCTCACCTGTGTTAACGAGACAATCACTGACATGATGGCAGCTGGTCCTTTTGTGGCAGGGCTGAAATGCAGTGGAATTTTTTTTGGGGGATTAAGTTCATTTTCATGGCAAATCATCTGATCACTCTTCATGACATTCTGGAGTATATGCAAATTGCCATCATCAACACTGAGGCAGCAAACTTTGTGGAGACCAATACTTGTGTCATTCTCAAAACTTTTGGCCACGACTGTACTGCCTTTTTGCTTGGTGGGGCAGAATAGTTGTAAAACTAAGAGGTTAGAGTATTGTGCTCCTCCAGTGACCCTGGATCAGCTCGTCCTGATAAATAGAATTCACAGAAACGGTGAAGGCATGGAACATAGAAATCTGACATTAGACTGGCTCTCTCTGTCCTCCTCCAGCCCACTTCTCCCTGCCTTGGTCGGTGCAGGTCAGTGGTGGGGGTCTGGCGGGTCGGTACCGGGCCATTCAGTTCCACCTGCACTGGGGTGTGAACGCTGGGCCTGGGTCAGAACACACTGTTGACGGGGAACACTATCCCATGGAGGTAACTGAGGCGGGGAATAACCATGTGGTACTATTACAACATCTATTCTCCAAGTAGTTTCTCTTCTCTATCTTTCCCTCTCTCGCTCTCCCTCTCTAGTTGCACATTGTTCACATCAAGGAGCCATACAATAGTCTAGAGGAGGCGGAGCATGACACGTCTGGTATAGCGCTGCTCGCCTTCCTGTTCGAGGTACCAATAAAGCTCATACAAATTCCAATTCAAATCCATCTGCAAATTCAACACATTCCTCTAATATCAGTGTTGTATTGTTCCCAGGAGTCCAATTATGATCACCCTCACTACAACTTCCTTATAGAAGCCCTGGGAAGAGTTAAGAATAACGGTAAGAGTAACTTTACATTCATAACGTTTTCACACTATCCTACCAACCTGAACCAGCAAGGTTTTGGCAACTATGGTGGATGCATACCAGGGCTGCGCACAATTGGCCCAGCGTCGTCCAAGTTTCGCCGGGGTAGGCGGTCATTGTAAATAAGAATTTGTTCTTAACGGACTTGCCTAGTTAAATAAAGGTAAAAGAAGAAAAAAAAAAAGAAAAAAAAAAAAAGAGTTGAGTTCAGCTGGCCTAGGCTCAGCAGTGTGAAAAGGGTATTAGAGAAAGTGTTTTCTTCCCTCCTCAGGGAATCAAAGCACAGTCCCAGGGTTCCGACTCTGTGACATCATTCCCCCCTCACATGATCTGCACGACTACTATCGCTACGTGGGCTCCATGACTACACCAGGCTGTGAGCAGGCAGTTGTTTGGACGCTGTTTCACCGGACCATCCCTGTCAGCAAAAGACAGGTAGGGGGTAAAGGTGACTTGGGTTAGAGGTCACTGGGATTAGGCTAAGTGTCAGAGTGGGGCCTTTCAGAGATGCTGACTCCATAAGGTCAGCAGAACTTCTGACCCTTTCTCTCCTCCCACCATGATTCCTTCTCCTCTCCTCTCTAGCTGGTGTCAGTAGCTCAGCAGGCTCAGTTCTGGACGGGTCAGCCTATGATAGGGATCTTCCGGCCCGTCCAGCCTTTGAACGGCAGAACTGTGTACCGGTCGGAAACCAGCCCTGTCCAGCCTGGTCTCATCACTGTGTGGCTGTGTGTTCTTCTGTCTGTACTGGGGATTGCAGTGGAGTAAAGTACTTAAGTAGTTTTTTCGGGGTATTTTTGATAACTTTTACTTCACTACATTCCTGAAGAAAATAATGTACTTTTTACTCAATACATTTTCCTTGACACCCAAAAGGTACTAGTTACATTTTGAATGATTAGCAGAACAGGAACATTTTCACATTCATGCACTTATCAAGAGAACATCCCTGGTCATCCCTACTGTCTCTAATCTGGCGGACTCACTAAACACAAATGCTTTGTTTGTAAAGATGTCTGAGTGTTGGTGTGTGCCCCTGGCTAGCCGTAAATAAAAAAATACAAGAAAATGGTGCTGTCTGGTTTGCTTAATATAAGGAATTTGAAATGATTTATACTTTTACTTTTGATACTTAAGTAACATTTTTCAATTACATTTACTTTTGATACTTAAGTATATTTAAAACCAAATACTTTTAGACCTTTAATTAAGTAGTCATTTACTGGGTGACTTTCATTTGAGTCATTTTCTATTAAGGTATATTGACAATTGGGTACTTTTACCACCACTGCTGCTGCTGCACTGAGGGAGCTCACAGACAAAGATAGGCCCAATTCCAAATCAACCTCTAGACACTTCTCAATTATCTGAAAGAATTGGACAGGGTGTACGCAATATGTTTATCTTCTGGGCAATACTCTAGAGTAGAGCAGGCAAGCTACGGCGGCATTCCAGTCAGTCGTTATTTTTTGCAATAACGACTGACTGAATGACTGTATGATGACAGTGCTTCTCTGACTGACTGGAAGGTTAGCCCTCTTCATGTCAACACGCTATATGTATCTTCCATTAACAACAGCTAGTGACAACATTTTGTAAATAAGCAACATTTAATCAATCATCAACACATTCAGACAAAAAGGTATGAACTGTCTGAAATGTATATTTGTACAAATCACTACTATCGAGGACAATATATCTAAATGTACTAAAGTTTGACCTCCCTTTTTTCTATATAAATAGCAGTAACCATGGCATCAACAACTACATTGTCTACCGGTATTTTAAAGGCACTTTACATGGCCTGAGCATCAAAACAGTCCTACAGAATAGACCCATTGTTTTCTGGAGTAGACACTGAATGTAGAGAACACTGTAGTGTTCTAGAAGGCAAACAAAGGTTATTAACCACTGGAGGGCAAATCCTAACTTCTACTTTAGTCAAATTTTAACTTAGTCACCCCAGAGTTCCATTTAACCACTGTTGCTTGTAAAAGTTGTTGTTGGGGTAAAAGGTTAAAGGTAAGCAGTGAGCAGGAGAGGTCACTGGACCTGTTTCTTCAGCCAGGTCCTCATGTGCTCCACCTGTGCTGCCACGCTACTCTTGGCCGTGCCACCGGGGGCGCTGTACTGCTCCACACTGCTACTGTAGTCCCACACCGCTGACACATCACTGGAAAACAGAGGGCTGGAAAGAGGAAGAGGGAGGAGTAAGGGGAGGGTGAGTCAATATGTGGATGATTTGTTATTATGTTCAGATTCTCAGACAGCCCATGAAGAGGATCTTGACATCCTCTTGAAACATCTAACAAAAGTTTGTCTGAAGGTGTCCCGTGATAAGGCACAAATTGTGCTGCCAGAGGTAACATACCTGGGACACACTATCTCTCAGTGCAAGAAAACTTTGACGGTAGGCCGAAAAGACGCAATCCGACGACTGCCAATTCCAACAACAATTAGAGGGGTTAAGAAAACAAAATGTCAGCAGTTTTATACCGTCATTTTCATTAATGGCTGCACCATTAAATGCTTTGGCGGTGGGGGGGGGGGGGGGGGGGGACATGACCCGGTAGAGTGGACACCAGAGTGCGACGAGGCATTTAATAAATTGAAACAAGCGCTATGCGAAGCCCCAGCACTGGGAATTCCAGATGTTAATAGAGAGTTTGAGATGTTTGTACATGAGGGTACCAGGGGCGGCAATATCTCAGTTGGAGCTATGTGATCTTCAAGTGATGGGAGACAAACTTTTTAACTATTGTACTGAGTTCTGTATCTTCCCAGGTGAAAGAGCACCACAGTAGACTCCCCCAGGATTGGAAAGCACACACCGGGAGACGAGGTGTACTTGAAGGTCCATCAACCAGGCACCTTTCAGCCCAGTTGGACCAGACCCCACACTGTCCTACTAGTGACTGACACAGCAGTGAAGGTGTTGGGAAGGAAGGCTTGGATCCATGTGTCCCAGGTGAAAGCTGCACCAAAACCTACTGACTTGGGAGTTGCTGAGCGAGATGGAGAGGCTAGAGCAGGTTTTGATAGAGGAGGTGATGGTGGAAAAGAGGGAGTGGTAGATCACACTGTAAAAGTGCAATAATGCATGGCATGGGGACATTTTTAGTTGGGGTAGTGTTTGTGGCGGCTGCTATAATCAACCACTCCAAGGGGAGAAAATCAAATAACACTTTATATAGAGTGGATAGCTCGATACGAAGACATTCAGGTTCATTGGGAGAGGGTAAGATCAAAAAGGGGCATGGTGATATGGGTGGCTGCATTAGAAAATAGGTCTAGATGTAGGATGTTCTGATAAGGGGATGGTTCTCTTACAAACAGGAATTTGTAAATAATGAAAAGGAAGAGATAGTTTGAGGAATGAAACACGATTCTCGTCCCTCCCTCAAATTTGCATTGTGTGCGATAGACTCCAGTTAAAAGAACAGCAGTTACTAACCTTCAAGTTAGTGTGGGCGGAGGACAAGACAGAGTTCTACGACACCGGAGGTCAAGCCAGGTGAAGCTTCAGACACGAAAGAGGGGATTATATTCAGCCGACAGATGTTTTACATACCTGTCACTCCGTATTACCCAACACCAACAGGAATGAAATGGTCTGGGAAGATTTTAGATAGTGAGAGACCTGGGGAGAAATAGCTTGTTGGGGCAATCAGACCCTGGACAATGTTATGTGAAGAGTATAATGACCAAATAGTCCTTGTCGTTAAAACGGCTTGAGGAAAACGAGGGATATGAGCAGATGAAGGCTTATTTACAAGCTCGGTTAGGCCCTACTTTAGTTCATGAGACAAACATACACCAATGTCTGTGGCAGAGTGGGGGAAGTACAGGACATTCCTATGGAGTGTTTGTGTCGGATTTGGGGGTAACACATGTAAGCCCTCTCCAGAGTATCCCGAAAACCAAGGGACAGGAAGTAGAGTAATAAATGTGACAGTGGCGGAAGGATACCTCGCCTATAAATTAAGAAAAGGGGTGATAGACCCAGAGATTGATACCACTCCACTGTGTAGAGTTATACAGGGAATAGTGTGCAGTGTGGGAAAGACAGTGGTCTGTGCAGAGTGGAAGAACTACTAGTGAGGATGAGCTCAACATGGAGAACTCTAGGAGGGTGATCATAACCGTAGCTGAAATAGTCTTATCATTTAAGACTTTAATAGCCACGTATGGAGAAGGTTTTACTGATGAGGGAACAACAATTGAGAGGGTTGGCCACAGACCCATGTATACAAGAAGCTGTATTCCCAGAGAAAAAGCTTACAGTAGTGGTGGTAGCCCATCTGTTGCAGGGGTCGATCAGGAAGCATTTGACCCAGAGATCTGTAGAACTGGACACTCAACCCCACTGCTCTCTCCTCCATATCAAAGGACAGATAATCAATTGACATACCTCCCAGAGAACTGGGACCAAGCCACGGTAACAGTAATGGTAATTGTTACCTGCCAGTCCCTACTGTAGCACAACATAGAGGCAATAGATAAGCTGGTCAGGAAAACGTTAGGAGAAGACTGGTAAAAAGGCAGAGAATATCTCTCAACCTCAATCATAGATCTAATGGTAAAGCCGGTGACGAAAGTCACTGACAGAGTTAAAACGGTAGCAATAATTACGGCTGTTACATTGGGAGTAATAACAAAATACTTTTAAAGTTGTGGGAGGTGCTGTAGGAACAGCATGGTACTGGACAATTGATTTTAAAAAAAGGTGGATTTTGGAGTGTGCTTTGTTGTTGAAACGCATCTATAATGCGGATCTGCCACAAGGAGGTGAAATTGAGTCAGGCTACGGCTCGCGTCTTTAAGATAGCTTTAGGAGGTGAACGCAGTGAGGAGGGCTTGGCTGAAAAACATCTCTTGTGATCCTGTAGCCCTTGATGGAAGACTGAGGAAAAGAATAATGGGGATATTTAGAGCCCTACTTTTTGTGGACCATAGCAGAAAAGCATATCAGTGGGCATAGTGTCCAGAGTTGCAAGAGATTGTGTCAGTCGGATTCCTCAAGCTGTGGTCAGAGATTTAGTTTATAAATGTATCTACATAGAAGCTTATGATAATCAGGATTGTTTTAACTCAGGATCAGAGAGAAGGGTCAGGCCCAGGACAATGAAGATGGACAGGTTGTGATTCTGACATCTAACTAAACAAATAAAGGACCATGGACATTCCACATGGGAGAGAAGGAAAACTCATTGGGGTCATAAAATGTATATCTGGGGAGGTGACACCTACAAGAGGGTGGTGACCAAACGGAGGGAAGAGTATAAGATGTGTTGTGAAACTTTCTAAAAGTGTGCACTCAGCTGACGGCATCCTTGGTAATAAACACTTGAAACTTATCTTGAGCTTTTGGTCTCAATTCCTGATTGCAAAGAGGTTGTATTAGCATTTTTCTTTTTTTTAAACACTTGAAGAAGTGTGTGCATGCGCTCACCTGGCAGTCCGCAGGTCCTCCACAGTGAGTTGGTTCAGGGGAATGTTCTTGGATTCAGCCAGAAACACAGCTTTACCTGAGATACCATGAGCATCTCTGAAAGGCACCTGACGAGAGAGAGAGAAGACAGAAAGAGAGAGAGAGCACGTCATTTGTCTCTGTGCTGTTTGTTACTTCTTGGCTACCTGCCAAGCTTTACGTTTTTTCCTTTTTTATATAACCATTTAATCAATCTTAATTTTATACATTTACCAAAGTCTTAATTATTTTTTATTTTTTCCTCTGTCTACTTTTTTTCATTAAACTTTTTTACCCCGGACGCTTTATCTGGACATGGTTCTACAGGACTTCCACCAGCCGAAGCTAAGTAGTAACATTATTAACACTATGCCATCTGCCGTTAACTGCAGTCACTGTATTCATAACATACAGGAAAACTATCGCCTTAGGGCGAGGATAGCCTCGCTGCAAGCCCAGCTTCAGACGCAATCGTTAGGCAAGGGCAATTTAAGTGTAGGAAAGGATGAAATTGCGTCTGTGCCACCAGTAAGTACAGTTACTAGTAAAAATCCCCTCGCACAGTCCCTGCAGCCCGACACTTTTTTCAGGGCTTCTGGAAAGAAATGCAGTCGGCATATTCAACCGGTGTCACTCATTCAGCCGACAAACTTTAAACCGGTTCTCCCCATTAAGCAACGAGTCAGAGCTAGAGCCTTCTCAGGTGTCTCCTCCACCCGTTACGGGGTCTGAGACACCGAAGCCTCCCACCATTAGCTCTGACAAATTGAAAACCCTAGTCATTGGCGACTCCATTACCCGCAATATTAGACTTAATAAAAATCATCCAGCGATTATACACTGTTTACCAGGGGGCAGGGCTACCGACGTAAAGGCTAATCTGAAGATGGTGCTGGCTAAAACAAAATATGGCGAGTGTAGAGAGTATAGGGATATTGTTATCCACGTCGGCACCAACGATGTTAGGATGAAACAGTCAGAGGTCACCAAGCGCAACATAGCTTCAGTGTGTAAATTAGCTAGAAAGATGTGTCGGCATCGAGTAATTGTCGCTGGCCCCCTCCCAGTTAGGGGGAGTGATGAGCTCTACAGCAGAGTCTCACAACTCAATCGCTGGTTGAAAACTGTTTTCTGCCCCTCCCAAAGGATAGAATTTGTAGACAATTGGCCCTCTTTCTGGGACTCACCCACAAACAGGACCAAGCCTGGCCTGCTGAGGAGTGACTGACTCCATCCTAGCTGGAGAGGTCTATGTTCATAGATAAAATGAGAGCACAAGGCTCTAACTCCTCTAGCTCCACAATGGGTGCAGGCCAGGCAGCGGGCTACTAGCCAGCCTGACAGATTAGTGGAGTCTGCCACTAGCATAGTCAGTGTAGTCAGCTCAGTTACCCCCATTGAGACAGTGTCTGTGCCTCGATCTAGGTTGCACAAACCTAAACAAGGCGGCATTCGCCTTAGTAATCTCACTGGAATAAAGACTTCCTCCATTCCTGTCATTATTGAAAGAGGTTGTGATATATCACTTCTTAAAATTGGGTTACTTAATGTTAGATCCCTCACTTCCAAGGCAGTTATACTCAATGAACTAATCACTGATCATAATCTTGATGTGATTCATTTACTGTGTTAAATGAGGCCTCTCCTCCTTGTTACACTAGTGACCATATCCCCAGCGCATCCCGCAAAGGCGGAGGTGTTGCTAACATTTACGATAGCAAATTTCAATTTACCCCCCAAAAAAGGACAGCGTTTTCATCTTTTGAGCTTCTAGTCATGAAATCTATGCAGCCTACTCAATCACTTTTTATAGCTACTGTTTACAGGCCTCCTGGGCCTTATACAGAGTTCCTTACTGAGTTCTCTGAATTTCTATCAGACCTTGTAGTCATGGCAGATAATATTCAAATTTTTGGTGACTTTAAGATTCACATGGAAAAGTCCACAGATCCACTACAAAAGGCTTTCGGCGCCATCATCGACTCAGTGGGTTTTGATCAACATGTCTCCGGACCTACTCATTGCCACAGTCATACCAGTCTGTATATTAAGTAAACTATTATTACCCTAACTCATATCATACACACTTTTAGCTATTTAAGTATTTCTCCGCCATCGACCTGTATAGTATAGTTAACCATGCAAATACTCCTCATTTATCTATATCTGCAATATTTTTATCTTTAGTTTTTTCACCTAACACTTTGTAACAATGTATAGTGTACATATTCAGCCATCCACCAATACTATGCAATGTCTTTTTATAGCTTTTCTGCACTCCAGACTTCTTGTATTGTTATACTTTTTCATACTACCGCTCTATGTATCATGTATCTGTCTTTTGTGTATTTTCGTTCTGGCATTTTGCACCAGTTGGAAACCTTAATTGGTCTACACGGACAAGTTCTTGCCTGGTTTAGATCTTATCTGCCGGAGAGATATCAGTTTGTCTCCGTGGATGGATGGATGGATGGATGGATGGATGGATGGATGGATGGATGGATGGATGGATGGATGGATGGATGGATGGATGGATGGATGGATGGATGGATGGATGGATGGATGGATGGATGGATGGATGGATGGATGGATGGATAGATACAGTGGGGAAAACAAGTATTTGATACACTGCCGATTTTGCAGGTTTTCCTACTTACAAAGCATGTAGAGGTCTGTAATTTTTATCATTGGTACACTTCAACAGTGAGAGACGGAATCTAAAACAAAAATCCTTAAAATCACATTGTATGATTTTTAAATAATTAATTAGCATTTTATTGCATGACATAAGTATTTGATCACCTACCAACCAGTAAGAATTCCGGCTCTCACAGGCCAGTTAGTTTTTCTTTAAGAAGTCCTCCTGTTCTCCACTCATTACCTGTATTAACTGCATCTGTTTGAACTTGTTACCTGTATAAAAGACACCTGTCCACACACTCAAACAGACTCCAACCTCTCCACAATGGCCAAGACCAGAGAGCTGTGTAAGGACATCAGGGATAAAATTGTAGACCTGCACAAGGCTGGGATGGGCTACAGGACAATAGGCAAGCAGCTTGGTGAGAAGGCAACAACTGTTGGCGCAATTATTAGAAAATGGAAGAAGTTCAAGATGACGGTCAATCTCCCTCGGTCTGGGGCACCATGCAAGATCTCACCTCGTGGGGCATCAATGATCATGAGGAAGGTGAGGGATCAGCCCAGAACTACACGGCAGGACCTGGTCAATGACCTGAAGAGAGCTGGGACCACAGTCTCAAAGAAAACCATTAGTAACACACTACGCCGTCATGGATTAAAATCCTGCAGCGCACGCAAGGTCCCCCTGCTCAAGCCAGCGCATGTCCAGGCCCGTCTGAAGTTTGCCAATGACCATCTGGATGATCCAGAGGAGGAATGGGAGAAGGTCATGTGGTCTGATGAGACAAAAATAGAGCTTTTTGGTCTAAACTCCACTCGCCGTGTTTGGAGGAAGAAGAAGGATGAGTACAACCCCAAGAACACCATCCCAACCGTGAAGCATGGAGGTGGAAACATCATTCTTTGGGGATGCTTTTCTGCAAAGGGGACAGGACGACTGCACCGTATTGAGGGGAGGATGGATGGGGCCATGTATCACGAGATCTTGGCCAATAACCTCCTTCCCTCAGTAAGAGCATTGAAGATGGGTCGTGGCTGGGTCTTCCAGCATGACAACGACCCGAAACACACAGCCAGGGCAACTAAGGAGTGGTTCCGTAAGAAGCATCTCAAGGTCCTGGAGTGGCCTAGCCAGTCTCCAGACCTGAACCCAATAGAAAATCTTTGGAGGGAGCTGAAAGTCCGTATTGCCCAGCGACAGCCCTGAAACCTGAAGGATCTGGATGGAGGAGTGGGCCAAAATCCCTGCTGCAGTGTGTGCAAACCTGGTCAAGAACTACAGGAAACGTATGATCTCTGTAATTGCAAACAAAGGTTTCTGTACCAAATATTAAGTTCAGCTTTTCTGATGTATCAAATACGTATGTCATGCAATAAAATGGAAATTAATTACTTAAAAATCATACAATGTGATTTTCTGGATTTTTGTTTTAGATTCCGTCACTCACAGTTGAAGAGTACCTATGATAAAAATTACAGACTTCTACATGCTTTGTAAGTGGGAAAACCTGCAAAATCGGCAGTGTATCAAATACTTGTTCTCCCCACTGTAGGTACTTTATTGATCTCCTCTGATAAATCAATTGTAAGTGTCGGTGTTCCTCAAGGTTCCGTTTTAGGGCCACTATTGTTTCCACTTTATATTTTACTTCTTAGTGATGTCATTCGGAAACATAATGTTAACTTCCATTGCTATGCGGACGACACACAGCTGTACATTTTCGATGAAACATGGTGATGCCCCAAAATTGCCCGCCCTGTGGGGTCGCCTGTTAAGCAGTACCCATTGTTCGTACATTAATTGTTGATTTAGTATGTTTTTCGTGATTTTTTTTTTCTTCCAACAGTTTAACTATAATAGTTCAGGATTATAGAGTGCTTTTAGCGGTCCTTTTTATTACTGAGGCACTTTTTATTTTTCTCAGCGCCGAACGTACACACGAGTCCTCAATTATTTACAACAGAGCCCAGCTCCTGGATATAGCACACTCAGCGCTGCTGCACCACAGGGAAAAGTTTGATATTCCGGACGAGTTGAAAAGGCGACGGCGTGGAAGCAGGGCAGGTCGGAAGTGTAAGTCAAAGCTGAGGAAGTACAAGCCGGCTATACAGTCTATCATTATGGGCAACGTGAGATCGCTGCGTAACAAGATGGACGAGCTTGAGGGTCTGGTCCTTTGGCAAAGTGACTACCGGGAAGCTAGCCTATTGTGCTTTACTGAAACATGGCTGAATGATAACATCCCCATAGAGAACGTAACTATCGGCGGTTTCCAGACCATCAGAGTGTACAGGGATAGCTTTTCTTCCGGTAAGGGTAAGGGAGGTGGGCTGGCTTTATTAGTTAACAACAGATGGTGTAATCCGAAACATATTACTGTTAAGGAACAGTTTTGTAGGCCGGACATTGAGCTGTTAGCCGTTAGCCTGAGACCCTACTATTTGCCGAGGGAATTCACAGCATGTGACGTCATCCACTCTGCTATCGTGAGGTTACACTCCCTCCCCTCGGTAGATCGGATCACAACCTTGTCCACCTCACCCCACTCTACAGGCCTATCGTCCAATAGCAGCCTGCGACCACTATGACCATTAGGAGATGGTCTCCGGAGGCGAATGAGGCCCTACAGGACTGCTTTGAAACAACAGACTGGGATGTGCTCTGTGAGGCTCACGGGGAGGACATCGATGGACTTACTGACTGCATAACAGACTATATACATTTTTGTGAAGACAACACTGTACCCACCAGGAGGGTACACTGTTTTCCAAATAATAAACCCTGGGTCACCAGCGACCTGAAGGCCCTGCTGAATAAGAGGAGGGGAACAGGGACAAATTGAAATGCGTCCAGAGGGAGCTGAAGTTGCGGATTGCTGAGGGGAAGAGAGGGTATAAGGAGAAGATGGAGGACAAGCTGAGGCAGAGCCAGGTGAGAGAGGTGTGGAAGGGTATGAGAAATATCACTGGCTTCAAAAAGTAAAAACAGTGGGAAGACTGAGGGGACCCAGGACAATGAGCTGGACCAATTTTTTAACAGGTTCGATACTGGCCCTGTCCACCTCCCATCTAGCTCCCCAGGCCACACACCCTCACGGCTGTCCCACCCCCACTTTGCTCACAACACCTCTGTTGAGACAATCAGAGACCCCCTCCCCACCTCTGCCCCTGGACTGGCTTTCACCACCAACCAAGTGAAGAGAGAGCTGGAGAGACTAAATCAGTGGAAAGCGGCGGGCCCTGATGGCATCAGCCCAAGGGTGCTTAGGGTCTGTGCTGACCAACTGTGTGGAATACTCCAGCTACCCTTCAACCTTAGCCTGAGCCTGGAAAGGGTCCCTGTGTTGTGGAAAACATCCTGCCTCGTCCCAGTGCCCAAGAAGGCACACCCCACTGTCCTGAATGACTTCAGACCTGTAGCACTAACATCCCATATCATGAAGACCCTGGAAAGGTTAGTCCTCGCTCACCTCAGACCCCTGGTGTGTACATCACTGAACCCTTGCAGTTCGCATATCAGGACAACATCGGGGTGGATGATGCAATCATCTACCTTCTGCAGAAGGCCTACTCTCACCTGGACAACGCAGGTTGAACTGTGAGAGTTATGTTTTTTGACTTCTCCTGTGCCTTCAACACCATTCAGCCCCTGCTACTGGGTGAGAAGATGAAGAGGATGAAAGTGGAAGCACCCTTAGTCTCCTGGATCACGGACTACCTGATTGGTAGGCCACAATTTGTGCGACTACAGAACGGCCAGTGATCAAAAACAGGGGCCCGCCAGGGAACGGTCCTGTCCCCTTCCTGTTCACCCTCTACACCTCGGACTTCTGATATAACTCTGAAACATGCCACCTACAAAAGTAGGTTGTAGGGTGCATCAGGGGTGGGCAGGAGGAAGAGTACAGGAGCGCAATCAATGACTTTGTGTTGTGGTGTGAGCAGAACCACCTTCTGCTCAACATCAGCAAAACAAAGGAGATGGTGGTGGACTAAGGAGAACCAAGGAACAACTGACTGCAGTCCCTATACAGGAGATGGATGTGGTAATGGTTGGGTCATACAAGTTCCTGGGAGTCCATATGGACAACAGGCTGGAATGGGCTGGTAACACCGGGGCTCTGTACAAAAAGGGCCAGAGCCGACTCTACTTTCTGAGGAGGCTCAGGTCCTTCAAAGTGTGCAGTAAACTACTGCATACCTTCTACCAGTCTGTGGTGGCCAGTGCCATATTTTTTGCAGTGGTGTGCTGGGGCGCCAACATAAAAGCTGGTGATGCTTCTCAGGTAAATAAACTGATCAGGAAGGCTAGCTCTGTTCTGGGGATTAGCCTTGACACTGTAGAGGAGGTGGCGTAGAGACGGATCCTGGCCAAACTGCTGGTCATCATGGACAACGTCACCCACCCTCTGCATGCCATGGTTATGACGCAGAGGAGAACCTTCAGTCACAGACTGATCCCACCACGGTGTGCCAGAGAGCACTACAGGAGGTCCTTCCTGCCGGCGGCTATTAAGACTATTTAATGCCTCACCGGGGTGCCATGCCGTCGGCAAAATAGACCTGGAACTGTTGGGGTGTTAGGACCTAGTTTAAACAATTATGCATCCATCCGTGAGTAACTCTGGTCTGTAATCACTCATTCACTCAGGACTTATTTATTCATTCAGGTCTGTATATACATATTCATGTACAGTTGTTATATCATATGACGTGCAATATTGTAAGTAATTCTTGGACTGAACTTATGTTATTATTCACTCAGGAATGCATATTAGTATCCTGTCAGTTGTATCTTTTTTTATTGCTTTTAGTATATCGAATGTGCAATACGTGCACAATACGTATCTGTAATTAAACCCTGCGCACTAAGGACTGTATATATATTTTTTTCACCTAACACTCTGTAACAATGTATAGTGTACACATCCACCCATACTATGCAATGTCCTTTTATAGCTTTTTGCACTCCAGACTTCTTGTATTTTTATACTTTTTCATACTGCCGCTCTTTGTATCATGTATCGAGTATCTGTCTTTTGTGTATTTTCGTTCTGGCATTTTGCACCTGCCCTGTGTTTTTTCATAGCTGCTTGAAAAAGAAATTTCCCCTCAGGGATCAATAAAGTATCTATATATAAACTTCAATTAGTGCTAAACACGGCTGCTAGAATCTTGACTAGAACCCAAAAATGTGATAATATTACTCCCATGCTAGCCTGGCTTCCTGTTAAGGCTAGGAATGATTTCACTGCTAACCTACAAAGCATTACATGGGCTTGCTCCTACTTATCTCTCAGATTTGGTCCTGCCGTACATACCTACACGTACAGTGGGGAGAACAAGTATTTGATACACTGCCGATTTTGCAGGTTTTCCTACTTACAAAGCATGTAGAGGTCTGTAATTTTTTATCATAGGTACACTTCAACTGTGAGAGACGGAATCTAAAACAAAAATCCAGAAAATCACATTGTATGATTTTTAAATAATTCATTTGCATTTTATTGCATGACATAAGTATTTGATCACCTACCAACCAGTAAGAATTCCGGCTCTCACAGACCTGTTAGTTTTTCTTTAAGAAGCCCTCCTCTTCTCCACTCATTACCTGTATTAACTGCACCTGTTTGAACTCGTTACCTGTATAAAAGACACCTGTCCATACACTCAATCAAACAGACTCCAACCTCTCCACAATGGCCAAGACCAGAGAGCTGTGTAAGGACATCAGGGATAAAATTGTAGAACTGCACAAGGCTGGGATGGGCTACAGGACAATAGGCAAGCAGCTTGGTAAGAAGACAACAACGGTTGGCGCAATTATTAGAAAATGGAAATAGTTCAAGATGACGGTCAATCTCCCTCGGTCTGGGGCACGATGCAAGATCTCACCTCGTGGGGCATCAATGATCATGAGGAAGGTGAGGGAT
The DNA here is from genome assembly GCA_023634145.1 of Thymallus thymallus. Lineage (NCBI taxonomy): Eukaryota > Metazoa > Chordata > Actinopteri > Salmoniformes > Salmonidae > Thymallus > Thymallus thymallus. Next base: position 19,363,464 of record CM042391.1, read on the forward strand.
CAGCCCAGAACTACACGGCAGGACCTGGTCAATGACCTGAAGAGAGCTGGGACCACAGTCTCAAAGAAAACCATTAGTAACACACTACGCCGTCATGGATTAAAATCCTGCAGCGCACGCAAGGTCCCCCTGCTCAAGCCAGCGCATGTCCAGGCCCGTCCGAAGTTTTCCAATGACCATCTGGATGATCCAGAGGAGGAATGGGAGAAGATCATGTGGTCTGATGAGACAAAAATAGAGCTTTTTGGTCTAAACTCCACTCGCCGTGTTTGGAGGAAGAAGAACCCCAAGAACACCATCCCAACCGTGAAGCATGGAGGTGGAAACATCATTCTTTGAGGATGCTTTTCTGCAAAGGGGACAGGACGACTGCACCGTATTGAGGGGAGGATGGATGGGACCATGTTTCGCGAGATCTTGGCCAACAACCTCCTTCCCTCAGTAAGCGCATTGAAGATGGGTCGTGGCTGGGTCTTCCAGCATGACAACGACCCGAAACACACAGCCAGGGCAACTAAGGAGTGGCTCCGTAAGAAGCATCTCAAGGTCCTGGAGTGGCCTAGCCAGTCTCCAGACCTGAACCAAATAGAAAATCTTTGGAGGGAACTGAAAGTCCGTATTGCCCAGCGACAGCCCCGAAACCTGAAGGATCTGTATGGAGGAGTGGGCCAAAATCCCTGTTGCAGTGTGTGCAAACCTGGTCAAGAACTACAGGAAACGTATGATCTCTGTAATTGCAAACAAAGGTTTCTGTACCAAATATTAAGTTCTGCTTTTCTGATGTATCAAATACTTATGTCATGCAATAAAATGCAAATTAATTACTTAAAAATCATACAATGTGATTTTATGGATTTTTGAAGAGTACCTATGATAAAAAGTACAGACTTCTACATGCTTTGTAAGTGGGAAAACCTGCAAAATCAGCAGTGTATCAAATACTTGTTCTCCCCACTGTACGCTCCGGTCACAAGACGCAGGCCTCCTTATTGTCCCTAGAATTTCTAAGCAAACAACTGGAGGCAGGGCTTTCTCCTATAGAGCTCCATTTTTATGGATTGGTCTGCCTATCCATGTGAGAGACGCAGACTCCGTCTCTACGTTTAAGTCTTTACTGAAGACTCTTCTCTTCTCTTCAATAGGTCCTATGATTGAGTGTAGTCTGGCCCAGGGGTGCAAGGGGGAACGGCAAGGCGTGCCACCTTGTCCCCAGTCCACCTGGTCGTGCTGCTGCACCGGTTTCAACTCTTCTGCCTGCGGTTATGGAACCCTGACCTATTCATTGGACGTGCCACCTTGTCCCAGACCTGCTGTTTTCATCTCTCTCTCTCTCTCCCGCTCTCTACCGCACCTGCGCTCTATCGCACCGTACCTGTGCTCTCTACCGCATCTAAATGCCTGGCTATGAAAAGCCAAGTGACATTCACACCTAATGTATTTACCCGTTGCAACCTCTACAACCACTATGATTATTATTTGACACTGCTGGTCATCTATGAACATCTTGGAGAAAGAACTGGCCTTAATGGCCATGAATTGTTATAATCTCCACCCGGCACAGCCAAAAGAGGACTGGCCACCACTCAGAGCCTGGTTCCTCTCTAGGTTTCTTCTGAGGTTTTTGCCTTTCTAGGGAGTTTTTCCTAACCACCGTGCTTCTACATCTGCATTGCTTGCTGTTGTTTGGGGTTTTAGGCTGGGTTTCTGTATAGCACATTGTGACATCGGCTGATGTAAAAAGGGCTTTATAAATAAATTTGATAAGACAGAAAGAGAGAGAGGAGAGAAAAAGAGAGAGAGGAGAGAAAAAGAGAGCGCGGAGAGAAAAAGAGAGCGCGGAGAGAAAAAGAGAGCGCGGAGAGAAAAAGAGCGAGCGAGCGAGAAAAAGAGCGAGCGAGCGAGAGAAAATGAGCGAGCGAGCGAGCGAGCGAGCGAGAAAAAGAGCGAGCGAGCGAGAAAAAGAGCGAGCGAGCGAGAAAAAGAGCGAGCGAGCGAGAAAAAGAGCGAGCGAGCGAGAAAAAGAGCGAGCGAGCGAGAAAAAGAGCGAGCGAGCGAGAAAAAGAGCGAGCGAGCGAGAAAAAGAGCGAGAGAGAGAAAAAGAGCGAGAGAGAGAAAAAGAGCGAGAGAGAGAAAAAGAGCGAGAGAGAGAAAGAGCGAGAGAGAGAAAAAGAGCGAGAGCGAGAGAGAGAAAGAGAGCGAAAGAGAGAAAAAGAGCGAGAGCGAGAGAAAAAGAGCGAGAGCGAGAAAAAGAGCGAGAGCGAGAGAGAGAAAAAGAGCGAGAGCGAGAGAGAGAAAAAGAGCGAGAGCGAGAGAGAGAAAAAGAGAGCGAGAGAGAGAAAAAGAGAGCGAGAGAGAGAAAAAGAGAGCGAGAGAGAAAAAGAGAGCGAGAGAGAAAAAGAGAGCGAGAGAGAGAAAAAGAGAGCGAGAGAGAAAAAGAGAGCGAGAGAGAAAAAGAGAGCGAGAGAGAGAAAAAGAGAGCGAGAGAGAGAAAAAGAGAGCGAGAGAGAGAAAAAGAGAGCGAGAGAGAGAAAAAGAGAGCGAGAGAGAGAAAAAGAGAGCGAGAGAGAGAAAAAGAGAGCGAGAGAGAGAAAAAGAGAGCGAGAGAGAAAAAGAGAGCGAGAGAGAGAAAAAGAGAGCGAGAGAGAAAAAGAGAGCGAGAGAGAAAAAGAGAGCGAGAGAGAGAAAAAGAGAGCGAGAGAGAGAAAAAGAGCGAGCGAGCGAGAAAAAGAGCGAGCGAGCGAGAAAAAGAGCGAGCGAGAAAAAGAGCGAGCGAGCGAGAAAGAGCGAGCGAGCGAGAAAAAGAGCGAGCGAGCGAGAAAAAGAGCGAGAGAGAAAGAGAGCGAGAGAGAGAAAAAGAGCGAGAGCGAGAGAGAAAGAGAGCGAGAGCGAAAGAGAGCGAGAGCGAAAGAGAGCGAGAGAGAAAGAGAGCGAGAGAGAAAGAGAGCGAGAGAGAAAGAGAGCGAGAGAGCGAGAGAGAGAAAAAGAGCGAGAGAGAAAAAGAGAGCGAGAGAGAAAAAGAGAGCGAGAGAGAGAGAAAAAGAGAGCGAGAGAGAGAGAAAAAGAGAGCGAGAGAGAGAGAAAGAGCGAGAGCGAGAGAGAGAAAAAGAGCGAGAGAGAAAGAGAGCGAAAGAGAGAAAAAGAGACAAAAGAGAGCGAGAGAGAGAGAGAGAAAGAGCGAGAGCGAGAAAGAGAAAAAGAGCGAGAGCGAGAGAGAGAAAAAGAGCGAGAGCGAGAGAGAGAAAAAGAGACAAAAGAGAGCGAGAGAGAAAAAGAGAGCGAGAGAGAGAGAAAAAGAGAGCGAGAGAGAAAAAGAGAGCGAGAGAAAAAGAGAGCGAGAGAAAAAAGAGAGCGAGAGAGAGAAAAAGAGCGAGAGAGAAAAAGAGCCAAAAGAGAGAGAGAAAAAGAGAGCGAGAGAGAAAAAGAGAGCGAGAGAGAGAAAAAGAGAGCGAGAGAGAGAAAAAGAGAGCGAGAGAGAGAAAAAGAGAGCGAGAGAGAGAAAAAGAGAGCGAGAGAGAGAAAAAGAGAGCGAGAGAGAGAAAAAGAGAGCGAGAGAGAGAAAAAGAGAGCGAGAGAGAAAAAGAGAGCGAGAGAGAGAAAAAGAGAGCGAGAGAGAGAAAAAGAGAGCGAGAGAGAGAAAAAGAGAGCGAGAGAGAGAAAAAGAGAGCGAGAGAGAGAAAAAGAGAGCGAGAGAGAGAAAAAGAGAGCGAGAGAGAGAAAAAGAGAGCGAGAGAGAGAAAAAGAGAGCGAGAGAGAGAAAAAGAGAGCGCGGAGAGAAAAAGAGCGAGCGAGCGAGAAAAAGAGCGAGCGAGCGAGAGAAAAAGAGCGAGCGAGAGAGAAAAAGAGCGAGCGAGCGAGAAAAAGAGCGAGCGAGCGAGAAAAAGAGCGAGCGAGCGAGAAAAAGAGCGAGAGAGAGAGAAAAAGAGCGAGCGAGAGAAAAAGAGCGAGAGAGAAAGAGAGAAAAAGAGCGAAAGAGAGAAAAAGAGCGAGAGAGAAAGAGAGAGAAAAAGAGCGAGAAAGAGAGAGAAAAAGAGCGAGAGCGAGAGAGAAAGAGAGCGAAAGAGAGAAAAAGAGCGAGAGAAAAAGAGCGAGAGAGAGAAAAAGAGCGAGAGCGAGAGAGAAAAAGAGCGAGAGAGAGAAAAAGAGCGAGAGAGAAAGAGAGAGAAAAAGAGCGAGAGAGAAAAAGAGACAAAAGAGAGCGAGAGAGAGAAAAAGAGAGCGAGAGAGAGAAAAGAGAGCGAGAGAGAGAAAAAGAGAGCGAGAGAGAGAAAAAGAGAGCGAGAGAGAGAAAAAGAGCGAGAGAGAAAAAGAGCGAGAGAGAGAAAAAGAGCGAGAGAGAGAAAAAGAGCGAGAGAGAGAAAAAGAGCGAGAGAGAGAAAAGAGAGAGAGCGAGAAAAAGAGAGCGAGAGAGAGAGAAAAAGAGAGCGAGAGAGAGAGAAAAAGAGAGCGAGAGAGAAAAAGAGAGCGAGAGAGAGAGAAAAAGAGAGCGAGAGAGAGAGAAAAAGAGAGCGAGAGAGAGAAAAAGAGAGCGAGAGAGAGAGCGAGAGAGAGAAAAAGAGAGCGAGAGAGAGAAAAAGAGAGCGAGAGAGAGAAAAAGAGAGCGAGAGAGAGAGAGAAAGAGAGCGAGAGAGAGAAAAAGAGAGCGAGAGAGAGAGAGCGAGAGAGAGAAAAAGAGAGCGAGAGAGAGAGAGCGAGAGAGAGAAAAAGAGAGCGAGAGAGAGAAGAGCGAGAGAGAGAAAAAGAGAGCGAGAGAGAGAAAAAGAGAGCGAGAGAGAGAAAAAGAGAGCGAGAGAGAGAAAAAGAGAGCGAGAGAGAGAAAAAGAGAGCGAGAGAGAGAAAAGAGAGCGAGAGAGAGAAAAAGAGAGCGAGAGAGAGAAAAAGAGAGCGAGAGAGAGAAAAAGAGAGCGAGAGAGAGAAAAAGAGAGCGAGAGAGAGAAAAAGAGAGCGAGAGAGAGAAAAAGAGAGCGAGAGAGAGAAAAAGAGAGCGCGGAGAGAAAAAGAGCGAGCGAGCGAGAAGAAAGAGCGAGCGAGCGAGAGAAAAAGAGCGAGCGAGCGAGAAAAGAGCGAGCGAGCGAGAAAAGAGCGAGAGAGAAAGAGAGAGAAAAAGAGCGAAAGAGAGAAAAGAGCGAGAGAGAAAGAGAGAGAAAAAGAGCGAGAGCGAGAGAGAAAGAGAGCGAAAGAGAGAAAAAGAGCGAGAGAGAAAGAGAGAGAAAAAGAGCGAAAGAGAAAAAGAGCGAGAGAGAAAGAGAGAGAAAAAGAGCGAGAGCGAGAGAGA